>VWYO01002674.1:89876-125106 GCA_013400275.1 Rhadina sibilatrix | reverse complement strand
CTCTGCTCAAACAGAAAAAAAAAAAAAAAAAAAAGGTAAAAAACTAATCTGCATGTTTATTCAATGCTCCTTTCCTACTCGTCTGCAGCAGTATCAAAGTCAGGGCTGCGGGAAGAGTAAGGCTCTGAAAGGGAGAGGAAATTGCCTTTTCCGTTTTAAAAAGGCTGTGGAGGTGTGTGTGTTCCTCTGTAAGGATAAGAAACAAGAGCGCTTAAGCTTATGGACTTTTGGTGATGGGGGATGGAGAAGCATTGGTTTAAAACAAGGAGCTGATTTAGGTTACATTAATGAAAAAAAAGAATATTTGGGAGTGTTTAATTTTTTTTGATTGCTCCCAAAATGCTGATATAAAGCAAATATTTGCATGTTTTTAGGTAGGCTTACAGGGATACGTTTCTGATGCCATCTTCATTTACATCCTTCTTGTATTAAATAGCTTATGAAACTTCTGGAAAATCAACCTCTAGAATTTGCAGAAAAATAACACACCTGTGCATGAAACACATCTACTTTGGCAGGTTTTCTCATTCTCCTTGAATTCTCGTTTCCTGAAATTGCAAGGTGTTGTTTCCAGCGACAATAAGCAAGCCCCCATTTTGGTGATGGTGGAAATGGATCTGATGAAGCCAAATTTCAGCGCAACTGGAAACCCGATGAATGAATTGCTTTCAGGCGGAAAAGGATTCCTTATTTTTTTTCCGATTGCTGAAAGACAGTTAGCAAAATATTTTACTCAAAAAAACCAAAAACAAACAAACAAAAAAAAATCCCCAAAAGACCCCCCAAAAACCAAAAAAACAAAACACACCAAAAAAAAAAAAAAAAAAAAAACCCAAAAAAAAAAAAAAAAAAAAAAACCAAAAAAAACCAAAAAAAAAAAAACCAAAAAAAACCCCAAAAAACCCCAAAAAAACAAAAAAAAAAAAAAAAAAAAAAAAAAAAAAAAAAAAAAACCCAAAAAAAAAAAAACAACAAAAAACCAAAAAAACCACAAACAACAAAACCCAAACAAAAAACAAACCCAGTGAACCCCAGCCCCCAAAAATGCTCAGGAAGGGTAGAAGCTCATCCCACACATCCTGGCGGCCGGACTGGTTTCATGGAGACATCCCCACACCTCCGCCCTTTGTTCTGCTTCGGGTCCTGTGTTCTGCCTGTCCCTGCTGGCCTCACAGGCAGCCTTCGGTGCTGCCTTTATACCCAGGGGCACATCCATTCATATGATAACTCTATTCATACCCTGACAGTTTTTTTGATAGTTCATTCTTCTAACCCCAGCCCGTTTGCCTGGCCAACACTCAAAATGATTCCTCTGTCAGAGAGGCGATTAACCCCTTCAAGCCTTATCAGTCCCAAAGGGAGTGGTCGGATAACGCGCTTGTGTTACCTTCAAAATGAAACAAAACCCCCTCTGTCCTGCCCGTGTCGATGAGCGGTACTGGGTGTCATAAACAACTGTGTAAAGGATGTAACTCTTCAATGGATCAGATCCAGGCACACCAATAAATCCTGATGAAGCGTGTTTGGCCCAGGGGTAGTGTCCAGAAAAGTATTCGCCATTTGTCTGAAGACATCGGCGAAGGCAACGCTGCTTTTAATAATCCCTTCCAAGGGCTCATCAGCCCCAGCCTTTAAAAATCAGGCCCCTCTTTCTCTAATAAAAATTCCTCCGGCTTCACCTTCCAGCCATTTGTTCTTGTTAGGCTTTTCCTGCAGGATTAAAGAGCCAGTATTTTACAGCTGTGAAAGTGGTAAACTCAACCTGTGCACCTCGCAGCCCTTGTGGGCGCGAGCAGACTGGGCTCTGCAGGTTCCCTTCTGTGATTTTTCTTGACCTCCAGCCCTGGTTATCGTGGTTGTGCCTGCAGTATCTTCTTCTATGTCCAGTTTCTCATCTTTAAAATGCTGTGAGGTTATTTAACCACGTTAGTGAGTGGCTGCAGCTGTATACAGATGAGTTCCATCCCAGTTCCATCCCAGCATCAACGATGTCACAAGTTCCTGGGTCTTTCCTTGGATGAAATGCCTTCTGTGTTGTGCATCTTCCATGCAATTATTAAGGACTTCTGTGATATTTAATTACCAGTGGTATGAGATATTCAGCCTGTCCCCTCAAATGCGGTTAGTATTGGTATTTTTGTCTGTGAAAATGTTCCATTTTAGAATGCTATTTTTAAGAGAGCAAAGGCAAAAGCCTTTAAAAGAAATTATCTTGCTTTAAAAATGTCACCGGGGTACAAACAGCTCAGCGCAGTTTAGGATGGCCAACTGGTGTGAGAGCAAAGATGTCCTCAGAGAAATTAGGGAAAAAGCATACGACAGCCTGAAAAACTGCCATGCAAAGCCCCTCCAGATAATCCAGATAAGCGAGCACAACCCACATTTCCCTGTGAGGATTCTGGAGAGGATAATACTCAAAGCCAGGACTGCTGGGACACAGGGATGGGTGGGAAGGGCAGCAGAGAGGCATCTTCAGGGTGCTGCAGGGTTTGCCCTGGCTCTGATACAGGCACAGGTCTCCAGTGCCAGGTCTGCCTGGGTCACTGTGGGGGGCACGGGAATTGGCAGTGTGGGATAAGAAATCTTCCAAATCCCAAACAGGCAGGAGATAATGGAGTGGGCATGCAGCTTACGTGTGGGGAGCGAGATACTCGGAGGAAAGGACTTGGGACAGTGTTAGCAGCTTACCTGGCATGAGCTTCAATTTCCAAAAAATGCAGCAGAGGTTGGAAACCTTGGTGACTAAAGCTGAAAATGCATTTGTGTCAATTTTATTATACCCAACAGATGTGAGAAAAGACAAGAGGGAGTCAGGACTAGTGTGAGGACGCTGGGATAAAACCACTCTGGACACAGCTCCCATTTCTTGGAGTCTGTACCACAGAGGTGTTGCTGACTGCAAGCAGAAGACATTTATTTTGTGTTAGAAAACTCCTGTGTGATTTTTAAAGGCTGTCACAATATTGCATTCCCGGTACCATGAGGTGTTGAGGCTGTCCCTGCACCTGGACTGCAGCTCAGCAGGAAGTCCCCATTCGGGTGCAGGTCCATTACCTGTTCCTCTGGCTCTGGGGACAGTGGTCAGGGATGCCAGGAGCCACCCTTTGGTGGCTGTGGGAGTTGAATGGATCTGTTCTCCCAGGGTTTTATCCAGATGAAATATCAAGGGGTGGCTGTGCCAGGCATGGGCTCCTCTCTGCTGATGGACGAGGCTGTCTCATTGTGCCATCCCTCAGGCCGGGGATGTTCTGGTAGAAAAGACTTTTGTGACTCCCAGCTGGCCAAATCCAGACCTGGGGACAGCAGCTGTGCCTCCTCCAGGGCCACGGAGACTCCAGGGCACCTTCCCCAGCCTCACCGCAGTCTTGCTTCTTCCCCTGCTCACATTGGATGTTTCCATGGAATTTCTTCAATCCCTGACCTTTCTCACCCGCCCATCCCCAGAGCCTTCCCACCTCCTCCTCTGGCTTCTGCCCTGAATTACAACGAGCCCAGTCACCCCATGAGCCTGAAACAGTTCCTTTCCCACTGGCTCTGGGACCAGGGATGTGGAAGTATGGGCTCACCCCCACTCTGAGCCCTGTCCAGCCCCTCACACTCATCCTGGAGCCCTGGCACAGCCCAGTGGGTTCTGGCGTTTCTCGTTTCAGCTCGCACTGGAGCCAGTGAGTACTGCAGTGCTGGGCATGGGTGCACACCTGTACTGGGGATAGGTGCACACCTGTACTGGGGATAGGTTCACACCTGTGCTGGGGATAGGTGCACACCAGTGCTGGGCATGGGTGCACTCCTGTGCTGGGCATGGGTGCACACCTGTACTGGGGATAGGTGCACACCTGTGCTGGGGATAGGTGCACACTTGTGCAGGGGATAGGTGCACACCTGTACTGAGGATAGGTGCACACTTGTGCTGGGGATAGGTGCACACCTGTGCTGGGCATGGGTGCACTCCTGTACTGGGGATAGGTGCACTCCTGCACTGGGCATGGGTGCACACCTGTACTGGGGATAGGTGCACACCTGTACTGGGGATAGGTGCACACCTGTACTGGGGATGGGTGCACGCCAGTACCAGGGACACACAGCAGTGCCGGGCTGCACACCTGCACTGGGGATGGGCGCACACCTGTACTGGGGATGGGTGCACACCAGTGACAGGGACACACGCCAGTGCTAGGGACACACACCAGTGCCAGGGATGCACACCAGTGCCAGGGGTGCACACCAATGCCAGGGATGCACACCTGTACTGGGGATACATGCACACCAGTGACAGGGACACACACCAGTGCCAGGGGTGCACACCTGTACTGGGGATGGGTGTACACCAGTGACAGGGACACACGCCAGTGCTAGGGACACACACCAGTGCCAGGGGTGCACACCAATGCCAGGGATGCACACCTGTACTGGGGATACATGCACACCAGTGACAGGGACACACACCAGTGCCAGGGATGCACACCAGTGCCAGGGGTGCACACCTGTAGTGGGGATGGGTGCACATCAGTACCAGGAGTGCTGGGACATACACCAGTACAGTAACACCCTGCCCAGTGGTGAGCAGTGTGTTTAATTTGGGTCCCCTACACCAGCATGCCCAGTTCCCCCTGTGTCCCACTGCACCCAAGCTTTGGGAGTCTCAATGCAAGCAGGAAACATGACCATTTTACATCTCTATTTTCTCACCTGTAGTTTTGAGAGGGAACATCTTTTTGTTGTTCGGCTTTTGATGTGCTGCTTTTTATTTTTCCTGGGAAGAAAAAACCTGCCCTATAATTTCAAGGTTTTTAGCCTTAGAAATACTTTATTCAGGGTGTTTTGTTTTGTTTCATTTTTTGCATTATTTCACAACACCTCAGTCCTACCACAGGTTACGCTCTTGCGCTGTGCATTATCTTACATGATATCATGCAGGGGCTGGAAGGATCAGGTTGATAATTTTATTTTTAAAACCTGAACTGAGGCTTTTTGTTAGCACTGATTGAACAAACAAGCTTTCTTCCTACATCAAAGTGTCTCCTGCTCTGGGTATAGTGAAAAGGGGTGACCCTCTGGGCAGTCCTTATGGGCATTGCAGCTCCTGATGCATTACAAAATGATATAAAATTAAATACAGAAAGTTCACAGCAACAATCTGGAGGTCTGAGAAGAAATCCTGAAATGGGAATTAGGGCACAGCCAAAAAGCAGCAGTGCTTTTATTTGAAAATGTTTCTTTTTAGCTTGGTTGTTGGTTTGTTGTGGGGGTTTTTTTTCAGTTTTTTTAATTATTATTTTTCGTTGGTTGGTTGGTATTTTCCTTCTCTGATTTTTTTTTTGTTTTGGTTTTTTTTTTGTTTTTTTTGTTTTTTGGGTTTTTTTTTGGTTTTTTTTTGTTTTTTTTTGTTTTTTGGTTTTTTTTTTTTTTTGTTTTGTTTTGTTTTATTTTGTTTTGGTCTGTTTTCCAGCCTGATTCTGGCATTTCCAGAAGTGTGGAAATCCAGAATTCCTGCCAAATTTGCTGATATTTCCTGGATCTGCTTTTCTAAACCCCCTCTCTGGGCAGCCGAGGCCGAGGGCAGCTCCATCCCCGCTGTGCCCTCACTTTGTGCAGCCTTGTGGATGAGCAGCTGCTGGACAAATCCTGCCTGGTCTGGCAGAGCAGCAGCCCACTGCTGACCTGGATCCATGGGGAACATCCCTGCACACAGCTCCAGGAAGGGGAGAGTTGACCTGCCCTCCAGGCATGCTGCTCCTCTCTCTGAGCCCTACCCCTTGGCTTCTTGTGTTGGGGAATAAATGGCTGGTTTTCATTCCTTAAAGATAAATACTGTTCCAGGGATCAGGAGGCTGGAAGTGAGGCTTCCCATCCCGTCCCCTCGCTGTGTTCCAAGGCCAGTAAGACATGACTTTGTGTCTCAGCTTTGCCTCCCGAGTTGGAAAGGTCGTGGCTGCCTATTCAGCTGGCCCTTGGATTAAACTGTGGGACACAAGCAGCTGACCCAACCTGGCCCCATCTGCCCCTTCCAAGTTCTGCCCCAGATTATGGGAAATGAATGCCACTGGCTCGTGTTCCCTTCCCTTCCTCTGGCTGCCTCTTTCCCAGACTCTCTTTCCGCTGTGGATAACCCTCCCCTGTGTCATTCCCCCATGAAGAGGGTCTGTGGGGCTAGTGTGGGGTGTGCAGACCTGATTGGAGTTGTGGAGCTGAGCCTGCTGGTCTTTGAGTAGTGGGGAGCAGCCCAACTGTGCTGGTAAGAGTTTAATTATCGATGCAAAAGGCGTTGTTGCATGGGGAGGGGGGCAGCCATGCTGTGAATCTTGGGAGGCCTTTGAAGTTGTGATGGAGAGGAACTGAAGCCCAAGGGAACAGGGCTGCTCCCACTGACCCTTCCTCCCCACGCCTGCGCTACAAAGCCCCTGCCTAAGAGAGAGATGGTGGAGTAATTAGAGGCAGGACCGCAGTGGGTTAACAATTAGTGAGGGTGCTCAGAGCCCTCTTTGGTCCCACACTATTCTTCCAGAGGCTGGGACAGTGTGTCACCCCCGGGCTTGTCCCAGCACCCCACCACGAACTCGGGGTGGGCTGAGGATGCTCAGGCTCCTCTGGATACCATGAGCCCATTCCTGAGCCTGGGATGCTGGGATGTGAGACCCTAAGGTGCTCCCACATCTGTTAGCAGGGATGCCATAAATCCCTGCAGGAGCTGTGGCCACCAGTACAGGTGTTTGGAAGGGTATCTAAGCACTCACTCTTTATAGATGATATATAGATATATATGACACAGATATAAATATAGATATCGATATAAATATAGATATGATAGAGATGTACAGATATGATAGAGATATATAGATACAGATATATGACAAGAGATATATGGCCTGAAGAAAAACACACCCCCTCTGGATGCCAGTCCCAGTCTCAGCTCTCTCACTCATCCCAAGCAGGGTTTAGAATTTGGTAGATACAGGTATGGAAATGGGTACAGACACAGATCCAAAAATAGAGCTATAGGTATAAACACAATATACACATACATCACAGGCTGATTCACACCCTTTGACTCCTGCCCAGCCTGCATCTGTGAGGCTGCAATGTGCACCACTGATGCACGATTGCATGATGCAACTTTCTGCAGTGAGAGGGTCTGCCTTACGTGGGGCTCCTTCTGCAGACCTCAGTTGTGCTAGGAAGCGACCTGCTCGCCCCTAGGTGCTTCCATTTGAATGGGCAATCAGGCTTGACAGCTCTTTCCACCAGGGTGAGAATTTCCCCTGACACCTCCTGGTGTTTCGGCTCAATGTGCCGAGGCAAGGCCAAGGCACAGAATAGGGGAGCAACAAAATGGTGCTGAGGACAACAAAATGGAGCTCACAGTTTGAGACTGATACGTGCAGACAGTCCATAGCATCAAAGAGAATTGCCCAGCTGTAGGAGAGAGGTCTCCCAAACCAGCACGTTTTCTGAAAAAAAGTGTTTCAGCTGAAAGGGGTCCTTTGTGGTGGTCCTGCCCACCCTGTGGCATCGAAGGCGGGCTCTGAGCATCACCCCCAGAGAAGCAGCATGGCCAGGAGCTCACCTGCTCACTTGTGCCATGAGGTGTGGCAGGTTCCCCTCAGGGCTGGGCTGTAACCAGTGGGGTTTTGGGAGAACGTTAGTGTCCCCATAGGGGAGCAGGTGGCAGTGCTGCTGGATGGGCTCTGGGATCCACGTGTGCTGTCCTGTGAGTTAACAGGAGCTCTTGGACACACAGTGCCTTTGTGTTTGTGCAGCATCCACCTGTGGGCTTGAAACGCAGGGCTCTGTGCACTTGGGTGTAGTGAGGGAATAAAAGAAACTTATCCCTCTCCCTGCAAAGAGGAATCTGACCATGGGTGGGATGCAAGCTGGTGTAGGGTGTCGAGGAACCAAAGCAGCTGAAAGAAGACTCCTTCAGGTCAAGACGACATCTCTGTGTGAGACTGGGTGATGACCACATGGTCAGGGTGGTGGGATGGGGTGTAGCAAGCTGGCTCCAGGTCCCACACACCACTGGCAGACAAGTCTGGGTGCCCTCAGCATCCTTCCTCATTATCCGATACTCCTGCCGGACCCCAGACCCTGCAGGCTCCTCCTGCTGCCTGCAGAGCAGTGGGAGGCAGCCACATCCACTGCTGAGCATCCCAGCGTGGGAAAGAGGGTGCAGAGACCACAGTGGGGGGGCAGAGAGGGTCTGCGAAAGCTGTCCCCTCCCTGCAGCCTGCCTGCTGAGGGTCACTGGGACTGTGCTCCTGCACTGTGAATAGGGAAACTCCCAGGCCTGGGCTCCTGCTGGGTGAATTACCCAGGGAAAATAGGCAGAAAATCTTCAGATTAACAATAACAAATAAAAATGGATTTGAGATCTCCGAGGTAATTACTCCGTGCTGAGGGCAAGGGGCCTCTTTAGCAGTGGGAGCAGCGCCGTGCAGGGAGTGGAGGGGCTTGGCCTGCTGTTGGGCCAATGGAACCACACAAGAAACCCTGGAAATTCTTTCAAATTGTTCTGCTAACATTAATAAATGCCTCAAAAGCTCCTAATCTGCTCTGTCAGGAGCATGACGTCCGGGTGTTTCACAGCCAGCTCACGTCTCTGCTCCTCTCTCTCCCCCTCTCCTTCCCTGCCTGGTAATAGTAAATGAAAGTGGCACCCGTTCCTTGGGCTGCAGGAACCAGCCCCACGCTGAGCCCAGGCTCTGCCAGGACTGGAGCTGCTGTCCTGATATGCCCTGTCCCTGTTGTGACAAGCTGGTCCTGGCAACAAGTCCCTCCTGAGCCCAGGGACCAGCCCAGCCCTGATGCGGCAGGGGGATGCTATGACAAGGTGCCTCCAGGTCTGGTTTGGTGCTACTCAAGGGTGAAGAAAGGCAGCCAGCAAGGAGGAGGCCTTCCGAGGCATTGACCTCACTGGGGCTTGAGGATAAAGGGAATGGAGAAAGCTGGAGGCACTGGGGGTCCCTGTGGGAGCCCAGTGCTCTTGGGGGGTGTTGAGACATCAGGGTCCTGCTGCCCACTGCACTCATTCCCAAGGGTCAGTGCACCTTGCACCTCAGCAGCCTCCCCCAACCCTCCATCCCTCTGGATCTTCACCAGGGAGCTGGGGCTTGGGCTCCTTCCCCAGGTGCTGAGCAACTTGGGGTTATCAGGCAAGGCAAGGCTCTGCTCTGCCTGATGCTGTGGGATCTGGGCACGGGGCTCAATTGGCTCAGAGGCAGCAGTGCCGTGGCAGCCCACCTTCCTCCACTGCTGCCACTGCACAGGTTTCCACAGGAAGCTTCTGAGCACGTTGGAAGGCCTACTCACCTCTCCCCCCACACAATCTGCTCCCCTCTTCCTGCAGTTTGCCTCTGTCTCCTCTTTAAGCCGAGCTCCTGGTGGTGGCAGGGATTTGGAGGGGTTGGCTTTGATGGACTTCTCCAGTGGGGTGTCAGGCAGGGCCATGGGGAGTCTCTTTGTGCTGGAGCTGGGCACAGCAGCGTGCAATTACAGCAGCTGCTGGAGTGCAGACTTCAAACCAGTGATGCTGGGAGGAAGCTGAGCCTAAAGGGCTTCCAGAGGAGAAGTGTCCAAGCCAAGGAATGCTGCTCCAGTTGCATCAGTCTGAGCTCACGGTGGGCCTGGTGCATAACCTGATGCTGAGAGTTTGTATCCACAATCCTTCCTTGCTTTGCATTCTCTCCAACCTGCTGTTTGCAGCCTCCTCCCCTCCAAAAGGTCACACTGCTCTCAGTGCTGAGGCCAGGACTCAGCTCTGTCCTGAACCACCACCTCTGGGGTGCATCACTTGTTGCCATCCCCAAACTCCACACCTGCCTCATATCCAGCCAGGTGAAAGATTTGCACCTTTGATGGGTGGGGCATCCTCAAGGAAGTGGCGTGTGAGGAGGGCTGCTTCATGGTGGCTCTGTTCCTAACCCCTTGGGGATGGGGACGAAGCTTTCTAACACAGCTTTTGCTCCTGTGTTTTCCAGTGAACTTGCTAGACACGTCAACAATCCTGGGAGACTGGGGCTGGATGACTTATCCCTCACATGGGGTAAGTATGGAGTGGCTCAGGGGGAGCCCAGAGGGATGGGTCACCATGGGCGGCCGTGGCAGGGGTCAGGGGATGGACAGGGAATGGACAGCTCAGCCCCAAGTCAGTGCTGATGAGGCAAACAGAGCATTTCTGTGGGGAAAATGCCAGCCTGACAGACTGGCAGAGGGACACAGCTGTTTTGGAAATGCCATTTAACCCTCCATGGCCCTCCAGGCTGTCACCAGGTCCTGAACTTTGAGGGGACTCCAGTGCTAAGAAGCTTCTCATTCCTCCCTGCACTGGGTGAGCATCAGGGGGAACAGCCCCAAATGACCAGAAAGCTCCCAACCACCCGTAATCCAAGGAATTTCTGTGGGAACTGGGCAAGAGGGGCAGGGCAGTGATCCCAGAAACTCAGTCTGCTGAGTGTCCAGGAGGGATGGCAGGGTGGTGACCCTCACCTGAGCTGCCAACTCCCCTGGCTGCATCCTTTCCACACGTTCCCTTCACCTGCATTTCCATGCCCAGGTTTTTCTGACACAGTAGCTTTCTGGAAATATAGTGAGTTTCAGATGTCAGGGTGACCTGGCTGGAAGGATTTTGCTCATTCATTTTGTGAACAGAAACAATCCCATAAATACCCACAGGACCAACTGCAAGGCACAGTGGGGCTTTCTGCAGGCACAAAACGTGCAAAATTGGGGTGCCTACCTGGCTGCTGCTGCTGTGTTGATTTTTCATGTCCATTCTTTTTCAACCTCCCTCTGAACTAAATGGTCCTAATCTTTTCAATTCCACCTCCCACAGAAATCTTCCCAGGCCTCTAATAATTTCCATTGATCTGTTGCTTGAGATTTTCAGTCCCCACACTGCTTGAGCAGGAGTGATCAGAACAGTGAATTCATAACAATACCAATGATCAGATTCCTATCAGGCTTTATCATAAATGTAAATATATTAAATTGTTAACTCAGCTCTAATTTCAGCAGTTAGTTGTTGCAATGATGAGTGTCCTGGGAATGTAAGAAATTGAGAGGTACAAGGTCAGAGGGGACAGCGGAACTAATGTGATGTGATCTCCTGCATAAAATACAGGCCTTCAGACCTGTCAATTCATTCAGCTCTCAGAACAGCCCAGCTTTAGGGCAAAAAAACACATCCTTGGCTGCAAAATTGCTGGTGCTGGTAAAACCTCCAGGTCCTGTGATGATGCTGTTTTACAGGCCCCTGTTAAAAACTGTGAGGCTGTGAGGGTTTGCCTGGCTCTGATCTCCAGCCAGGGGACATTCTTCTGCCTCTGCCTGGATAAGGCAGATGCTGTCCTCCTCGTGGCTGCCCTTGGCTGTCACTGCTGTCCTGCCACTAATCAGCTGTCATCTCATCCCAGCCCTGCTGACAAGTCGTGGCATCCTGGAGGAGCCTAACACACATTCAGGCAGTCGGGGACCAGGGCTTCCTCTGCTCCCCTGCAAGAGAGAATGTTTCTGGGATTTTCTGGGAGTCTGGGCTGTTTTCCATTGTGCATATCCAGGGTTCTGTCCTTAACCACTCCCCACAGTCAGACCATCCACTGCTCACAGACTGCCCAAGACTCTCCTTCTGGATGACCCCGTGCCCTTGCTCCCTGTTGGAATGCAGAGGGGATCCATGGCATCACTGAGGGGACTTGGGCGAGGATGAATCCATCTGAGCTGCCTGTGCTGGGCAGGGCCCTGCCCTCCCAAAGCAGACAAAAGGACTGAGCCTGCAGGAGCCTCATTCTCACCACTCCTGGGACTTCCATGGCCAGCTGAGGTGCAGCATCCTGTGCTGGACATTCACAAATCCAGGGATGAATGCAGAACCCCAACCCATCTGGACTGTCAGGTGACCACAGGGGCTGGGGCAGAGCCCAGCAGTCCTTCACCAGCAGCTCTTGAACAAAGCTGAATTCTCCATCTCCATCTCCATCATGATGTTTATTAAAAATAAATAATAATATAATGATTAACCTGTATAATAAATTAAATTATATAATAAATTTAATAAATTAAATAAATTAAATAAAACAATAAGTAAGTTTTTAAAAGAGTAAATAATAAACATAGTAATGAATAAAAAGGAATTGTAATGCTGGATGCCAAAAAAGTAAAAAACCAAAAAGGCACAGAAAAGAGAATCAAAAGCTGAACATTGGGTGCTGTGTAACACCCAACACCAGAGACACCTCCTGGCCATGCTGCTGAGCCCTACAGGACCTTGATCAGTGCTGGGGTAATTCCATTGTGCACGTTCCTCTGCTTTTGCCCAAATTGTGGCCCTGGCCACAGGATGACCACATATCTGTGTGGAAACTGTCTTGAGCACCCTCAACTTTGCTTATCTTTTTCCAGCTGGATGTTTTAGTGGCTCCTCTAAACATGTGGTTCCTCCTCCACAGGCCATTGTATCACATCATCCAGAAATCACATCTCATTCCTTCAGCTCCCTGCTTGTCCTTCAGCTCCTTCAGGCCCTTCCTGAGTAGTAAATTTGCCCTCAGATGTGTTTGCTGTCACCAGGAGATGGATGAGGGTGGTGGTGTCTCAGGGAAGCTGGGGTGGAATCCTTGCTCTCAGTGCCAATGGTTTGAGCAGGTGCCTCCCAAGCAGTGCAGCTCAGGCTCAGGTGGGGGAGATCCCCCTGGATTCCCCCCAGTTCCCCAGAAATGAGCTCCCTTTGCTGCTCACCCTCTGTGCCCAGTGCTTTGGGTGTCCCTGGGGCTGTCCCTGCCCCCTGCCCCTGCTGTAGCTTTGAAAGGCCTGGGCTGGGCTTGTACAGAGGCACTGTACTGTGAAACCAGATTTTCACTGAGCTCATTTATTTCTGCTGCCGTTTCCTTAATTTAGATCCTCCAGCTGAAAGATTGGTGGCAGTGCTCCCCCATCCCTGCTACCTGCCAGCTGTCCTGCCTGGGCCACTGTGCAGGATTTCCACCCATGGTCAGGCACAGACAGCATCCTCCTGCCAAGGGACAGCACTGCTGGCTGAAGTCACATTCCTTTTGCTTTCCCCACATCTCCATTTCCCCCAGAGCCACCACAAGGGTGACAGACAGGAGGAGGTGGGTAGGTCTGCCTGGGTCTTTGAAATATCCCCCCTCTGCCCCCTGGGCTCCTGTGGCTAGCTCAGTTTGAGGCTTTGGAGGAATATCTCAGGGAACAGGGCAAAAGATTCCAAAAGAGGCTCTCACCCCCTGGGATCAGTCCAAGGCTTTATTCTCTAAGGGTTCCAGGGCAGAAAGAGAAGGAACAAGGAAGAGCAGGACTTTATCTGGTCTCCTGCTCAGGAAAAGATAACTGGACCTGAAACAGTAGGGTCAAGATAGGAAGGGAGGGTCAAACTAAATGGTTACAGGCTTCAGGGGGTCTCTGGGGAAAAACCATTCCCCAGAGGAATACAACAGGTCTTCTCATGGCACTAAGCAGCACAGAGCCTTGGTCCCCAGCCTGAGCAGCTTCAGCAGGGAGCTGGTGTCCGCCCGCTCACTGCCCAGTGCCTTTTGGCTTCCCTTCTTGGCACCTGCAGCTCCTGTCACACCTGCGCATCCAGAGGAAAGGCAGCAGCCTCAGAGAGGCTTCTTCCTCTGACTGGGAGATCCCAGAGCGACCTGCACAGCCAGGGCAAAACTGGACAGGTACCACTTACAAACTCCTGAGGTTTTCAGCACACCTGTGTGACGCTGTTAAAGATCACAATGACACAGACTTTGACTTCAGAAGGCTGACAATGACTTCGTTTATTTCTGATAATTTTTTTTCTTTTATACTGTTCTACAGAGAAAACTCAATTGGTGAAAGAAAGACAAACTTCTTCAATCACATTGGTCAAACCAATGGTGGCAGTTCTCCCCCATCCCTGCTACATCAAGAAGAAGTCCCTCCTAGGGAAAGGAATGTAAACAAAGGTTACGGTCAGGAAAACGTGTCTCTTGTTGACAGAAAACTCTCTGGGAAAAGAGTTTCAGAAAACTAAAACATCTCAGGGCTACAATCTGTGGGCAAGGTGAAGTTGCCTCACTGAAAGTTACTTCCCTCTCTGGGTTTGCCATGGCCAGCAAGAGCAGAGGAGCAAGAGCAGAGGAGCAGGAGCTGGGAGCAGTGGGCATGGTGAGGGTCAGCAGTGCTGTGGGCCCTGGGGAGTGTCAGGCCATCAGGGAGCCATGCCTGGCCTGTTTTGACACTTTCTCTTGCCAGACAATTAACTGAGGGGTAATTGGCTGTAATTGCTGCTCAGGGGTTTAATTACATCCCCTCCCCTCACCTCCACCCCAGAGACACGTGCAGGAAGCGGAAGGGTCACCGGGAGCATCCCCGTCCCGCAGGCTGCAGTTCCTCTCAATTATAACTTCAAAGGGCTCCCAGGAGCTTTGCAGCTCTCTCCTTTCCCAGAACAATTCCCTCTGCATTGAAAATCAAACTCTTATCGGGGTGGTCAACCCCTTGCCTTGCCATGCCTCCTGTATCCCAGTTCTCCCCAGCAAAATGCCCCAGTGCCCCAGTGCCCTTCTCTCCCTTCTCCTTGCTCTGCACGTGACCTGCTGGATCAGAGGGAGCCTGATCAGGCCCCTTTGCAAATTGCCTTTCTACTGACTAATTAAAACACTGATGAGATAAGTCAACATATTAATAATAATTATTGTGTCGTCTACTTTGATTTACAAAGTCAAACAGGAAATTATTTTGTTCAGACGCAGGGTATCTAAGGAGTTTGAATGATGCCTTGCAAAAGCTAAGTAGAATGGGAGCACCTTGAGTGCTGGAGGAAGGCCCCCCATGCTGCCCATGACCTCCCCATCCACCCCCACCAGCACCTTCTGTGGTGGCCCCACAGTTTCCCCCTTGCTGCAGGGGCTGAGCTCAGCCAGGAGAGCTGCTGGGCACTGCCACCCAGGCATCCAACACAGAGTCACAGGATGTCCTGACCCATACGGGTCATCAAGTCCAATTCCTGGCCCTGTACACTCCCCAGCAATCCCACCTGGAGTGGTCTGTCTTGGCTTTGTTGGTGGGAGCCAGGAAAGGCCTTCAGAAGGGTTTGGAGCTCCCCATGCCTGCCACTTTGCTCCTCAGAAGGGGATGTACCCTGAGGCCCCTGGGCACAATTAGCCAAGGGTGCTCCTCCTTCATCCTCCTGCACCCAGAGAGAACACTGTCAGAAAGGCATCAGATCTGCTGGGACCCCCAGCTGAAAGCACAGGTGTGGCCACAGGATGGTCACTCAGCATTTGTGCCCCAAGGATGGGGATTTCAGCCCTGGGACTGAGTTATTTGCAGAGCCATGCCTACTCATCTTTTTTTGCCTGGGTCTGGTCCTGCAGCCCAACAACCAGTTCATAGCTGGGATGAGCCTCATCTGTCACTGAGCAGTGTCTCCCTTTGCCCCAGCCCACTCTGTAAAACCTCATCCCCAGTGTGAGCTGTGCTGTGGCCTTGCTATTCCATCCCCCTTCAGGTTCACCTCTTCTTCTCAGAGCACCAAGAGATATTGGAGCTGTCCCATGTGCCTGGGCCAGGTCTCTGCTCTCTCTCACTTTTATGTCCTTGTTGTATTTCTTGGGTTTCCCTTCCAAGCTGGAGCCTCTACCTGGATCCGGGAATACCAGCAAGTTATAACTCAAGCTGTGGTGAAACTAATTTTCTGGGGGAAAAAAAAANAAAAGAGAGTGTGGTTAAAAAAAATTTTTTGGGAAAAAAAAAAAAAAAAAAAAAAAAAAAAAAAAAAAAGGTGTAGGAATGGAACATTGGAAAATAAAGACTTAGACTGGTAATTGAGATAAAAGCTCATTTCCCAGTGCTTGTTCAGTAAATGCTGGGTTATTGCTAATTCCCCAGATGCTGGTCACTACCAGGAGTTAATCACCTGCAGTGAAGCTCAGGGTAGTTAACTGCCTGACAAATCCCTCCTTAGCCACAGCAGTGACCGATTTCATGGGGATTATCTCCATTAAGGTCCCCCATCTAATGATTTATAGCTGCAATAACAGCCTTCCCTTTTCTTCCTCTCCCGGTGACCATGGTGTGAGGAGCTGCCATGGCTGGGAAGGAAAGTGCTGGATGTCTCAGTGGCCACAGAAGCTTTGCCATGCCAGGCAGAGCTGGCATCCCTCCTGGAAGCTGTCCCAGGGCTGAGGACACTCCTTGCTTTGCACTGTAAGGATGGGGGAAGGCTGAGCTACTGCCCCAGGGGGACATAGCCTCTCCCCTGCTCCTCTCCACGCAGGCCCTGGGAGGCCTACAAGACCTTATTCAGCTGCCCAGATATCTGGTGTTTGCATCTCTTGCCTTTCAAAATCTGGCAATTTTTTTTTTTTTTTCCTAATTGGTGTTGACTTTAATTTAAGCCATTAGGCAAACTCCTGAGTGCAGATGCAATCGTGGCATCCCCTGGCACGCGCGCTCCTCGCCGCCTTAATTATGATGTCCTCATTTCCATCTCGCTGGGGGATCTTATCACACCAGGTGGGGCCCAGCTGAGCTTTGGCTCACAGAACCACTCCAGGCTGTGAACTGAGAGCCAGCAGTGCCTGCCTTCTTGAAGCAGTGGTGCCCAGTGTCACAGACACTGTCCCCTCCTGCCAACATATTGGGGAAGATGAAAAAGAAAAGCCTTATAAATATGACTGCTGAGGTTTTGAAAATATGAAGCCTATAAGTGAAATAAAAGTGCAAGCAAGTTTCAATGTCTAAACCTTACTGGACAACTGGAAAACAACAGTGCGGCCAGCTGAAGGTAATTCCCTTTTGATTAAACAATGCCCTTCTCCTCACCAAGAGTCCAAAGGTCAGAGCAGGCCCTACCAGCTTGGCAGGAGGGGTCCAAAGAGTAGCTTTTAGGGTTTAAAATATAACACAGCATGGTAATGTAATGATTCTTATAGGCTTTATGTAAATGCTGTAGGATTTGTATCTTGCACTAGATTGGTTGGTGTAAATTAGAATATTCAGTATAGAAGAAGATTTAATGGATTGTAACAGGAACTTTGCTCTCTTACTTCTCTTCAGCTCCGCTCTCACTCCTCTTACTCCTCCTCTTCAGCTCTTTTTCTCCTCCTCTTCAGCTCTATTATTTCACTCTCTTGCTCTTACTCTTTTCTTCTTCTCTCTCTGGGGCTGCTCTGAGCTGCAGCTGGCAGCTCTCAGCAGAGCCCCTTCACCCATGCCCTGTGCAATGAACCACACGCTCCAGACCAGCCTTGACCCCTGAGATCTCTCATCACCATCCAACCCAGTTCTTACCCCCACAGAACCTGGAGCTAAGGTGAAACAGAAAAACCCCTCCAGTCGTGGGAATTCCTGAGGCAGGTCCTTCCATCCCCCTCACAGGAAGGTTGGAGAGGGACTTTTTGCAAGGTTAAGCAGTGACAGAGATTGGCTTTAAGCTGAAGGAAGGTGTATTTGGATTGGATATTGGGAGAAAATTCTTCCCTGTGAAGGTGGTCAGGCCCTGGCACAGGGTGCCCAGAGAAGCTGGAGCTGCCCCTGGATCCCTGGAGCTGCCCAAGGCCAGGTTGGATGGGGCTTGGAGCAGCCTGGGACAGTGGAAGGTGTCCCTGCCCACGGCAGGGGGTTGGAACAAGATGGTCACTTCCAACCCAAACCATTCTCAGATTCTGTGACCCCAAATGTAACTCCTGGGACCTGGCAGGGCCTGTGGGACCTTGGTTGCCCTGTGACACAGTGGGAAGATGAATCTGTGGCATCTCAGCCAGGATTTAGCCTGCCTGCCCCATCCTTAGAGCACTTTCCCTGCAGGCCAAGTGTGGAATTTTGGGATGGTCTCACACTGGGATCCCAGGACGGAACTGACACAGCAGCTGCTGTGCAAAAAAGCACCAAGTTTGAAAGAGTGATGGTGCAAATGCAAACTCTCCCAATTCACCCCGGGAGTGGAGGTGTTGCTGGTGCTTGGAGGTGGGCACTTTTTTCCTATTTATGTCATTTATCTCCTATCTCCCAACATCCTGGGAGGATGCTGCCAGCTCTGGCACTGCCAGAGGCATGTGAGGACATGGCAGTAGTGAGCTCCAGCTCTTCTGCCAGATTTGGGAAAGTGAATGTCTGCAGACCAAAATCAACCAGATGAGCTGGAGCCAGAGCATTTTGATGTGCACAATGACCTCATCTTTCCCTTGCCAGACCCTCGTGGAGAACCCTGACCTCCCAGGCAATGCTGAGGGGAGCACAGTGGGGGACACCCCTGCTCACCCCACAGCTCTGCCCTCACCTCGTGCATCCCCTCCCATGCACAGCTCTGCTTCACTTCCCCCGGGTAAACTCAGCAGGGGAAAGACAGGAGACAGATGCTGTGTTAATTTGTGCTCGATTAATTTCGTCGGAAGCAGCGCAGCAGCCTGAGCACAAGGTGGGTGTGGGAGCGAGGAGCTGCTCTGCTCTGCCAGCAGGGGCTGGGTTGTGCCTGCTGCTGCACACGCTGCCAGCACCGCTGTGCCCCTGACCGAGCAGCTGGACAGTGTCCTGGCTGTCGCAACACCTCCCACAGGCTCCTCCCTGCACTTGGGAAGGTGAGAGGTGCTGCCCTCATCCCTCCAGCCGAGCACACCCACAGCCTTGGCCCCTCTGTGTCACTGGAGAGACAGACACCCACCTCAGAGAGCTTCAGTAAAATATCAGAAGGCTTCAAGAATCAGCTCTTTGTTGTCTAAAAGTCCTTCATACCTTTTCTCTGTAGCAATGCCACATTCAGCTCCACACAGTTTTCAGGGTCTATCCCATTTGTGCCAGCAGCCAGTCTAGGGAACTTCCCTGCCTCAGCTAGCTAAACTAACTAAAAGCACAGGAGATCTCTGCCCTGCTGTCTGTCCATGCTGCAGACAGCACAGTCCAGGAGCAGAATGCAGAGGAGTGAGTGCAGTTTCTGCAAACAAACCCTGTGCTGCTTCTTTCCCCCACTGGCTCTCAGAACCAGTCTGAAAGGCACAGAACACAATATCCAACATAACAGAACAGACAACTGGGGACACAAGCATCATAAAGTTGCCCTGGATGCTGCCCAAATTAGTGCAGTTGAGGAGTGCTCCTCATTTCCCTGTCTCCTGAGTGACCTCCCACGCAGACACAGGAGCAGAAGGGTGGGAGATGGCGCAGGCTCCTGCATGCAGCCTGCTCCCCCAGGGGTTTGGAACACCTGGAGTGACCCGTTTCCTCTGTCCCGCAGTGGGATTCCATCAACGAAATGGACGAGTTCTTCAGCCCCATCCACACCTACCAGGTCTGTAACGTCATGACCCCCAACCAGAACAACTGGCTGCGGACCAACTGGGTGCAGCGGGATGGCGCGCGGCGCGTCTACGCAGAGATCAAGTTCACACTGAGGGACTGTAACAGCATGCCAGGCGTGCTGGGCACCTGCAAGGAGACCTTCAACCTCTACTACATGGAGTCTGACCGGGACCTGGGCACCAGCACCCGCGAGAGCCAGTTCCTGAAGATCGACACCATCGCGGCGGACGAGAGCTTCACCAATGTGGACCTGGGCGTGCGGCGCCTGAAGCTGAACACAGAGGTGCGGGGAGTGGGGCCCCTGAGCAAGAGGGGTTTCTACCTGGCCTTCCAGGACATCGGGGCCTGCATTGCCATCGTCTCGGTGCGCGTGTACTACAAGAAGTGCCCGGCTACAGTCAGGAACCTGGCATCCTTCTCCGAGGCTGTGACTGGGGCGGACTCGTCCTCCTTGGTGGAAGTGCGGGGAGAGTGCGTGGGCCACTCAGAGGAGAGGGACACCCCCAAAATGTACTGCAGTGCTGAGGGAGAGTGGTTGGTGCCCATTGGGAAGTGTGTGTGCAGTGCTGGCTATGAGGAGCAGCGAGATTCCTGCATGGGTGAGTCACTACTTCTTGCCTGCCATGCCTGCAAGGGGAGGAGTGGCTGCAAGGGGCTCTTGCCTGTTAGGGAAAATGAAAAAGAAAAGCCTTATAAATATGACTATTTAGGCTTTGAGAATATGAAGCCTATAAGTGAAATAGAACTGAAAGCAAGTTTTGATGTCTAAAACCTTAGTTACTGGACAACTGGAGAACAATAGTGTGGCCAGCTGAAGGTAATCCCCTTTTGATTAAACAATTAAACTCTCCTCACCAAGAGTCTAAGGGTCAAAGCAGACCCTACCAGCTTGGCAGGAGGGGTCCAAAGAGTAGCTTTTAGGGTTTAAAATATAACACAGCATGGTAATGTAATGATTCTTATAGGCTTTATGTAAATGCTGTAGGATTTGTATCTTGTACTAGATTGGTTGGTGTAAATTAGAATATTCAGTGTAGAAGAAGATTTAATGTGTTGTAACAGGAACTTTGCTCTCTTACTTCTCTTCAGCTCTGCTCTCACTCCTCTTACTCCTCCTCTTCAGCTCTCTTACTTCGCTCTCTTACTCTGCTCTCTTACTCTTGCTCTTCTCTCTCTCTGGGGCTGCTCTGAGCTGCAGCTGGCAGCTCTCAGCAGGGCCCCTTCACCCAGGCCCTGTGCAATAAACCACACGCTCCAGACCAGCCCTGACTCCAGAGATCTCTCATCACCGTCCAACCCCGTTCCTACACTTGCCTCTTTGGGGAAGGGCTGAAGACAGAAGCCTGCTGACAGGAACTGGGACAGCCAGTCTCTGTGGAGGCCCAGGGCTGTCCATGTCTTGGCTGGCTGGCTTCATGCTTCCAAAATGTGTGGCTGGTACCACTGACAAACTCCCTGTGGCTCTGACAGGCCCTGGTGCACAGGGCATGACTTTGGGGTGGGGACTGGCTGGCATCAGGACAGGGGCTGCTCTGTCTCCATCTTTCTGTACCATCACTGGCCCAGAGATCCCAGCTCAGTGCCCCCAGCAGCTCTGACTGGTGCCAAGACCTCTGGCGAGCTCCAGCAAGGCATTACTTGGCCTCCCCAAAACACCCACCGCTGAGAGGGGTTTAAAAGGCAGGAAAGCAAAAACAAAAATACTGAGCTTCCATGGAACAAGGTCACTGTATCCATCCCTCACCTCCCGGGGCTGCTGCATAGCCCCTCATCCAGGGGTGTGGGAAGCCCTCCCAGGGGCCCTCAGTGCCACTGGGCAGCCTCGAGCTGCCGACTGAGCAAACTGTGATAAGGAAGTGGGGTGACCAGCAGTAGGCACAGGGATGTGTGTATACAGAGCACGGGCTCCCCAGGAGAGCCCTCCACACAGATTTGTTTGCTCTCTGTTTCTTCACGGGATGTGTTGAGGGGGAGCAGCACAAATAGGAGTGCAGGGCCTTTGTTTGAGTTTCGTGGTCACGTCAGGTGAAGCATTTGTCTTAGGGAGACTTGACTCAAGGTTAGGACGTCCGACACGGGGCTGGGATGGATCCAGGGGCTGCTGGGACCCACGCTGGCTCCTGCAGGCCTCCAGCTACAGAGTGGGAAGGATGGGCAGAGTAAATGCTTTTATCTGAAACTCCTCCTGTCTGTGACCGTCGATTGGAAAGTTGTCCTGGAATAGATCTAAAAACTCAGGAAAGGTCTTCCATCATGTCAAAGAGTGGGTGCAAGATGTTTGTGGAGCCAGGCACGTGCTACTGCAGGAGAGGGCACTGACATGGGTCTCCTGGCTGGCTGTGCCAGCCCCACCACTGCAAGGAGCTGCAGGTTGGCTCAGACAGACCAAACAGCCCTTCCTTGTGTTCCCCTCCATCAGTTCTGTACTGCACACTCTGCCCCAGGACATCCCCACCCCAAAGGCAGGAGGCTGAGCAAGGCTGTGGCACTGCTGCTGGGCTCTGCCTGCCTCATTTTCATGTGATTCCTTGGACAGGTTTGCTCTCTCCTGGCAGTGAAGCTGTGGTAGAGCCTTTTCTCTGCCCTCTTGCCCATTTCTGGTGGGATTGCTCCTACCACAGGTGTGGCACAGGAGGAAGCGTGGTCCAGCACATGTCCCCAGGTGTCCCCACAGATGGACTCAGACCCAGCAAAGTCTCTGGTGAAACTCTCCAAGCCTTGAGGAACGCGGTGAAAGATTGTGTAGGAACATCAGGAACTTCTCTGCCTCTCATCCTCATTACAGAGTTGTAGAATCCCAGACTGGTTTGGGTTGAAAGGGATCCTAAAACATCTTATTCCACCCTCTGCCATGGGCAGGGACACCTTCCACTTGACAAGGTTGCTTTAAGCTCTGTCCAACCCAGCCTTGGACACTTGCAGGGATGGGGCTTGGCTGTCAGAAACGGGACAGAAATGTCGCTGGACTTTCTCTGACCTCAGTGTTGTCTCACCCTCCTGCCTTCCCTGTTCCATTTTTCTGTCTCCAGCACAGTTTGCTGACCCGACACCGAGTGAACAGGGGCAGCACCACCCTTCCTGCATCTCCTTTGCTGGGGCAGCAGGACACATCTTTACACCTGAAGGCAAACAGATGCAAATCTCTAATCTCATGCCTGATTGGGGCAGAGTTCATTTTTCAGGCTGAGAAGTGCCTTTCAGGGGTGATTTATAAGCCCGGCGGATCTGTTGGAGTTGGAAATTAGCCGTTTTAATTGTCAGGCGGACAAAAGCAGGATTCCAGTGGCTGTCGCCCCAGCAATTTTTCATTCTCGGTCACAGGGATGAGATGATATAAATCACTCCTTGTGGCCCTAATAATCTTTCTATAAATATCAGGGAAATTCATTATTTTTTTTGCTTGAGGAGAGGAGGTGTGGAGGGGGAAAAATTAGAGAAGATACTTTGCCTCTATGGCAGTGTTTAAAATATGATTCCAAATTAATTTCCTTCTGCCTTTCACAGCCGGACGCCTTATTTGTTAAAGCTAAAGATATTTGAACAGTGGAGGTTTCTCCCCCTCCTTTTTAACATTCATTTTTCTAAGGGCCTGCCAGAGTGTTGGAAGACAGCTCAGGAAACCAGACCATAGCCAGAGCTCTTCCCAGCCCTTCAGAAGAGAAGTAAGGCAGTGCCACAGACCTGGGAAGGAAGGGGTGAGGTGGAACGTGGTGAAAGATTGTGTAGGAACATCAGGAACTTCTCTGCCTCTCATCCTCATTACAGAGTTGTAGAATCCCAGACTGGTTTGGGTTGAAAGGGATCCTAAAACTTATCCTATTCCACCCTCTGCCATGGGCAGGGACACCTTCCACTTGACAAGGTTGCTGCAAGCTCTGTCCAACCCAGCCTTGGACACTTGCAGGGATTGGGCTTTGCTGTCATCCATCATGTTGGATCCTTTGCTGCCCTTTTTTGGGGGCAAGGGGTTGGTGGCTGGAGTCTCTGATTCTTGCACTCATCCCAGCAGGATCCACAGGTTTTGCTCTGCTTTTATGTCCTGCTGTTTGCCATAAGGATGTGAGGGGCAGTTTCTATGGGATTGAGGTCTCAGCCCAGGGGCACTGGGATCAGGACCATCAGAGGATGCCAGCTGGCTTGGCATCAAATGTGTCACAGCCCCCACCACCAGACATTTCCCATTTCCCCATATCTGTGCCTAGTTCCTCCTCTAGATTCCTCTCCAGAGAACCCCCTTCTTCAGCTGGGAATGGGCACATGTGCATCAGTACCTTACTGGGCAGAAGTGGGATTTGAGCTGGAATTCCTACATCTGTTGATGGCATCCTGGGGTCTGCCAGCTCCTAACATCCCCAGCATTTAGTCCCACAGCAGCTTGTGCCCCAGCCACCCCAAGGATAAAACTCCTCCTGGCACAGCACAGCCTGCTTGTTGTTCCCTCTGTTCTCAAGATTCTGAAGGACTTTTCTTCCCTCAGCCACAGCCTCTTTCCTCCTTGAAATGAAACAGTCCACACATGACACATTAACATCTCTTAGACACAGCAAATAGCAACTGCTCTGCCTAAACAGCAGAATAAGCAGGAGCAGGAGGGAAAAGGATCTGTCCTGGCAATTTATCAGATAAGGAGACAATCAGCATAATTCACCTTATTGATATGCAGCTGCTGTGCAGGACAAAGAGAGACCCATTTCAATAAGGTCAGTGCAATTAGAGGGATGGGGAAGGGGAGCCTGGTTGTGCTTTTGTGGGCAGGGAAGGGCACATAATGCACCTCCCCAAAGGCTGAGAGCTGGGGCATGAACATCCTCTGTGTGGATGGATGGAGAGGTGGACACGGAGGCTCAGGCAGGTGGGGACAGTGGCTCTTCAGCCACATCCCTCCTACCAGCCCTGGTCAGCCCCTCTTTGAACAGGGCTGCCAGGTTCCTGAGCCACCAAGACTTGGATTTTGGTGGTGGTCCTTGGTGGATAGACCTTGGTCCTCACACCATGTAACTCCATGGTTCTTTCATCAGGGTCCTCCCTTCTGAGTCAAGTCTGAATTATTTCTTGGGCCACATCTCTCACCAGCTATCAGTGAGGAAAACTTCAAGCTGGGCTAAAATCTGCTCAGCTGCTCACAGGGTGTACATGCAGAGGGAGTTGGTTTGGAGCTTCAGCAGCAGTGCCCTGGCTATGGATCCTGGTGCTGCTCTCTGTGAGCTGACACAAACCCATCCAGCACCCAGCCGTGGGGGACCCCCGGGAGCACAGTATCTCCCAGGAAGGGGTTTGGTTAATGAACAAGTGGAAGAGAGGGCAGAACCTCTTCCCTGTTTGTCAGAGTGGGTGGACAAGCCTTTGGCAGAAATGCCACTCCCAAAGAGCTTCTTTGTGGAATATCCATGGCTTTCAGGAACCATTCAGGCATTTCTGAAGTTTGGGAACAGGCATCTTATCCTCTGGCTGGCTGCTTTCCCTCTGCTGCTCTTGGGGCCTTCAGTTTGGCTGTTCCCTTTGGATGGGAAATGGTGAAGAGGGAGCAGGAACTGAGCAATTCCTGATTCCTGCTCCAGCAGCCCACTGGCACAGGAGGATGGCTGTTTGCAGCCTGAGTGAGAGCAGCCACCAAACACAGGTCTGCTCTGTGTGGCTGAACGAGGATCTGACCCTGGGTTAGACTTCACCCAGCTCTGCTTCAGCAAGAAGATGGCCTTTTCTCTCTGGACAAGAGAAGAGTGGAACACTGCCACTGCTGGGACCCTGTCCCTTCCAGCCTCCAAAGGGAAGGAGAGGTGGGAATAGATGAAGGACTGCTGAGCTCTCTTGTTCCTCCTGTGGGACACAGCTGGTGGAAATGGATCTGGAGAGTCTGGTTAGCAATCTGGAAGCCAGTTAATTTTTTCCAGTTGGTGGGATTCATGCTGATGAACCAATCAGCAGATTTAATGTACCTTAAACCTTCCTTGTGGGCAACTTTAATTGAGCAATTAAAGCACCACAGCATTGCTAATTAAGAGGAGAAAATACCCAGCTTGGTAATTATGTGCTTGTGAATACAGTTTTGTATCCATGGACTTCTATGAAGGAAGTCCCACAACTGGTGAGGCAAGGGAGGAGCAGAGCTGTGTGAGAGGAGGGGAAACCCCATCCAGCTGCACCCCATGCACTGTGCTGGGGGCAAGGCCTGGTACAAGGGCAGGGAAAGCCCCCCTGAAAAACATCTCAGGTGAAGCCAGTGGATGGGGCTTGGAGCAGCCTGGTCCAGTGGAAGGTGTCCCTGAGATGGGTTTTAGAGTCCCTTCCAATCCAAACCAGTTGGTGATTCCACTGTGGGAATATCCTGTTATTGCAGCTCCAAGCAAACGTCTTGGGAGATGGTTCAGCTCCCTTGGTGTGGATTTCAAGAGGAATTTCTATGCAAGTCCCTGTAGGCCCAAGCCACAGCCTTACCTGCTTGCAGCATCCCCTGCCCGCTGTCCAGGCTGTGCCACTCAGAGCTGGTGGCACCAAATGCCCTGGATGTCCCCCACAGAGAGGTTCTGCCCTGAGTGAACCAAGCCAAAGCTTCCAAGAGCAGGAGCAGGAACAGTTCCAAAGTGGTGCTGTGGGAGTTATGGCAAAAGTCCTTTCTGTGATGCCAGACAAGGGAATCCAAAAAAGTTGGTGACTCACAAGGTTTTCATTGTGGTTTTGAAGGCCCATCAGCTGCTCTGTAAAATACAGGAAATACTGGCTGGTGAGATCATGTCACCTCCTGGTTATCCCAAAGCTCTGCATCCTCCCAGAAATAAAGAAAGAAAGAAACAAGCAGTTTGTCCTCCAAGACACATAAGCTGTAATATCTAGGGACACTGAATCATGGAAAGGTTTGGGCTGGAAGGGACCTTAAAGCTCATGTCATCCCACCCCCTGCCATGGGCAGGGACACCTTCCACCATCCCAGGTTGCTCCAAGCCTCATCCAGCCTGGCCTTGGACACTGCCAGGGATCCAGGGGCAGCCACAGCTTCTCTGGGCACCCTGTGCCAGGGCCTGCCCACCCTCATAGGGAAGAATTTCTCCCAATATCCCATCTAAACCTCTTCTTTCTTTTTTCCTTAGGAAAGACTTCTTCCCCTGGAGGCTTGTCCAGCTTTGGGGTGGGATCCTTGGGTTCACACTTGTCTCTTACCAGGACCTCCAGCTCACTGTCAGACCTGGCTGCTAGGCTTGGACCTCAGGGGTGCTGGGCTCTGTGTGTGTGGGGCTAATTCAGCCCAGTGAGATCTCTGCAGAAGGCAGGAGGCAGGACAGGGTGATCCCAGGATCTACAGCTTCACTCTCCCTCTGAAACCCAATGGCTAATTGCATTTGCTTGGAGAACAAAACAAAGCAGAACCCCAGCACCCAAACCCATTCATTTATTTCTCTGCTAAGGAGCAAACAAAAAGGATGGACACGCCTGCAGAGCCCCACCAAGTCTCACCAACATACAAAATGGGGTTTGTCCTTGGTTAAACATTTTGTGTGCCACTTTTCCTCTGAGTTTCCCGTGTTTCAGCACTGACAGAAATGAAGGGTGAGAATGACAGTAAAGTGGAGTTCAGGGTAGTGATGGGGATTAATCAAATTTTATTTGTGCTTAGCAGGTCTCTGTGGCCCTCTGAAAAGTGGTGAAGAGCAGCTGGGCTGTGATGGATAAAGACATTCACCTGTTTGGGAATGTGGGGGGTTTTTTTGTGTTTGTTTGGTTTGTTTGTTGTTGTGTTTTGTTTTGTTTTGTTTTGTTTTGGTTGGTTGGTTTGTTGGTTTTGGGTTTTTTTGGGGGGGATTTTTGTTTTGAACTCTTCCAACAAAACTTGGCCACCTTTGGGTGGTGAACACAGTTTGTTGCTCTGGATTTCCAGTGTGCAGGTGCCTGGGAAGCTGTTGTTGGGGGGTTTAGACACAGACCACAAGAAAGACCTGGAATTTTGCACCAGTCCTTACACTGGGGGTAGTGTAACACAGTGGGGAGCGGGGATCTCAAATTCCCCACCACCCCACTCTGAAGCTTGGTGAGATTTCCTTGCATGGAGAAGATTTTCCTCATCCCAGAGAGCAGCAGGGCCCTGCCAGAAACTTGTCCTGCCCTTGGCAGGAGCTCCAGATGCCACTCATGTCACTGTTTGTGTGAGGGCTTCTTCCCCTGCTGAAAACAAGCTGCTGCTGCTGACACTTCTCCAGAAAGCAGGAAGGGATCCAAAGGCTGGTGGAGCTCAGCTGTGCTGGCCTTGGGATTTCTGGGCACCCTCATTTTACAGCTCAGCCTCTCTGCACATCCACAGCCATATGGGTGTGCTGAGAGGGCTCCCACACCCCCCCAGATTTCATCCCCTGTCATTCTTCCACTGTACTTGGCACTGGTGAGGCCACACCTTGAGTATTTTGTCCAGCTCTGGGTGTCTCAGCTCAGGATGGACATTGAGCGCAGTGTCCAGCTCGGGCCCCTCAGCTCAGGAAGGACATTGAGTGCAGTGTCCAGCTCTGGGTGTCTCAGCTCAGGATGGACATTGAGCGCAGTGTCCAGCTCGGGCCCCTCAGCTCAGGAAGGACATTGAGTGCAGTGTCCAGCTCTGGGTGTCTCAGCTCAGGATGGACATTGAGCGCAGTGTCCAGCTCGGGCCCCTCAGCTCAGGAAGGACATTGAGTGCAGTGTCCAGCTCTGGGTGTCTCAGCTCAGGATGGACATTGAGCGCAGTGTCCAGCTCGGGCCCCTCAGCTCAGGAAGGACATTGAGTGCAGTGTCCAGCTCTGGGTGTCTCAGCTCAGGATGGACACTGAGATGCTCAATCACGTCCAGAGGAGGCAGCGAGGCTGGTGAGGGGCTGGGAGCACAAACCCTGTGGGAAATGACTGAGGGAGCTGGGGTTGTTCAGCCTGGAGAAAAGGAGACTCAGGGGTGACCTCATCACTCTCTACAACTCCCTGAGAGGTGGCTGTGCTCAGGTGGGGGTTGGTCTCTTTCTCCAGGCAGCACTGACAGAACCAGAAGACACAGCCTTAAGCTGCACCAAGGAAAATACAGATTGGATATTAGGAAAATGTTTTTCACAGAAAGAGTGATAAAGTTCTGGAATGGCCTGCCTCCCTGGATGTGTTTAACAAAAGACTGGATGCCATGGTTTAGTAGACTTGTTAGAGCTTGGGTTGGACTTGATGATCTTGAAGGGCTCTTCCAGCCTAGAAATCCTGTGTGTGTGATCCCAGCTCTTGCCAGGGATGGGATGAAGTTCTTGGTATTCTGCGTGTCCTTTCCTCTTTCCTGCCTCACAGCACGGACAGAGTTATCTCCAGCATTGTCTCCTCCAGGGGGGTCCCATTCAGCCCCACCCCTTCCTCCAGACTCTGTCTTCTGGGTTTGGTTTCAGTTTGGTGAAATCTGTGTTTTTATTTTGGTGGGGGTTTTTTGGTGGGGTTTTTTTTTTTTTCTTTTTCAGAAGCTTTGGATACTTCTGTCTAAAACTCTTTGACAAGACTGAGTTAAGGGAACAGCTTTTTCTCTAATTTTGGCACTAGGCTGCCTGTTTCCATCCCACTCCAGCAAGTTGTAGCATTTCCCTGGATAAGCTTTATAAAAAAAAGCCTTTGCTCTGAGCGTGCCAGGCTGTCTCACCTACACAAGTCTGCACAGCAACACCTCCACTCTCACAGAAGGATGTCTGCACCAGGCAGCAGAGCAGCACTCGTAGCAAACTGGGATTTGGGTGTTTATTGCTTTTATTTTTTTTTTTTAATTTTATTTTAAGATGTGGGGAAGAGTGGAGGAGAGTCGGGTGTGGGTCCAACATACTGAAATCAGGCCAAATGGGGATGTGAGCAGCCTGGTCTAGTGGAAGGTGTCCCTGCCCATGACAGGAGAGCTGGATGATCTTTGAGGTCCCTTCCAAATCAAACCATTCTGAGATTCTGGCATTCTGAGGCTAGAGCTGTGATTCTGAGTGATGCTGTGACTCTAAGCCCTGCTGATTTTTCTATGGCAGCGTCATGCAGATTTCCAGTTTGGGGTGCAGCCAGTCTGTACAACTGTGGTTCCAGGTTTCCCAGCACTTCAAGTGGAATCACTCCACTTGGAAAGGCAGGACTCTCCTAAATACAACCTGTTCTGGTGGCAATGAAATCTGGGTATTACCAGGAAGGATGCAGGGTGTCCTTTGCTGTGTGTGCCATTTGCTGGGAGCCCCAGGCATGGAGTTCTGCTGGCTTTACAAAGCTCTCATGGGTAAAAAAACTCCTCCTGCTCCCCCCTCTCAAAGACTGAGGGGTGCAATGGGGTGTGAAGTGGGTTAATTGTGGGAAGAAGTGGGGAAGTGATGTGAGGTGGAGCCTGGGGTGGTAGGAGACAAGTTTGGAGGTGTGACGGGTTGTACTGGGGGTGGGAAGAGCTGTGAACTGTGCAGAGGGGCTGCAGGGTGGCAGTGGGGCTGTGGCAGGCTGATGTGGTGCTCAGGGGCCAGAGGTGACCAGGCAGTGTGGGGACAAGCAGCACAGGGAGGGTGTGTGAGCACCAGCAGGGCTGTGGGGTGAGGCAATGACCTCAGGGCCAGGAGGTGACTGAGAGCACCAGCCCAGCCAGGCCCCCAAACTCCCTCCAGGCCACTGAACAGCTCAGAGCCTGGGCTGACCTGGGGTTGCAGGGAAAGGAGAGCACAGCCCTGCTAGAACAGAAGATTCTGGGCAATGAGGCAAATGCCTCATTTTAAGACACGACTGAGAACAACCTGCTTCTGTTTCAGTGTCTGTGTCATATGGGAGCTGAGATTTGAGGCATCATGCTGAAACTGGATTGAAAGAAGCCTGGGATTTTCTGTGCTGGCTTCTGCAGCCTGGGGAGCTCTGGGACTGGTGCCTGTCTCTGGTTGTCAGAGTGGCTGTGACACCTTTATTTCAATCTCTATCTTTTCCCAGCATGGCCAAAGGGAGGTACATGACTGCTCTTCTGCTGCTTGCAGATGCCCACATCTGTTGAAGGGTCAGGAAGAGGGGGCAATTGGTGGCATCAGTGTCACAGAGCTGCCCCATGTCACCCTCAGCCATGCCCTCACCCTGCCCAGACCTCCTGGGCTGAGGACTGAGCCAAGAAAGAGTGACATGGGGGCAGTGCTGGCATTTGCAGGCCCAGTGAGCAGCCCTTGGTGGTCCCACCAGGGCCACCTGCAGAGCACTGCTGCCAGGCAGCCACTGGAGAGGGACAGGAGCAGCTCCTTCCCTGCTAGCATATCCTTGACAGGTCCATCCATCATCTCCTGAGCTCTGCCAGCTTATTAGCAGATGTTGTCCTGTCCCCAGAGGATGGAGAGGGAATGAATCAAATGGACTGAACTCCAGATGTCTGGCAGATCCCTCCAGGTTTGCTGTTCCTGAGACAAACCTGCTGCTCTGGGGTGCTTTGGGCAGGTGATGCATGAGAGTGCTGGGCTGGGAAAACAGGCTAGGTATGGTGTGCAGGGAGGGGGAGTCAGTGGAAACCCCGAGAGTCAGACCCAAACAGGTCTGGGGTGATCACTGGGGACTCAGCTTGTGATACAGGGCCAGAGATGTGCTCTGCCAGGCACAGGTTCAGTGCTGGGGTTTGTAAGGCTCTGCTGGTGACACCAGGATCAGCCCAGGTGTCTGGGCTGCAGGGAGAATGTAGGTGTGCAAGTCTTGAGCTGAGCGGCAGGTGAAGGGCTGCTCCTGTCCCACGTGCACTGCAAAGCCACCCTGTGCATGTGAGATCAAACTGCAGGGACAGGCAGCAAGGGCTGGCTGTTACCAGGGGTGGCACTGGGGACATAGCAGCACTCCTGGTGGCTCACAAAAAGGCAGAGCTGAGATCCTCAGACTCAGGGCAAGGGTGTCAATTACATAAAACAAAGGGAATAAAAGAAACCCTCGCCTTCCCCAGGGCTCTAGGGAGGGCACTTCTGGCAGGTGGCTATAGCTGACTGCCATGAGGACAGCAGAACAACCACTCTGCAGCTCTCTGCTGGGTGGCTGAAGATTGGGGAGGCTTCTATGTGTGCCACAACCAGAGCTGTGGAGCCCAGTGTGTTTTAGACGTGGTGCATTTGATTAAATTTTTCCTGCTGGTCACTTCCCTGCTGTTTGCTCTTCCTAGAGCTAAGCTGGGAGGTCCTGCTCTTCCACATGTCACTGGCATGGCGTGATGGGGGCTCAATCCAGAGCAGGACATGCCTGGCATGCTGTACTGAAGGTATCTCATACCATATGCAGGCTTGAGCTGGTGTCCTCTCCTGTGCCTGTGAAAGGTTTTGCATGTGTGTCCTGCTTCCCTCTAAAGTGGGCATGGAGACACTCAGAGGTCTCTAAACTGGGCCCTGGGACACCCCCAAGCAGTGCCTGTCCCAGCTCCAGGTGCTCCCCAGCCCTCCCTGCGTGCTCATGCTGCCCACGTGCCAGGAGCTGGCTCCTGATGGCTCTGCCCTGGTGCACAAATTCACCTGTAATTTGTCATTTAGTATAATTTTCCCCTTGAGTGCATCTAAAATAATTGTGACTCATTGCTACGGGTAATTAATGGGTTTTTTACAGCATTAAATGCTAAGTGATTACAATTGCTCTGTGCAAATCTGCTGTGCTTCGTGTTCCCATCCTTCCTGCTGCCTGTCTCTCCATAACTGAGGTAGCACTGATTTCTCTGCCCTTAATTAAATAGTGGTGGAGGGAGCCACTTCAGTGCCTCTGGAATCACAAGCCTCTGGTTGCTGCATGGCTGGAGATGATGGTGGTTTGCAGGTACAAGGGGCATTCACACAAGTTAAAGGCAGCAGTTCCTGAGCTGCACCTGCCCAGCACCCACTCAGCTCCCATCTGTGCTCATGCAGTGTCTTCATCCTTTCCCTTACAGAAAAACTGGGAAATTTTCTTTTTTCTGATTTATTTTTGGAGTTTGATTGGGGTTTTTTTTCACCCTCTGGCTGCCTCCCAGATTTGTATCCACCTGAGAGCAGGGTGTATCTGTGCTCATCTCAGTCTTACACCCAAAACCAGTGAGCTGCAGACCGGAGGATGCTGCATCAGGGGGCTCTTGGCAAGGGCAGAGTCTCTGAATCTCTTGGTATCTTCAGGACCAGCCAGGACCAGAGCCTGCCAAATGTCTCAGACTGTCCTTGGTGCAGCTGGAAATGGACAGCAAACCTCCCCTGAAATCTGCATCTCCTGTGGTCTCTCCTCTCCTGATGTCCTTGAGGAGATGAAAGGTGCCAGAAGAGCTGGGGCACAAAACGAGTCCCAAGCTGCTGCAATTTCACACCTGCATCCCCAAGTTTGCACATTTCTGCTCCTCACCCTGCTGCCCTTTGGGGAGTGGAGGAGCAGAAATTTGGGAAGAAAGTCTGGAATTGCTGGCCTTTGCTGTACCAAGATGTGACACCAGCCTGTGACACCAGCCTGTGACACCAACCTGTGACACCAACCTGTGACACCAGGCACGTGTCTGTTCTGCCAGTGGCATCACTCCCCTGCTGTTAACAGAGCATTTGGTGCAAAAGTGCCACAGAAACTGGTGACAGAGCCTGGAGAGGGACCAACAAGTGCTCCCCACACCAGGGGTGTGTGACTGGAGCACTGCCTTCAGCTGCCACTGCTGGAGTAGCTCAGTTAGAAAAAGGCCCTTGTGTCACTGTGCAGTGTGTGACAGGTGGAATATGCTGGTGGCATCAGTCCAGGGAGATCTGTGGCAAGGCAAGGAGTGTTTTTAGTAAGAAAACAAATCAGCACCTTGAAACACAACAGACAGCATGGAGGGTCCCAGCCCACTGAGGATGCTGGATCACAAAAAAACCCCTTTTTATATGCCTGAAAGCAAAGACTGTGGCTTGTATGCAGATCTGGCCACTGGAGGTAAAGACGAGAAAATGAAGGTATTACTACCTCAGTGGGAAAAAACAGAGATGAGTCAGAGTCAGGAATAATCCTTGAATTGCTGGAATTGGTCCTAAAAGTACCTCATGACTACAGGGACCTAGAGAGAGACTGCTTTCCCTTATTTGGAATCTAAGTCTGCAGGAGAGGGCAGATCCTTCCACCCCCAGACAGATACCTCACATGCCACATGTCACTCTTGAAGAAATTGATTTTTTTAAGGAGAGACGAGCTGTTTGTTTGTGTGACAAATGATCTACCCAGGGGGCTGCTGGGAGAAGGTGCTGGGATGAGGCAGAGTGATGCCAGACCTGGCGTGGGATTAGCTCCTGCAGCAGGAGGAGGCAGGGGAACTGCAGGCAGGTTGTATTGTCAGGAAAAAAAAAACAAACAACCACCTTTTTCCAAGGCTCCTGAATGTCCCTCTGCCTCTAGAGAGAGGGCAGCAGGCGTGCAGTGCCTTTTTGCTGTACTTGTGCAACAAAAGAGGCTCTCTCCCTGCTGTTTTGTGCAAGGGAACTTGTTGCTGTGTGTGGCAAGCACCCCAGGGTCTTGCAGAGGGACATGTGCCATGTCCCAGATGTGGAGATTTAATTTGTGATGAAGCCTTAAGTTTCAGCTCTTTTTTCAGTTTTCCAGATTCTGTGCTGCCCAGGGGTGCAGTTCTGAGCCTCACATTCAGTGTCAGTCAGCTCCCTTCACAGAGCAGAGAGACAAAACAAATCCTTTTCCTGCTGGAGACCAAGCACAACTTTCAGGCCCAAAAGCACAGACAAGGGTGGCTGAAGGGAGGAACAAGGATGGGACCTCACAACCTGAAGCTGTAACTGGACAATTAAACCCCAATATGCAAATGGACAAGAACTTATAAAAATATGAGACCTCGTGACTGTTTGTCCACTTTGTGACCATTCTTAGTCCACCTTGGGTGTAGCCCTGGCCAGGCCCTGTCCTGCCCAAGATGTATCCTACAAGCCTTCCAATAAATCCCTACTTTATTCTCCAGCTCTGTGCAGTCTCTGTTTCAGGTCAGCCTTCCCAAGGCATCACTGAAACCTCCCACACAGATGCTTTTGGGAACCTGGGCACAGCCAACGTTTGTGGCAACCACCACAAAGTGAGGATTGTGTTGCAAATTTGCCCCATAAATGGTATTTTGGAATAGTTGTCAATAGAATTCCAGTGCTGCATGGTTTGATCCTTGCAGTGCTCTCTGTCCTGAGCTGGACAGTGGCTGGACAGCAGGCACAGGCACGAGTACACCTGGAGCTTTGCAGGGAGCTCCTGAACAGCCCAGGCACCCGGGTTTGCTCGTGAAGCATTGGGGAATGGGTGTCAGGGTGGCAGTAAGTGCAGCTGGGGGAACAGAAGTTTCCACAGAGCCTGGTTTCCAGATGAGCAGCTGGAGGGGCCTCACCCATGTGCAGGGGAGAAAGCCTGGTGGTTCCTGTGCACCCCACAAGAGCACAGCTGAGAGATCCTGTGAGCTGTGGGACGGCCCCCATCCAGGCACATCCCTCTGACCCGTGCCCTTCTCTCCACAGCCTGCCAGCTGGGGTTTTACAAATCAGCCCCTGGGGACCAGCTGTGTGCCAAGTGTCCCCTGCACAGCCACTCGGAGAGCCGGGCTGCTCGTGTGTGCCACTGCGACAGCAGCTTCTACCGCGCTGTGCAGGACCCGCCCTCGGCCGCCTGCACACGTGAGTACCCCCTGAGTATCCCTTGAGTATCCCTTGAGTACTCCCTGAGTACCCCCTAAGTATCCCATGAGTACCACCTGAGTACCCCTTGAGTACCACTTGAGTACCCCTTGAGTATCCCTTGAGTATCCCTTGAGTACCCCTTGAGTATCCCTTGAGTACTCCCTCAGTACCCCCTAAGTATCCCTTGAGTATCCCTTGAGTACCCCTTAAGTACCCCTTGAGTATCCCTTGAGTACCCCTTGAGTATCCCTTGAGTACTCCCTCAGTACCCCCTAAGTATCCCTTGAGTACCCCTTGAGTATCCCTTGAGTATCCCTTGAGTACCCCTTGAGTATCCCTTGAGTACTCCCTCAGTACCCCCTAAGTATCCCTTGAGTA
>VWYO01002674.1:75667-87694 GCA_013400275.1 Rhadina sibilatrix | reverse complement strand
TTATATATACATATGTTTACATATATATACATATAAATATATATACACATATATTTATATATATAGTATATACAAATAATATAGGTGTCATCTCATTATTGGGTAATTATCACTTAAAAGGGCTTGGAAAGAGTTAGAGGCACCTCCATTTTCTACCTTGTTAGTTAGAGCTCACGACTCTAGAGACTCTACTTTATATAAGAATTAATAAACACTGAGTCCGAACATGAAACTGCAACTCCTGTGTTTTAATCGTGGCTCTAACAGAAGATAGATAAGATAAGATAAGATAAGATAAGATAAGATAAGATAAGATAAGATAAGATAAGATACCAACAGGTAGGAGGATAAGACCCACCCTCCAGGCTTGGCCTGGGTGGGTGATGCTGATGTTGCTTTGGCATTGCTCCAGCCAGTGTCTGGGTGAGCCAGGACCTGCTCTAGCAGTGAGGGGCTGGTTTGGTGATGGGCTTGGGATGGCCAAGAAATGGGACCCCAGTCCCCTCTGCTGCTGGAGGTGGGTTCAGGGAGCTGGGATGGGCTGGGGATAAGTTGCTGTTCAAAGGTAACTCTTACCCTTCTCTGCTTCTGCTTCGTGGTGTCCTTTTCCCTTCTCCCATTCCCTTCACTTCAGTTTGCAGCCACTGTTGGAGGCTCCTTCTCTGTAGGAGACAGGGGACACAGAGAACACTTGTTTATTGACAGGAACACTAAGTGGAGCATGAATGTTTCAGGCTGATCCTCCAGCCTTTTGTCCTTTCCCAAAGGGTCAGGCAGCAGTTCATACTCTGCTCTAATCTCACACCAGTGCCAGGCCTGGGCAAATGTCAGCAATGTTTGCTGGGAAAAGTTTCTCCCATGCATATCTCACCTTTGCAAATTCCTCACTGCAAAATGATCTTTCCCCAGGAAATTCCTCTGAGCAGTGCTCTAGCCCAGGTAGGACAGGGCTTTGCTCTTTTCCATGGGGCACACTGTGGGCAGAGAAATCAGGGCAGGGACTGACCCTCCTTGTCACTCCTCCCAGTTTTAAATGAGCCCACAAGGACTCCCTGTGAGGCTGAGCCCCTTCTGCTCTTGTGGCAGGGGTACCAGTGGGAGGAACTTGAGGAGCCTTGCTGGATAGCTCATGGCTGGCATGAGAACAGGTCCCTTTGTCACTAATGCCAGCCTGTAGCACTTCTGCAGCATGTGGAAATGGCTCAGTCCTGCTGGCTTGATCCCTCACAATTCCTCCAAGTGCCCTGATGAGCTGCCTCAGATGGAGATGCTCTCAGGAAGTGCTGAATATTCCCATTTTGACCACTCAGCTGCAAAATGGATTCTGAGCAGGGGCTGTGAAAGCAGCGGGCTTGGGAATTTGGTAGTTCAGCTACTGTGCTCCTGCACGTGACAGAGCCTCCAGCCATCCAGGGGGCTGAGGGACCCTGACACTGCACAGGGGGACTGCTGGGTGCTGGTCAGCCTTGTCCCCCCAGCCCCAACAGCTGAGCATGGCTGAGGCAGCTGCAGCACAGGTTCCCTGGGCTGTTTGGAGTAAAGGCATTGTCTGTACTCATGCAGTTTAGCTGATTCCCACCATCCCTCCCTGTCCCATCTCCCCAGGGTACTCTGTACCATTTTCTGCTTCTCAGAGGAGCCAGCCCAGCTGCCTTTCAGTCCCTGGGTGCCCCGCTGCTGCTGCAGCCCCCGTGGCCTCTTTTGGTCTCTGTGCTGCTCTAGTGACACCCCTGCACTGCAGCCATGGCCATGGCAGCTCTATCTTCCCTGGAGCTGCCACATCCCATTTTTCACCTGGCAGCAAAGCTCACAAGTGGGGCCTGAAACCTTCCCATGATGGCTGTACCTGGCCATCACAGCACCAGCTGCACTATGGGGAACTTCCAGTGGATATTTTCCCAGTAGGAAAAGAGGCTGGTGAGATGATTCCTCTGGATGTGACAGCTACAGTTCAGGCATGGCTACAGGTACAAGAGCTGATTCACAGGCTCTCAGCTCAGGACTGGGAAGATGACAAATATCCCAGTAGAGCACCCCCAGGGCACTTTCAGCCTGGTGCTCAGACCCTGACCACACTTATCATATCCCCTTTCCCACTTCCCCTGCCCCTCTCCCTTTATCTCAGGTAGAACAAGAGGGGACAGAGTGCTGTTAGGGACCTCCATGACCTGCAGCCACACTGGTCCTTCTCCTTTCTGGCTTCAGATCACAGCAAATCACCAGTGTCCCCTCCTGCCTGTGCTCATCTTCTCAAAGCTGCTTTACTCCACAGGAAAGAGACTGATACAGCCAAAACAGGGAAAACCCTGTTTGCAAACCCCATCACAGTGTTCATCTCCATGTGGTATTAATTAAACCAGAAACTTGGTTTAAGCCAGGGGTCCTGCCTAGGGCTCTGGCTCCACCCTTCCCTGTCTCCTGCTGCCCTTCCTCAGCAGGCCCCTAACCCCTGTGTCTGGTCCCCAGCCCCGTCACAGGTGGTGGTGGTGCATCAGGAGAGCACAGGCCAGAACAGTGTCACCTTGCTGTGGCAAGAGCCAGACCAGCCCAATGGCATCATCCTGGAGTACGAGATCAAGTACTACGAGAAGGTAACACCGAGCTTGCTTCTCAAGAGAGGCCCCTGCTGCCGGCCAGCCTCACTCAAGGGGCTTCCTTGGAGGGCTTTGTGGTTGTCCTGCTGCTGCAGAGGAGGTTTTGTGGTTGATTTTCCCCAGGATAAGGAAATGCAGAGCTACTCAACTCTGAAATCCAAGAGCACCACCGCCACCATCTCTGGGCTCAAGCCTGCAACGCGCTACATTTTCCAGGTGCGGGCTCGCACCTCTGCCGGCTGCGGGAGGTTCAGTCAGACCGTGGAGGTGGAAACGGGGAAGCCAGGTGGGTGTGTGCAGGTGTGGGGGGTGGGGAGTTGTGTCGCACACAACACAAAGAAATGACACCCACATGCTGAGATGTCCAAGGCAGAAAAGAGGCAGTTTATTTACAGACTTCAACATTTATAGAATTCCAGCAGTGACCATGGATTGGAGGAAGAAAATCTTCCTCTTCAACCACGCTGGGCGACCCAACAGTCCATCAACAGTCTCCTCCTTATGAGAAGAATATAAACATGGTTGTATTGTTACAATAACAAGAAAGTTGTTTATGTAAAATGGTGTCTGACTCCATTGCAAAAGGTAAACACAGGAGGCTGGAATAGAACTTTAGAAAAACCTTCTTAAAGAGACAGAGGAGAACAGCAAAAACCCAGACAACAGGGCAGGGAGCACGGAGCCTGGTGATGAAGCCGTTCTCCATGGTCACTGTTCCTCTGCCACACAGGGAGGGGGCCTGGAGGCACATGCCCTGGCGTTTCAGCCCACAGGGATTGCTTGAGGTTGCATTCCTGATGTGTTTGAAACAAGAGGAAACAGACTCAAGTTGAAACAGGGTTTAGGTTGGATAATAGGAAATATTTCTTCACTGAAAGAAGATATTAGAACAGACTGCCCAGGACAGTGGCAGAGTCACCATGCCTGGAAGTGCTCAATTAATCTGTTGATGTGGCACTTGAGGACGTGTTTTAGTGATGGCCTTGGCCATGCTGGGTCAATGGTTGGGCTCAGTGATCATACAGGTCTTTTCCAACCTTAATGATTCCATGATTTCCATGCTTATACATTAAAAAGAAGAGGGAGGAAGGATGCAGCACTTAGGGCAGGGAAGACCTGAAGAGGTCCTGAGGCTCCCATCTCCTCTCTGTCCTGGTTTGCTGTGTCACTGTCACAGTTATGGTGACAGGCAAGCAGCAAGAACACACAGAGTACATGCAGCAACAGCCCCAGGTTCTTGTTGGGATTCCCCTTTTATAAAGGCTTCAAATTTCCTACACTTACACAGATGATTGACTGAAGGCTTAGTACCACCCAACTCACTGGCCCGTGATATGCATGCATTCATGATTCAGTGGAATTGGCCAGGGTCCCCTGTTTGAATTTGAATCCACTCTATCATGTCCAGGGACTTGTTTACTTCTATTCTCTAATGAGCTAGGCTGGTTGAGTTGATGTCTGTCATGGCTAATTTTATCTGTGCAGCTGTAGACCGGCTATGGCTGTCACATGTCACCATGGCTTTCTCAGATCTCTCCTTGGTTTCCCCACATGTGAGTGGTCCCTGTACACTGGGAGAGGCTCAAAACTGGGAATAGGTGGGACAGTACTTCGTCTTTGAAGACTATGACCCCACTGTTAGCCCAAGGGGTAGGTATGTTCCAGAGGTCAGCAGTGTGTTCCCCACTCCAGCTCACTCCCTTCCTGCCGTGCTTTTTCCAGTGTCTCTCCGGTACGACACGATGACGATTGTCTGGATCTGCCTGACACTTATCACTGGCCTTGTTACCCTGCTGGTGGTTCTGATCTGCAAGAAGAGGTAAGGGTTTTCTGGAGGCCAGTGGGGTTTTTTGCAGGTCTCCAACAGGGACAGGAGGGAGTGGGAGAACTTTGGCACAACTTTTCTCCTTTCAGTTTGTCCAGAGCATCCATAGGTCCAGGGTTAATAAGTAGCAAAGAGACTTCCTTTAAGGGTCACCACTTTCCCTGAGGCAGAGCCAGTCTCCAGATCTTCCCCTCATGCCAGCAGGCTGAACAGTAATTAATCAGTATATAAACTGTAATATATAATATATGGAATATCAGTAGCAAGAGCAATACCAGTACCAGTACCAGAACTACTACCAGACCAAGAGCTGACTGGGTGGACTGGTGGGTAGGTCAGGAGTGGAGGGATCTTTCCTACAGCAGACAGATCCAATGGAGCCTGTGTGCTCTGTATGAGCATGGCAGAGCCAGGCACGTGAAGCACACATGCTTTTATAGCACTGCCAAGCCTTGGAGAGCACCTGGAGAGCACTTTGATCCAGACCAAAATGTCAGTCCAGTGAGATGCAGGGATGCAGCTGGTGCATGGCCAAGTGTTTTCTCTGGCTGCCCACAGCCCCAGCATGCACTGCCTTCTACCCTGCTTTTGGAATGCTTGTGGGAGTGAGGCATGGGGGCTTCTGTTCTGACCCTTGTCCTTCCCTGGCAGGCACTGTGGGTACAGCAAGGCTTTCCAGGACTCTGATGAGGAGAAGATGCATTATCAGAATGGGCAAGGTAGGACACTGTCTGGGAAGGACCCCAGCCCCATGGATTGGCAGAGATGGACTGTTACTCTCTGACACCACTGTGGTTTCCAGGGGGAAGGGTTTTGTATCTTGCCTCCTTCTGGGAACATGTCTTAGGAGACTTGAGTGGGTGATATGATCTCAGGGGCATCTTGGTAATGGAGTTGGTAAGTTGAACAGTGTGCACTGAGAGTGCAGCAGAATCATCCCAGAGAGCAGCAGGCCAGGGACAGGGGTGAGGGATGATGGAGTGGGACAGTCATGTGAAGAACACCTGGGCAGCCAGGTCCTGGACTGCTCCAAGGACACTGCTGGGCCGAAGAGTGACTTAAGGTTCCTTGTGCTGCATCTCCGTGGCTCCTCAGCCTGTCCTGCCCCTGCCCATCCTCTGCCATGCTGCTGGGTGTCCCTCCTCCCAGCAGGAGGAGGGAGGTCATTCTTCCCTTGTACTCAACACTGTTGAGACCACACCTCGAGTGCTGTGTCCAGTTCTGAGTGTCTCAGTTCAGGATGGACATTGAGTGCTGTGTCCAGCTCTGGGTGTCTCAGTTTAGGATGAACATTGATGCAGTGTCCAGCTCTGGCCCCTCAGTTCACATTGAGATGCTCAATCACATCCAGAGGAGGCAGCGAGGCTGGTGAGGGGCTTGGAGCACAAACCCTGTGAGGAACAGCTGAGGGGGCTGGGGATGTTCAGCCTGGAGAAAAGGAGACTCAGGGGTGACCTCATCACTCCCTAAAACTCCCTGAGAGGTGGCTGTGCTCAGGTGGGGGTTGGTCTCTTTCTCCAGGCAGCACTGACAGAACCAGAGGACACAGCCTTAAGCTGCACCAAGGAAAATACAGGTTGGATATTAGGAAAATGTTTTTCACAGAAAGAGTGATAAAGTTCTGGAATGGCCTGCCTGGGGAGGTGGTAGAGTCTCCATCCCTGGATGTGTTTAACAAAAGACTTGGTGTGGCACTCAGTGCCATGGTTTAGTTGAGGTGTTGGGGCTGGGTTGGACTCGATGATCTTGAAGGGCTCTTCCAAGGTGGTGATTCTGTGAATTCTGTGAATTCTGTGAATTCTGTGAATTCTGTGATCTCTCCACTTTGAAACCCGGCAGTGAAGTTCCCCGAGTCCAAGTTCTATGTGGACCCCCACACGTACGAGGACCCCTGCCAAGCTGTGCATGAGTTCACCCGTGAAATAGAGGCCTCCCGGATCAAGATTGAGAAGGTCATTGGGTCTGGTGAGTCCTGGGGCCCAGCTGCCTCTTTGCATCGTGTCTCTTCAGAGAAATCCATGATCTAGGGTTGTGCCATGCCCCCAGCCCGCTGGGATCAGAGCTGTGCTCAGCAGGGCTTCATCTGCTCCTTATCCTTGTGAGATCAAAACCTTGGACAGAGAGGGGGTTTGGGGGAGCGAAATAAACCATTTGGAGCAGCCTGGTGCAGGGGGCTGCTCGTCAGCAGGTGTGGCACTGACACAACAGATGGCTCAGCCTGTCCCCATGGGTGTCCCAACATGCACCCATGAAAAAACCTGGGGTGACAAGATGCAAATGAAATTGCAAGCAAAATGGTAACGTTTTTCAGAACAAAAGGGAATTTTGCATAGGAACAGGGGCTCTTGGGGAAGCACAGTGCAGAGCTGGAGCTGGAACTTCACCAGCAGCACCCTGAGGGCTTAACCCAGAGCAATGATGAGGGTCATCCTGACTGCTCTGAGACTCTCAAATTTGTTCATTAAAAGCAATAAAGCGAGTGCCACTGTAATTACTGCCCTTGGCCCATTGCCTTCAGAGACAGACACCAGAGAGAGGTGGTTTCTGATGCTCCCACCCTCCCTGAACTGGAAGCCAGAGTTGAGCAATCCTTTCAGAGGATTGAATCCTGGAGGGGTTGGAGGGGATTGAAATCCAGGCTGAACCCCAGAGGGGCTAGGGTATGCTGTGAGTGTGCTGACAGACCAGATGATTCAGTGCTGGTGGGTGAGAGCAAGAAGCTGAGGAGCTCTGCATGCCCCCACTTTGCCTTGCCTTGCAGGGGAGTCTGGAGAGGTGTGCTATGGCCGCATGAAGCTGCCAGGGAAGAGGGAGATTCCCGTGGCCATCAAAGCCCTGAAGGCAGGCTACACGGAGAAGCAGAGGCGAGACTTCCTGAGTGAGGCCAGCATCATGGCACAGTTCGACCACCCCAACGTCATCCACCTGGAGGGGGTGGTCACCAGGAGTACGTGGCTGGCAGGGGAGGGGATGTATGGCAGGGCAGAGCAGAGCTGGGGTGCATCTCCCTGTGGGCAGCCTGGGAGATGGGGGTCAGGGCTCGCTTTGGGTGCACTCCACCCTTCACTGGCCCAGTGGCTTTTCAGCTTTTGTGCATTTACCTGGGGCAGCCACCCCCTTGCCTTCTCTTCCAGGATAAACTCCCCCGTGGCAGTTCCACACCGTACTCTGTAGTGTGCTCCAGGTCGTTGTTGGTTGGGGAGATGTCCTGCTCAAAGGCGTTTATTTTAAAGGCTGCCTGTATTGAATCATAATTTGAATGATTCTTCCTCCAAAAAGGCGCATTCTGATGCAAAGCCTTACGCTAATGGCATGCAAATTTCAGCAGGGTAACGAAACAGACCCAGCCATATCAGTAGCACCTGGAGGGAGGGGTACCTGTCTGGGTTGTTGCCAGATTCTGCCCAATGCAGGGGTGACACAAGTCTGAGGGGCTGCAAAACACCCACAGATCTGAATTCTTGTCTCTCCCAGTAAAAACCTGGCACTGGGCTTCCTGGAGGAAGGTGACTTCTCTGCTAACTTGACCTCCCTTGTCTTCTGCAGGCAAATTGGTAATGATTGTTACTGAGTACATGGAGAATGGCTCGCTAGACACCTTCCTCAGGGTAAGCAGCGAGTTTGTATTTTCATTCATTACACATCCCCTGAGGCTGGTTCCCCCTCCTCAGCCTCACAGCCACTGAAACCCCTGTGTCAGAGAGAGCTCTGGGCGCTGGGCTCTCACCTCTCCAGCAGACACAGGCTCCAGGCATCGTGTCTGGCATCCTAGAGTGGCACTGCAAAGGCAGGGACAACTGCCTGAGCACGTGCCAGAGGCACTGAGAGGGCAAAAAGTGGGCAGGGGCACAAACAGGAGGCACTGGGGTCAGAGGAGGCACTAACCCAAAGGTGAGAGGCGCTGGGGGGGCTGCTTCACCGCCAGCAGCACCAACAGGGTGGTGGTGAACACCACCAGTGAGCTCTGGGTTATTTCCTGATGCTGTTATAGATCACAAGGACATAGAGTCTGACTTCAGAAGGTTGACAATGGCTTTGTTTATTTCCAGGAATTTCTTCCCATTTATACTGTTCTACAGAGAACAACTCAATTAGTGAAAGAAAAACAAACTTCTTCGATTACATTGGTTAAGCCAGAGGGACATCAAGAAGAAGTCCCTCCTAAAGAAAGGAATGTAAACAAAGGTTACAGTTAGGAAAACGTGTCTCTTGTTGACAAAAAGGTCTCTGGGAAAAGAGTTTCAGAAAACCAAACCATCTCAGGGTACAAACCAAAGTTACAATTTCCTTTTTCCAGAAACACGATGGGCAATTCACCATCATCCAGCTGGTGGGGATGCTGCGGGGCATTGGGGCTGGCATGAGGTACCTGTCTGACCTGGGCTACGTGCACCGGGACCTGGCCGCCCGCAACGTCCTGGTCAACAGCAACCTGGTCTGCAAGGTGTCCGACTTCGGCCTCTCCCGCATCCTGGAGGACGACCCCGACGCTGCGTACACCACCACGGTGGGTGGCTCACACTGCTGGTCCCTGCTGATGGTGGCACACAGAAAAGGCAGAGACTCTCAAGGCAAAATAAGGAGGGCAGGAATGGCGATGGTTGGGTTCCTGCCAACGACTGGAACCCAAAGAGCTCCTGAGCCTTCATGCGTTGTCCTTGTCTTGGTTTGGAAAGACAGGTATCTACCAGGGAAACTGGAGTTTCCCTGAGAATGGAGAATGTAACCCCCACCCGCCAAAAAGTATAATTTTGCAATCAAGGGCTTTCAGGCAAAGATTTTGGGAATAGGAATAACAGTTCTTTACTAAGAATATTAACAATACAAATATAGTAGAAAAAAAAAACCGAAACCACCCACCCAAACAAGCAAACAAACAAACAACAATTTTGGAGAAAAGCCTGACAGAGTCAGAGCTACAACCTGGCACCCTGCTGGTCAGGGTGCTGGGTGCAGTCCAAAGGTAAGTCCTTCTGAAGTGGCAGATGTGGTTCTGTTGAAGTAGAGATGATCCTGTAGCAAAAAAGGGTCCAGTGATGGTAACAGGGGTCCAGTGGTGATGAGTAGGGTCCAGTGGTGATGAGTAGGGTCCAGTGGATGGGAAAGGGTCCAGTGGATCAGAAGGGGTCCAGTCTTCCTCCCAGAAAACCAGGTGAAGCTAGCCGCTTTCCAGTTCCTCTGTCTCAGTTTATACCAGGTAGAAACTGCCTGTCCCCACCCCACTGCCAGGGGCATGTGATGCATCTCACAATGGGGTGATGGAAATGCAGATGCACCGCTCTGGGGGCAGGGGTATAGCCTGGGGGGGTGCTAATGGCCCATTATCAGAAGGTGTCAGGCCTCTCTCCCACAGATGAAAATAGAATACACATATTTGGTTCTACAACCCAGGACAGTCCTTCATACAGGGATGTCCCAAAAGTGAGCGTGCAGTGGACAGAGAGCAGCAGGAGGGGAGGGCAGGGAGTTACCAAACATCCCCAGCCAACTGCTCCCATGGGAGTGTGTGGCCTCTGTGTCCCTGCCGGAGTCCTTCCCTAGGCTGTGCAGCTCCATCCACTCCTCAGTTGTCCTAGAGCCATCAGTCCATAGAGGGGTTGTTCTGGTCCACCCTTCAGCAGTGTGGCCACACACTGGTTTTTCCATGTGACTGTGCCTCATTCATGGATGTGGAATTGGTTTTGCAGCCTGTGGTTTTATTTCATGCAGTACACTTTTGTCTGTGAAGCTGTGTTGAGATTTTTCTGGCCAACCCGGCAGCTCTGTTTCTTGATGTCCTCCTCCATGGGAGGTCATCAGAAGCAAAATGAAACACATTTTTCATGAAATACATAGACTATGATAAATAAAATGAGCTCTCTTTGCTCTTCTCTGGCCACGAAAAGAATGTGTGCTCCTCTGGAACACTTCAGGTCAGACTGTCCCTGATGGAGGCCAGTTTGGAGCTGTAGCAGAGGAGTCCGAGCTTCATTTCTCAGAAAGACCAGGACTACAGAAGCAGAAAGAGCTTCAGGCTCTTTTGGGGTAGCTGATGCTGAGCACGTCCCAGAGCAGCTGCAGCTCTGAGGGATGAGTGCACCATGGCCCAGCATTAAAGAATGTGGCCTTCATGGTCTTTGTTTGGCTTCAGCAAAGTGGAAAAGCTGAGCCAGAGGGGGCTCACTCTGTGTGTGTGTGCCTATGCATTCATCTGCTCCTTCTGGTATCTCAAGAAACAGAATGTCATTCCAGGTAATTTAACTTTGGGGAAGGTTCCTGCTGCTTGGTTTCTGGTGCTCTGGGGTACCTTGGGGCAGTGAAACCCACCAGAGCTGGTTGCTCTGGAGGAAGATTGGATAGTGCATAGTGTGGGTAGAGCTGAAGTACAAGGATGCAGTGACAGGGTCAGCAACTCTAGTGAGGTCTCAGTCAGGGTACTCTGCAAAGGAAGTTTCTTTTGTGTTCAGAAACTTGTGTTCCTCCTGTGCTGTCTTCAACGTGCTCAGGAGATTGCTTCCACGGAGGAACTCTCCCAAAAGACACATTGTTCATCTGCAGTCCTTACCCAGGCATGTGCCAGAGCAGGCAGGACTCAGCTGGGCAGAGGCAACTCTCCCTACAGAGGTATCCCTGAATGGTGATGGCACACTATTCCTGCCCCAGATGCTCTGGGAAGCCCACCCAATGTCCCCTATACTGCAACTTTCCTCTTCAGATGGCTGGCAACCACATTGCCAGCTTAAAAGCTTTCTTAGTCCATATACTGCTGATCTTTGTCAGCGTGGTCCTTTAATTGAATGCATGTCCCTTTTCAGTCCTTGCCTGTCAGAGCAGGGAAGGACAGGGGGCACATCCCATCACTCTCCCTGTCTGCCCAAGTGGGGCTCTCTGCTGGCACACAGAGTCAGCTCAGTGCTTGTGCGCTCTGGTGGCCCAGGGCTCCTCTTCATCACTTTGACTTCCCTGTCTCTTGAGCACTGGGGGACGAAACTGTGCATGAAGACCTCGTAAAAGATCACAGTGCTCTCCTTGCTCTGCTGGAGACACCTTGAAGTCATCCTTCACGCACCCCTCCAGGCTTACCTGGTGCAGATTACCTCCTCAGTCCTTTTTAAAAGAAGCCACCCCAGCTTTATCGCTTGTCCAACAGCTGTCCCAGCTGCAGAGCTCAGGGATGCCCAGCCCTGCCTGCCCTGAGCCTCCACTCTGGCTCCCTTTTCCAGGGGGGGAAGATCCCGATCCGCTGGACGGCTCCTGAGGCCATCGCCTTCCGCAAGTTCTCCTCGGCCAGCGACGTGTGGAGCTACGGGATCGTCATGTGGGAGGTGCTGGCCTACGGCGAGCGGCCCTACTGGAACATGACCAACCGGGACGTGAGTGCTGCCCACCCTGCCCCTGCTGCTGCCCTCCACAGCCCGGCCTGGCAGGGTGTTGTTTCCTTCTGCTTTTGCTCCTGCCCGGCCAGCAGCTGCAGGAGAACTGGCAACAAGTCTCTTTGGGTTCAGGAAGGGAGGTGAGGTACAGGAGCCTCACCAGAGGTTTCAGGGAGGATTCTCTTGGCAGCATACAGGCAAGCAAGAGATGACGTGGCTTCCGAGGGTGTTGATTAGACAGGGTTTATTTGGGGGT
>VWYO01002674.1:64644-75562 GCA_013400275.1 Rhadina sibilatrix | reverse complement strand
GAGAGGGAAGAAAAAGAGAGAGGGAGGGAGCAAGGGGGAGAGAGAGCAAGCAAGAGGCCTCTGCCTCCTGTATCTCAGCTCAAAAGGGCTTTCCAACGAGGGAGCAGATCCAAGGCTCTGTGGGATACTGAGGGTAGCAGGGGTTGGGTAACAATTGGGTTACAATGAATGGCAACTTAAGGGGTGGTTTACAACAACTTAGTAATGAGCCATACATTTTGGGGGAGAACAGAATCATTTAGGAAAAATGAATCACCACAGCAGGGGGCTGGGAACAGGGGCCCAAGGATCAGCTCTTGCCTCTCCTCACACCCCCAAAGGGCTGTGCATATCCCCTCTGAGGTGACAGCAGTCTGTCCCTGCACTGCCCAGCCTTTGCCTTTGCAGCCCCTGTGGCTCCCAGGAGTGACCAGAGCTCATCTACTGACTCCCCTGCTGGCCCTTCCCAATCCTGCCCCATTCCTGGGGACACTGACTTAAGTTCCAAGTACAAATGCAGGCGGGGGGTCATTGCCAGGTGGCTGTGTGCACTGTGGCTGTCCCCAGTCCTGCCTTTCTTCTGGCTGGAGAAATTCAGCACGTGTTGTGCCACATTTCCCAGTCCCTGGAAGGGGTCACGGCTTCCCTGGGGTGGTTGCAGCCCCACTGCACTAGCCTGCCAGCTCCAATGCTGGGCATCCATCCCTTCCACTGCCCAGATGAGGCTGCTGAAATCTTCAGGTTACCACCACCCAGCTGTAGGCTTTGGGCCTGTCTGAGTTGTGTGGAGCCACTCTCACATCAAGAGCAGCACAAAATCTGAGGAGAAATGTAGGTTATAATCCTGACCACAATCTGAGGGTAAAATTTCCAACAGGTGTCAGCAAAATGAGTATTTTGGTTCTGCAGAACCACGGGACTCTTTTTTTTTAACCTATGAGTACTATAAATCTCCTGCTGTGCTGGGAGTGACCTATTTTCCTAGGGTTTTGTTTTATTTTGTGGTGGCTTTGGTAACAGCACAGCATGAGTGCAGTGGCTTGCACCACCTCTTCCACACAATTCCTTCAAGCAGCATTTCCTCCAGCCTCACCGACCAGTGCCACGCCCTGGCTGTAGAAACACTGGGTGTGAGTGCAGCCCTCCTGGTTTGTCTGCTGGAGGGAGGCTGCAATATTTTAGGCCACTGGACCATAAACAGCTCTGGTTTACACAGCAACACAGCAGTGGTTTCCTGTACATGTGTGATGTCCAGGTGTGCACAGAGGCTTATTGTTCAGCACCAAGCTTGTGCACAGCTTGTGACAACCCCAGCAGCACACATGGATCTTTCCATCAGGGGGGCTGGGAGCGGGATGGGGGTGCAGCTCCACTGCACCTGTGGGACGGGCCCACAGGGACAGAGAAGAGCCAAGAGGATGTTTGTAGGCTCCCAGGGGAGGAGGGGTGTTGTGGGCTGGGGGAGGACTCCCCAAAACCACCAAGTCACTGCTATGCAGAAGCATCTCATGCAGGACGTGGTGCATGCACAGGATATCTCGTGTGCAAAGACTCTTCTCAACCTCAGGGATGTCTTGCAGGTTTTCCTAGACTCAGTCTTACCTTCTTCCGGAAATACAGAATTATTTTTTTTCAGAAAGAAGAAACATTAACACCAAACATCCTCTGCGGCTTGCGACCAGTTAACGGCCTGCCTTCCTTGCAGGTCATTAACTCTGTGGAGGAAGGCTACCGCCTGCCAGCCCCCATGGGCTGCCCCAGCACCCTGCACCAGCTGATGCTGGACTGCTGGCAGAGGGAGCGCAGTGAGCGGCCCCGCTTCGCCCAGATCGTGGGCATCCTGGACAAGCTGATCCGCAACCCCGACAACCTCAAGTGCACAGGCACCGTCAACAGGTGAGGGCTGCCTGGCCCCTGTGTCGCAGCACGGCGCTGTTAAATAGAAAGGACCCACTAATTGATTGCCAATTAGATAAACTTTGTTCAGGCGAGAAGCCAAAGCGAGCAGCGTGCTGGGAGAGCTGGGGAGCACAAGTCTCAGTTCGTGCTCCACTCACAGCTTTCGGAGTTTTCCCCGTAGTTTCCCATTTTTATAACTTTTTGGTTTGCACACAGCTCTTGGTCCCTCCCCAGTCTGTGTTTTTCCATATTTGGTCACAGTTGGGTATTCTGATTCTGGGAGTCTGGGGTCTTCTGTCCTCTCATGGTGGTTGGTGGATGAAGTCTCTCCTCTTCCTCGCAGTACGTCCTTGGGGACCTTCCTCTGTGGTCACCATAGCTCTCATTTTCTTTCTTTCTTCATGTCTTATGATGCAAAGTCACATTGCATTATCCTGCACCGAGGCCGGGCTCTCTCTAACTTTTGTTTCTGCAACTTACAGTTATTGCTTAATATCTTCTACATATTTACAATTTCTGCAGTTTGCTTAATAGCCCCCACATATTTATAATTATTGACTATAACATTTAACACAAATTACCTAAATCATTCATTTCATTTATAACAACATGAAAAAAACAGCCCTCACATGCTGTTCTGCCCCCCCAGGTTCACCCAGACACGCTTGGACAGGGGTCTCCTGGACCTGACCAGCTGCTTGACAGTGGAGGAGTGGCTGGACTCCATCCGGCTGGGGCACTACCGGGACAACTTTGCCATGGCCGGGTACTCCTCCCTGGGCATGGTGATGCACATGAACATCGAGTGAGTAGCAGGGAGCAAGCAGAGCTGGCTGGGTGTCCCTGCACCAGCCTGCCAGCCCCAAACAGGCACCATCCTGCCTCAGCTGCCTTGCTCTAGCTGGTGCCTGGTGCCAGAGAGGTTGAGGCTTGTGACAGTGTCCAAGGCCGTTGGGCCGGTTTGGCCTGGATAGCAAAAAACAATTAGTGACTGGCTTTGAAACTGACAGCTGGGTTAGCCAATTAAATATGGGGATATTTTGCTCTGTTTTGCTTTTCTCCTAATGTTATCTCACAGTAGAAAAGGAGGAAATTATTATGGTAGATGCTTAGACCGCTACACAAAAATTTGGCAAACAGGAGTTGGGTGAATGTGAAAGCACCACAGCTGTGCTGAGCTTTGAGGGAAGGTGTGGGAATTGTACTCACAGAGAAGCTGTGAGCTCCAAGTCACCTCCAGGGCTCTATGGTGGCTCTCCAATGTCACCATAGCCCCATAGGAGTTATAATTCAGGTGGCAAGGTGCTCCAGGAGGTCACCTAACCCAACCTCCTGGTCACAGCAGGATCAGGCAAGAGGTCGCTGTCTCCTTGTGCTTCTCATCTTTTTTCTTTTTTCCTTGCAAAAGGCATCTCTGGACTAGAGAGTGGCTGTGCTGTCCTGCACAGCTTCTCTGGGATCACTGGGAAACATTCATAGCTGGGCATTACCCTGGAGCTTTGTCAGACCCCTGTGCACAGGACTGGCTCCCTGCTCAGTGCAGCCAGGAGGGACACACCACTGGAAGGTCATTAACACCTGGCCAAGGGTGGGTTAAGTAAGGAGAGCTGGAGAAGCTGTGTCTCACCACCCTCCTGCTGTAAGGAACTTGATCTCCCACCTGTCTGGGGAGTTTCCAAGGTGGACCATCCAATCAGTACCAGAAAAGAAGGCAACTATACCAGCTCCTGCTTACATCCCTCATCCCTTGCTGATGCCAGTAGTGACAGGGCTGGACAACAACCTGTTCATCCTCTAAGCAGCCTTGCTCCCTGTCCAAAGGCGAGGAGCTGCTGGACAGGTTCCTGTGGCAGTGGAAGGGAAGGCAGAGAGACACAGACAGAGGGTTGTTGTGTGTATTGATTGGGGCTGTACGTGGGGCCTTTGCTCTGGGATTGAGCTGATAGTGAACCTTGTTTCTCATGCACATCAGAGAATCTTTTGCATGGGGAAGGCTCATCATCCATCTGTCTTGCTGGCTGGGTTATCTGAGGGCATCTCACTCAAACTGAATCCAATTTCACAGCATTGATCTTGTCGCCTGCCAGCCTGTCAGGAGTGATCCTGCTGCTGCTCCCCACAGGGCTGTCACAGGGGCCTTGTCAGGAGGACCTGGCCAAGGGAATGGCAGCCTCTCTGTCCCTGGGAGGATGCCCATGGACCCTGGCCAGGACCAGCCCTGTGCTGATGGGCAAGTGGAGAAGACCCAGGCACAGGTCCACGGGGTGCAGTTGTCTCCCTGGGGCCTGGCATAGGTGTCTTTGACAGTGTCTCTGTTCTCCAGGGATGTTCGGAGTCTGGGCATCACCATGATGGGCCACCAGAAGAAGATCCTGAGCAGCATCCAGGCCATGAGATCCCAGCTGCTGAACACAAATGGCCCCAGGAGGCATCTCTGATCACAGGCTCTGCAGAGCTGCATCAGGCATTCCTTAGCACCTACCCTGGCAAAGGGGCAGCAGGGTGGTGAGCAGGAACAGGGGCACCAGGAGCTGGGGCCCTGCCAGCATCTCTGTGATTTCAGCATCAGTGGAAACGTGGTGTTCCAGATACCTTGGTGGTGCTGTTGCCTCCTTCCCCCACCTGAAGGGGGGAGCAGCCTTCCAAGAGGACACATCATGGCTCTGCTATTTCCCTGTGGGACTGGGGATTTCCCCACAACTATGCAGGACAGGAGACAACCCCTTCACCCAGCGGGGTGGTCCAGCTGCTCTTGCAGGGGGAGGGGTGTCAGGCACATCAGCAATAAGCAGGAGCAGTGGGCTGGCCTGGCTGTGGCACACAGCTCCTTTGGATCAGGCAGCTGGGGAGTTCCTTGGATCTCTACACTGAGCAGGGCTCCAGAAACTGCACACAGCAGAGACAGCCCTGCTTCCCGTCCAGCCTGGACCTCCTGAACTGCACCAGCCTGCAGGTGACTGCATGGCCCACCTCTGCCAAGAGCAGGAGGGCAGGGGACAGAATAGAAGGTGGCAGCACCAGGAGCAGCTGGCTCTGCCTTCAGACCATGCTTCCCAGCTTGGAGGAGAGCTGCCCAGGGCCTTCCACCTGGAGACTCAAGAAGCCCTGGAGTGCTGCAGGACACTCTCCACCTCTTTAACTTTTCCACAGATCCAGCACAGCCCTCCAGGCAGCCCAGGCATATTTTTCTAGGGCTACAAGCTCAGGATTCTCTGCCAGCAGAATTGTCCTGGCCTCCCCCAGAGAGGAGAGGAATGTGCTCCCATGTCACACGATGGAGGGACAGAGAAAACAACTTTTCTTTGTCCTTACATTGTCCTAGAGAAACCCAAGGGCTGTGCCATCACCACCTGACTGCCAGTGCCCAGGGCTGCTGGGCTCCCCTGCACAGAAGGGGCCCTGGCAGTATTCCCAGCTGCAATCACAGCATCCTGTGGCTGGTGGGAGGGGTTCTGGGCACAGAGGATCTCACTGCTGGTGACCCCAGTGTCTGGGAGGGTGGTCTGTCCTCCACAGGAACTTCTTTCTGGGTGAACTTGCCTCTGAAGATGTGTGGAGCTGCTCCAAGAGGCTGAGCTGGGGGCAGAGGAGCAGATGAACTGGGGAGTAGGGGCAGGCTGTGGGCTGGGAGTTTCCTTTTGGTGTAAATACGATTTTCTATGGGTTTAGGAACTGTTTTACTGAAGTAGGATGTTAAGTACACAAAATGGTCTCAAAGCACAGAAGCCTCAGTCGTGGGGCTGAACTCACTGCAAAAAAAATGTCTGCTGGGAGCACGGCTGGGATGGGGGGTGACAGGAGGGGGGAGAGGGACTGGAGGGGAGCCAGGCTGCTGGCCAGGGCCCAGCCTGGCCCACAGCACCCTGTCCTTCACATAGCAAACCCAGCATCACTCCAATGCAGGTGCTGGAGGGACGTGACCTGAGGGCTCCTCCTGCCAGGCCTGTTTGGGCACAAGGGGGGTGGGGGGTGGGTGAAAGCCATTTCTCAGCTGCAATAATCCTGGCTAAACCAGCCTGGCCAGGGCTGGCTTGGCTTTCCATGCAGGGCACCTGTGTCCTGCTGGATTCTCTGACTGTGGCGGGCACTTTACTTCTTCCTATGGAAGCTTTTTGTATGGGGGACAGATGCAATGTGTTGTTCCATTTGTATTGCACCCTGCGTCCTGCACTCAGCCCTGGCACACTCCCTCCCCACAGCCAGCATGCCATGGGTGAAGGGGTCACAGGGGGCTGGCCCTGTCCTCTCTTCCCAACATTTGGGACTCCAGGTGGTGAGAGCAGAGGTCAGAGCAGCACCACACCGGTGTCCCTGGGGTTTGCTGGGCAGCCCCAGGCAGGTGGGCTGCAGGATCTGAGGCTGGGAGCTGCCAGGTGGCCCCTTTCTGGGTGGTTCATGAGTCAGATCCTACAGCGTGGGGCCACGGGGCTGCTTCTGGCTGTGGGGATGGAGGGGCAGGGTTTGCCTTTTATGTTCAGAGTGTGCACTTCCTCCTGGACAATAAATCTCCCTCTTTCCGTGATCCATCTCCTTGCCTGTTACTGTCAATGAGCTGCACAGAGCTGTCAGCAGGTGCAGTGAGGAGAAGACACCCCAGCTGCCTCAGGGGGGCCAGCACTGAGATGCTCAGCTAGTCACCATCCTCCTTTGCTCTAGAAAGCCTCCCACAAGTGAAGGACACTTCCCTGCAAAGCAGGAGCATCCATGGGACGGGCCCACAGGGACAGAGAAGAGCCAAGAGGATGTTTGTAGGCTCCCAGGGGAGGAGGGGTGTTGTGGGCTGGGGGAGGACTCCCCAAAACCACCAAGTCACTGCTATGCAGAAGCATCTCATGCAGGACGTGGTGCATGCACAGGATATCTCGTGTGCAAAGGCTCCTCTGAACCTCGGGGGTGCCTTGCAGGTTTTCCTAGACTCAGTCTTTCTTACCTTCTTCTGGAAATGCAGAGCATTTTTTTTTAGAGAGAAGAAGCATTAACACCGAAAAACCAAACCAGTAAAACTTCATCCCTCATCTCCTGGAGTTTGAGCTGAAGTATGTTTTTGGTGGGCTTGCAAAACCCTTCCTGCAGGTGCTTAGCTGTGTTCCAGCTGCCGTTCAGTGAAGGGTTTACCAGCAAATTAGCTGTAGGACAAAGAGAGCACCATTTTCAGGAAATGTCCTGTAAAAGCAAAAGGGCCCCACAGCACAGGGTGGGGTTGGCTCTGAACCTGTCCCTGCCTGCTCACGTGCTCCCAGCCCTTGCCACGCTTCAAGGATGGAGGTGATGCTTCACTGGCCCCTGTCCTGCTCCCCACCCCACCCCAGATGTGAGGAAAGGCCAGCCTGGCTGCCCAGGGCTCTGTCCTACCCCAGCCTGCCTACACAGGTTATCCTGCCAGCCCATCCAGAGCTTCCTTCCTCACGGTCCCCCCTCACACTGCTCTCTCTTCACAGAAACATTGGCCCCCAGGCTGGGCAGGCTGCTCCTGGTCAGTGTCCCCTGTGTTGAAGGTTGAGCTTCCAAGTCCTGTGCTCTGCATTCCTCTTCACCTACCCCATTTCTGTATTCACATCTCCCATCACTGCAACCCTTACTCTCTCCCAGACCCTTCTCCTTTACCCAGGGAAGCTGTGGCTGCCCCTGGATCCCTGGGAAGTGTCCCAGGCCATACTGGAAGAAGACAGTGGGATAGTGGAAGGTGTCCCTGCCCATGGCTTTAAGGTCCCTTCCAAGATGGGCTTTAAGGTCCCTCCCAAACCAAACCATTCTGTGATAAATATGGTGAGAAGGAATCCCTGCAGGTTACCTCATCCTGACCCTCCACGTGCCTATGCAGTGCACACACCTGTGCAGGTGCTGCTCAGACCCTCACCACATCCTGCAGGCAGGGGCAGCAGCTCCATCACACCTTGCTCATGGCCCGGTGCTGTCCCTGTGCACAGTGGGGCAGCCTGGGCACGCTGGGACCTGTTCCTGCTCACTGAGGACACACATTTCACCTCTGTACTGCAGCTGTGGATAAAGCCAGTGCCCACATTGTGCAAATACAAGGTTTTCTTGTATTTCTTAGAACAAACATTTGGAAGGATGAATGGTGCTGGTGCCTGGCTCCTTCCCCAGGCAGGGGCTGACACTGTTCAAGATCACAACGACACAGACACCGACTCAGAAGGCTGACAATGACTCCACTTATTTTTGGCAATTTCTTCTCTTTATCCTGTTTTACAAAGAACAACCCAATGGGTGGAAGAAAGACAAACTTCTTCAATCACATTGGTCAAACCAGAGGGACACCAAGAAGAAGTCCCTCCTAGGGAAAGGAATGTAAACAAAGGTTACAGTTAGGAAAACGTGTCTCTTGTTGACATAAAACTCTCTGGGAAAAGAGTTTCAGAAAACCAAAACATCTCAGGCACCAACCAGGGCTACAAGAGGAGGGGCAGGGGCAGGGGCAGGGGCAGAGGCAGGGGCAGGGGCACTCAGCCCGGCTGCTGTGCCTGGCTTTGTGTGGGGAGGGCCCCACAGCATCCCTTTGTCAAAGCCTGTGAGCATCACACTCAGGCATCCCCCTGCTCCCAGCCTCAGGGAGATGAGGCACAGTTGTGCCATTTTTAAAGAAATTGCAGTCCTGGCCAAAGCCCATCTCTGGGGACACTTCTCCAGGACACAGAGCCATGCTTTCAGACCTCCAGGCTGGCACCCAGGGATCCTGATGGCTGAGAGAAACTGGCTCAGCAGGAAACCCCTTGGGAAGAGGATGCTGGGGAAGGGGCTGGTCAAGAGGCAAAGTCTTCCATCCAAGGAGAGGTAATGGGCACCCTGGTTCATACACAGCAGCAAATAAACGCCTTCCTGTACCAAAAGAGCCCTCGGGATTTTCACACCTACTTAAACGCCCCCCAGGAGGATTTTATTCCGTCTTGCACCACTGGGAGCTGGTCTTTCCCCGATAAAACACCTTTTCTTTTCCACTCACACCCAGCATCACCCCAGGCTTCCAGTAACTCGTGTCGGAAGCGTTTCCTCTGCAGCTGCCCGGGCAGATTCGGCTGTGTCATGAGGAAGGGAGGCTCTGTGAGCTCTGTGTGCCTGGAGGTGGCAGTCTGGACCTGCGGAGCACCTGCGGAGCCCCGCCTCGGCTCTCCCCGCACACCCTGTCGGTGCCAGGTTTGCAGGGGTCAGATGCATCCCGGGGCTGGCGGGAACAGATGGTGAACTCGGCTTCGGATTTCCTGATACGATTCCTGTCTGATCACACACCAGCTCAGCCTGCCAAGGAAGGTTGTATTCCCACACCACCTTCTCTCCTTGCTTTCAGAACAGTCGTTTAGCATCATGTCCAAGTGAATTACTCAGGATAATCTGATGTAAGATAGAAATATCAGCCCCAGCCACTGCTCTAGCTCTTGGAAGGATTATGAGTTAAATTCTGCACGGGTTTTGAGGTGTCCCGTAGGTCATGTCTGGGAAACCACCGTCAAGGATTGAGATAACAGCACGGCTCATCCCAGGATGACAGAAGTGCCTGCTCTGCCACTAGCCCTCCATCTCCCCACCTGAAGCCAGCCAGGCTTGGGGAGAGATGAGGCAGGATTGCAGCCACCCTGACTCCTGCTGCTGGGCTGGGGGTAAGGGCAGAACTCAGAGCAGAGGCAGGGCTCACGCTGGGAGGGCTCCCTCAGAGCAGCACCCGCTGTGACAGGAAAAAGGAGGCAGGCAATGGCACTTCATCTCCTGTCTGAGAGGAGGACTCCCTCTCTCCTTGGGATGTAAGCCTGGACCAAGCAGCCTGACTGAGCCTCCAGTCACATGAGGCACCTCCCAGGCAGTCCCACTGGTCTGTGAGGTGCACCCTGAAGCAGGGGACACCCTGCCAGGGGACAGCCCAGCTCCTCAGGGATGGCCCTCATGTCCAGGAGAGTTTGGACAAGGCTCTGAGGCACAGGGGGGATTGCTGGGGTGTCTGTGCAGGGCCAGGAGTGGGACTGGATGATCCCTGTGGGTCCCTCCCAACTGAGAATGTTCCATCATTCTGTGATTCTGAGAAGGAGAGGTGAGGGATGTGGTGCAGCCCCCATGGCTGGGGTAGGAGGGTTTGCTGTGCCTGTGAGCAGGACCCTCATCCCTGCACCCTCAGCAGTTCTTTGGGCCCCCATACAGCAACCTCTCCTGAGCAGGATGTCAAAAATCCCCAGTATCCAGTCAAGCAACAAAGCCTCCTGAAGTTCCTGGGTGAAAACTTCTGGCAGTTGTGTTTTGGGAAATCCCAGTGCACATCTCCTGTTTATGATGGTGCTTCCAGAATAGAACTGCAGACAATCTGCAGGTGCCAGAAACATTTCTGGATGCAGAGCTACACACCATCCTGCTTATTCCAGGAAGGAAAAACAACAAAAAAAGAAGCAAGATTTTTTTTACTGAGTTAAAAGGACAAAGGAGTTGCATACCACATGGGAAACTTGTGAAAAGGGTAAAGGCTTTGGCACTTGTTGATCTCGAATCCCAGCCATGACAAGTTATTTTCACTTTGCTAATGCTGAAAGAAGGTGAAATTGTTCCCAGCACTCACTGTTGTCTGCCTGACCGCAGAGTCTTTTAAAAAGATTTCTTATTACTCATCATGTGTCTCATTTCCCTGCTGCCTTCCCAACCTCCTCACACAAAGTTGTCCTGAAAAGTGACTCCTTGCAGGGAGCAGGCAGGGGGGTGGCACCAAGCAGGTGACAACAGGAAATATTCCTTCTGCACAGAATGGTGCAGAGGAGGGGATAACCAAGGACCCGGAGGAATGGCAGACAATGTGCTTGGGGAGAGTCAGGCTGGAGATCAGGGAAAGGTTCTTCCCCCAGAGGGTGCTGGCACTGCCCAGGCTCCCCAGGGAATGGGCACGGCCCCGAGGCTGCCAGAGCTCCAGGAGAGTTTGGACAAGGCTCTGAGGCACAGGGGGGATTGCTGGGGTGTCTGTGCAGGGCCAGGAGTGGGACTGGATGATCCCTGTGGGTCCCTCCCAACTGAGAATGTTCCATCATTCTGTGATTCTGAGAAGGAGAGGTGA
>VWYO01002674.1:40346-54609 GCA_013400275.1 Rhadina sibilatrix | reverse complement strand
CTCTCCCTCTCCCTCTCCCTCTCTCCCTCTCTCCCTCTCTCCCTCTCTCCCTTTCCTCCATCAGGGTTTGGACTCCATCTGCTGTAACCAAACTGGAATTTCTGCAGCGTGCACCGAGCCCGCTGTGCTGAGGGAATCCGCAGCGCTGAACAGGAGGAAACTGGAACAGGCAGGGATGAACCGGGCAGGGATGAACTGCAGCCTTGGGAAGCCCGGCTGTTTCCCGGGGAGACTGAAACTTCCACTCAGCTTGATTAGAAAGAGTGCCTGGAGCGTTCTAACTCAGCAGCAGGAGGACAGAGACCGCTCGGTTTGGTCCTTCCAGCCCCGCCCATGTGCATCAGGGCACTTGGCAGCACCCCTGTGACACAGGAACGTTTTCTGTGCAGATGCCCGGTGCCAGGTACTGTGGGGCACAGCAGCTGCCACCCCAGGGTGCTGGCTGGGTGTTGTATTGCACTAAGTAGTTTTTGTTATATTTGCACTGGGTGTTTTGGGTTATATATATAAATCCACACAAAACGTTGTACAGCACTACCTTTCCCAGAAATCCCTGCACGCCCCTCACCTGACACCCCCTGTGCCTCACCTCCCCCCGGGTCAGCCCCCATTGACCCCTCACCTCTTTCCTCTTTTTCTCAAAGGGCACCAAACCCCTCTGAGCCACGTGCTCAGCCTCTTACTCTTTTCAGGACTCTAATGTTTAGGTTCTGCATTAAACTGTGGGACTGTTCCAGGGCACCAAACCACTCTGAGCCACGTGCTCGCTCTCTTACTCTTTTCAGGACTCCAAGGTGTAGGTTCTGCATTAAACTGTGGGACTGTTCCTGAGACTAAGAGTGCCTTTTGTCTTTGTCCTCGCCTCAGTTTCCCCTTTGAGGATTCAGTGCTGGCCTAGCAGGACACTCAGGGGTGCAGGAACCGAGGCAGATGGGAGTGTTCCATCAGGGCTGCACCTCTGTGAAGGCTGCACTGGGACATGCANCCTCTTTTTCTCAAAGGGCACCAAACCACCCCGAGCCACGTGCTTGGTCTCTTACTCTTTTCAGGACTCCAAGGTGTAGGTTCTGCATTAAACTGTGGGACTGTTCCTGAGACTAAGAGTGCCTTTTGTCTTTGTCCTCGCCTCAGTTTCCCCTCTGAGGATTCACTGCTGGCCTGGCAGGGCGCTCAGGGGTGCAGGAACCGAGGCAGATGGGAGTGTTCCATCAGGGCTGCACCTCTGTGAAGGCTGCACTGGGACATGCACAGGGCAGGGCTGCAGGGCTCTGGTGGCAAAAAGCTGCTGTCCCTTTTCCCAGCACTCTGCCTTGGGGAAATCAGAGGCCACATCTCCAGAGGGGACGCATCTGCTCCTCTGCCCACACCCCACAGCTCTGTTCCCCGCTGTCCATGCCCCTCACACCCTGCAGGTCTGTAGCCAGTTTTGTTTGCTGCAGAGAGAGGGGGGACAGAGCTGGATGTGGCTCTGATGCCCTGTCTGTCTCCCTGCTTCCTGGGGCTACCTGCTCCTGGCTCCACTGGCAGGGACATGTGGGCAGCTCCTGCCCGTTTGTCTGTGAGGAAAGAGAAAATCCAGACTGGTGATTTTCTGTGGGGGGCTGAGCACAGATCAATCTCACTCTGCGCTCTGAAGCCTAAAGGACACCTTGAAAACTTCTTTTGTCAGGAAAAGAAGCTGATTCCTCACTCCCTGAGGCTCCTTGGGGACTTCCCAACAGATTTCCTGCATCTGAGAGAGCATCTTCCCTGTGCCCCCTTCCCCAGGCACTCACTGGCAGTGTCAGCCTGTGCTGAGCAGGGGGTCCCTGGGCTGGGCTGGGCCGGCATGCAGGGAGCACCATTGTCATGGATCTCTTTCTTCACTGGGTCCTTGCAGTCTCTGCCTTCTGTGGCCCCTCATACCCTCAGACTGGAGACGTGCCCAGAGACAGTTTCACTCTGGTCCTCCAGGTCCTGGCAGATGCAGTTGGGTCATGGGTGCTCTGCCCCTCTTTGGCTCAACACCCAGGATGGAGCCCTCAGGTGGATGCAGGAGGAGGGAGAACTTTGCAGGTCAGGGCACTGCAGGTGGGGCCAGACCCCCATAATGGGTGGATTCAGGAGGCTTCCAAGAAACCCCAGTGTCCCTCTCCTCCCTCTCCACTGCAGCAGCTCCCTCCATCCCTCCGGGCTCCCCCAGCTCCCAAGCCTGGCTGTGCACAGCAGAGCAGACAGAAATCTGCACACAGAGGGGGGGCAGAGTGTGGGAGTGGGGGGAAGGAGTCAGCAGACACCTCCCAGCCCCTCCCAGGCCTCACCCTCCCCCTCAGCTGCTTCTGGCAGCCTCAAATTAGGGACGAAAGGTTAACAGGACAAATCTTCACGGAGGTGACAAGCAGCACTTGGGCTTCTCCAAAACAGCCACGACAGCCCCTTGCTCCCTACCCTATGGCAAACATAGGTCACCCCAGCCCTGACTTTGCTCCAGGTGGGAGAGCTCACCACAGGCATGGGAATGTCCCCATGTCTCATCAGCTCCAGGCAGGGCGCCTCGCTTTGATACTGTAATTTAGCAACACGAAAAAACAGTTGCATTCCGAAATTAAACATACAAGGAGCTCTCCTTAAGCTGGGGGAATTATTTCCACATCATTTCAGATTTTCTGCTCTATTAATTTCCCTCTAGTCTGTCATTTTCTTCATTTGTCCCACAGCTCCTGGGGTTCAGCAGAGCCAGCACTAGGCACGACACTCAGTCTCTTCTCCTTGGGCTAAATGATGGTGGCTGGCTGGGCTCTCTGGTTCCCTGGAAGCTCAGCTGAGTCCTGGAGGTGCAGGCCAGTGCTGCCTTGGGGTAATGGATTCTCCTCTAGCTCAGCATCAGCTCCAGTCCTTCCAAAGGCACAGGGACGTGGTACTGCACCAGGAGCCCCCAGCAGCTCCCAACAACCTTCCGGGCGCTTTTGACAGAGGCAAGAGCCCCTTGAAGACAGGCACCTGACCTGCCTCTGCCTCACTGCTCTCTCCTCTGGCTGCCCAGGGAGCGTGGGCACTCAGGAGAGGTCTCCCAAAAACCTTCTGAGCAATCCTTGGGAGAGACCAGCCCCAGGGCAGCACCTGGAGACAGCTTTGAGGAAGCACAGGGATTGTGGGTGTGTAGTTTGAATAGAAGTGTGTGATATCACAGGGTGGAAAACTTAAGAGTTTAAGGTTTTAGAATATAGTAACGTATCTATAGCAAGATGGAGGATTTAGAGCAGAGGCTGAGTCCTTCTTTTTCACCTTCTTCTCCAGGGGTCTGGGTGGTGTTTTGTAATTGGGCAGAAAAATCCGCATTGGTTATTGGGTTGAAAGTAATGGATGTGCTGAACATCCCCCGTGACCACTCTCAGCTCCAGCACAGGTATCCCCCCATAGAAAAGCAAAGGGCTCTCCCTGCCCAGCCCTGTCCCCTCTGTATCCTGCTCTTTCCTGCCGCCTCAGAGCTGCCCACGCTGGCTCCTCCTGGCTCTGATCCTTCCTGCCCTTGTGGTTCAAAGTGACCCTTGAAGACTGCTTGTTTCAGGATTGGGGTGGGGGCTCTGCCCTGTGCTGCAGATGAGCACTGGATGCCTTTCACATCAGGGGCTGCCTTAATCCCCCTCCTCCCCAGTCTTTTTGCATTGACTTCCCCATGGTGGTCCCTCATTAGCATCCCACTGCTGTCCTCCAGCTGCTCTCCCTGTTTATACCATTTCCAAGACTGTGGTAGGACTTTATGAATCATTTATTTTAAGCAGCAATTATTGTACAAACAAGTCATAAATACTGCGTCGATCAGGCAGCTCTGAACATCCCAGACAAAGAGAGAGGCATAAACATCACAGGAGATGGACTGAGAGAGGAACTGTCCCACTTACGGGAGCCCCCTCATCTTCCCCTGCTCACACAGGCAATTTCCAGGATGCCTGGGGTACCTGGGCTGAGATGGATTCCAAGGATTTTAACTAAGGGCAGAAGGCAAGGACAGTCTGGCTGGAACAGAGCAGCAATAAATAGGCAAAGTGCCCATCCCAGATATTGGAAATTCAGGTATTAGGTATTAGGATAGATATTGGGATATTAGGATTAGATATTGGGGAGAATATTGACTTCGTGAGGGTGGGGAGGCCCTGGCACAGGGTGCCCAGAGCAGCTGTGGCTGCCCCTGGATCCCTGGCAGTGTCCAAGGCCAGGCTGGATGGGGCTTGGAGCAACCTGGGATAGTGGAAGGTGTCCCTGCCCATGGCAGGGGGTGGAAGGAGATGAGCTTTGAGGTTCTTTCTAATTCTAACCGTTCTGGGATTCTATGATTGGTCCTGTAGCCCAGGGCATGCAGCTGAGCACAATGTCATGTCATATATGAATATAATATATATATATAAATATTAATATAGAAAATTAATCTATAATATATAAAAATAAATACACATATAATATATATCTATAAATAAATATATGTNATAAATATAAATATAAATATAAATATAAATATAAATATAAATATAAATATAAATATAAATGGCATCTGTATCTATATAGATATATCCTGGAGTTTTTTCAGGGCACCCCAGGAGAAGGGCCAGCAATACATGCTCCAGAGGGGTTGTCAGGCAGCCTCCTCCTAAACATCCCCACCTGCCCTCTGCAGTGGTGACCGAGCCTCAGGAGGCTGCCAGACACCTTTGGCTGCCCAGGCTGAGCAGCTCCTGCAGCACCATCTCAGGAAGAGGATTCCTGTGCCAGGATAGGTCCCTGAAGGGGCGTTGGGGACTTGGGAGGTTTCTGGGCAGGATCTGAGGAGGGCAATGCTCCAGCATGGTGCATTCCAGGGAATCTTGCAAGAAGCAGAAGTGTCGAGCTGCGTGTCAAAGGAGGCTTTTTTCAGGAGGGTAAACATCACAACCCTCAGCATCTGGTCAGAGGGGAAAAGCTCAAAGCTGGAAACAAAGCCAATTCCATCACAGCTGCCAGTGCTGCCAGGGTAAACAGTGTTTGCACAATCTGAGTCACTGCAGGTGCTCTGTGATGTAATACACAAGCTTTCCTGGCAACAACTGCCACGGCATCATTGCTCTGCCCCACCCTGCACCTGCCAGGCACAACCCCATCCAGGCCCTGGGAGAGCTCCCGAGTGCCCTAAAGGATCTCTGGGAGCAGTGAGAGCCCTGTGGGGAGGACACCCTAAGCCAGGCTGGCCTGGGCTTTGCTGGGAGTTGGAGCAGTTGCCAGGAGATGGGCCAGCCCTTAGGACTGCTCAGCCTTGACTGGCCATGCTGAACAAACGAAGGAGGGCATGAAAATCCTAGAATTGTTAAGGTTGGAAAGGGCATTTAAGATGAAGTCTCGCCATCAACCCAGAACCACCTCCATGCTCACCATTGAAACCTCAAGTCTCACATCCACACTTTTCTTTAACTCTTGCAGGGATAGTGAAACCACCACTGCCCTGGGCAGCCTGTCCCAATGCTTTACAACCCTTTATGTGAAAAAAAATTTCCCTTATATCCAATCCAAACCTCCCCTGGCACAGCTTGAGGCCGTTTCCTTTCATCCCATCCCTTGTTCTCTGGGATCAGAGCCCAACCCTATCCTGACTCCAGCCTTTTGACAGGGAGCTGTAGAGAACAGGAATGAGAACGAGAACAGGGGGTCCTGCCTCCTTTTTTTCCAGGCTGTAGTGCAGGGGAAGGGCTCAGACAGGTGAATCAGCTCCGTGCAAGGCAGGGAGTGAGGAGCTTTGCCTCCTTTCCAAGGAACAGATGTGGGGCTGGGAGCACTGAACCCCTGGAGAAAGGCTGGAGCCAGGGGAAAACGAAGCCCACAAGCCCTGGAACCCTGGGCACTGAGAATTCCAGGCTTTCTGTGCTGACAGACACTGACCCCCAAGAAAACACTGCACTTGACCTGAGGCAGTGGAAAATGCTTCCAAAATTGACTGACAGCACTGGGATTATGGGTGTGTAGTTTGAATAGAAGTGTGTGACATCACATGGTGGAAAACTGAGAGTTTAAGGTTTAGAATATAGTAACATATATATAGCAAGATGGAGGTTTTAGGGTGTAGGCTGAGTCCTCCTTTTTCACCTTCTTCTTCATGGGTTTGGGTGGTGTTTTGTGGGCCATGGGCANAGAAAAATCCACATTGTGGGCCATGGGCGGTTGATTATTGGGTTGAAAGTAAAAATATTTTAGGTGTCATTTCTTAATTGGACAGTTTATTCTTAAAAGGCCTTGGAAAGAGATGGAGACAGAGCCACCTTCTTTAGTGACCGGACAGGCCCTGTCAACAGCCCCTGGATGTGATTTTTCTTCACTACATAAGGATCTATTTTGGAAACAAAAAGGGGCAAGACACCAGTGATGGCAAATTCCTTTTTGAAATCCTTCCTATCCACCACTTTCCTCCAAGTTTGGGGGACATTCCCTCACTCAGGTTTCCTTGAGACCACACAAGGATGCTGGAAGTCGCTGTCTGTCTGTGACCTGTAACGTGAAATTCAGCTGCCACTTTTCACAATGACCCATCCAAGCAACAAGGCCATTAATTTCTGTCAGGAATGGTAGTTTCCCCCCACAACACCTTATTTTTTTTTTCCCCCTAAAAAAGTTTTTCCTTTTATGAAGTCTTCAAATGCTATTGATTTATACCATTACCGGGTGCTCTGTGTTGTCCTTTCAAGCACAAATATGCTCACAGGAAAACCCCTTGCTTAAAACAGACTCATTACCTTCCACAACGCACCACCACTTCCACAGCAGCAAGGTCGTACATTCTGTCAGGGCTGGTGGCATCTCCGGAGGTGTTAAATAAACGAAACTCCAAAGGAGAACGTGGGGTGGGGCTCAGCGGAGCCGAGCATCCCCCGGCCCACCCCGGCACACGCTGCCCTCTCCCTACAGCCCCCTCAGGGAGCAGATCCCCTCGCAGGGACCTGGCTGAGGCTCAGGGTGTGGTTTGCCGTGCTTGGAGAGTGGCTGAAAAGCTTTTTTCAGTGACTCCTTCAAAGCAGGCGTGTGCGAGGCTGGGGTCACGGCGAGGCCGCTCCCCAGCGCTGCTGGGAGAGCTCTTCCCCCCGCCCAAAACGCACAGAAACTGTTTTTCAAACGCCTTGAAAATGAATCACCTCTACTCCGCAGACAAACTTTTCTCCTCCTCGTTCTTCCTTTGAAGAGTCTCATAACATGTTGGACTTATCAAGACTAATTTTAGAGGGGAAAACAGAGGGAAAAAAAAAAAAATATGCAAACTACAAACCCAGGCCCCTGAAGACTAAAAAAGCACGGAGAGCGCTTCTGAGGAGTGCAGATGCAGCGAGGCTGCCTTATCTCGGAGTCAGCGCTGAGTGGAGAGCCACGTAACGAGGGACTATTTCCCATCTGCTGCATAAATCTAAAGTTACTTCAGGCAGAATGAGGAATCAGAAGATACTTCAAAGGCATCCGAGCTCTGTATCTGTGTCAAACCGCAGCTCTAAGCACTCTGTGTTGCCCTCCTATTAAAGATGAACTTTTGTACTCCGTTAGACATCTTAAAAAGCATAAAACATAAGTTCATTTGCTTTTCAAGTGCTCCCATCCCCACTCCCCGCTCAGCTCCTTGGCAAAACAGAGTATTTGTGAACAAACAGCGCCGGGTTTGCTGCAGGTTTTCATCTTTCCCGGCGGCACGGGAGGGGTCGGCTGGGCGGGCTGCAGCTTTCCAGCACCGAGGGGAAATGTCAAGTGCTATCAGCGCACAACGGGACCAGGCACTGCTTCCCACAGACACGTCCCCAGCATCCTCTGGGCTGGAGTTGTTGTGGGAGATGCAGCTCTGCCCTGTCAGAGGCAGGGGAGTTGCACGGGAGGAGAGCAAACAAGGCTGACTGTCAAGATAACCCTTTTCCTTGTGGAATTTGTGGCTTTATCAGCATTTTTTTTTTTTTTCCTTTTTGTGGAATGAGATGAAATGTGAAGGGTTTTCAGCTGTGAAAATTAATTGCTTCAGTCTAAGCTGGCACTAAGCCCCATGGCCTCAGATCCTCAGGGGAGGCCAGAGCATCCCCACGCGGGTCAGGGACCATGCTGCTCCACAGGACCCCACAAACACCGAGGGAGATGCTGGCTGGGTGATGTGAAAAGGAAAAGAGCACGAAAGGCCCCTAAGTGGAATCAATTTATGGCACAGAAACAACAACAAAAAAAGGGCTTTGCTGTTTCCACAATGTATATTTGGAAATGTTTGTATACAGCTCAGCTGCCAGGGTCCCAGCCTGTTCTTTATGGGGTATTTCCTGACAGGGCTGTGGGGCTTTAATGAGCCCCACTCTTGTTCCCGACAGAGCAGCAGCAAGGGTGGTCCCAAAGAGGCGGTCCCAAAGGGTGGGGCAAGGCCAAGCAAAGCCTTCAAAACCTCCAGGATCTGAAGGGAATATTTGTCAGGAGCAGTGGGGAGGAAGAGTAGGAGAAGAGAAGGAGAAAGTGTTAGGAAGAAAGAGAAGGCGGCATGGGCAGGGTGTTGTAGAGCAAGATCAGAGGAGGGCAGCACAGTGGGAGTAATTAGGGGTTTGTGATTCAGGTACCAGGCAAAAGGAGGGGAACATCCACAGGGGTTGTGGGAGCAGAGAACAAGGAGAACTCAGAGCCTGGCAGCCGATGGGCAGGAGAGGGTGAGTGCAAAGGCAGGAAGGGAACAGCCAGAGGAGCAGCAAAGGTGGAACAGGAACAGCAGACCTGAAAATGACTGTGACAGTGAATTTCTGCCTTAGAGAAGGTGAAGTGCCTTGGCAAAGCCTGCAGAGATGAGATGGGGATAAAGTAAACCAGGGATCAGGGGCACAGCCAGACAGCAACTTCCCTGTTTAGGAGAGGCTGAGCAGGCATTGGGTACAGCTGACAGAAGGGATGGGAACCAGGAGCACAAAAGATACAGGATTTCAAATCAGGAATTGAAGTAACACTCACAACCATGACTTAAAACACAGGGAGCTGCTGCTCACACAGGTGCACAAAGTCAGAGATGGGGACAGGACTAGGGCAGGTTTGTACAGGCCATTGGGGATGCCTAAATTTTGGACCATCTCCTGTGCCACTCTGGCACCTTGTCCTGGCCAGCTCAGGGTCTGTGGGCACAGCAGGGACAGGAAGAGTATTTCTGGCCTGTGTCCTAGTGGGTGAGCCCTGGCTCCAAGGGAGAACAGGATCCATGAGGAAGGTTCTTGAGGGATCTCTTCCAGCCTGTGAGAAGTTGTCCTGTGCCAGCAGCTGCTCAGATCAGATTGGACCTCTCTCATGTTGAGCCCTGCAAATGTCTTTGCCAGTCTGGGATGGTACTGGTGCACCCTGGGGTCACCCTGAGGGGAGTGGAGGCTCCGTGGGTTTGGCAAGCTCCATCAAACCCAGGGCGGAACAAATCAGCCCTTCTCTTCTGTTAGCAGTTTACAATCCCTTCTCTAATTTTCATTATCTACAGCAAAGGAAGAATTCAGGGAATCAATTTTCTGGCAAACTCAGTGGCTGGGTTTGGCTGGATGGCTGCCTGCTCACAGTTTGTGTTTTCCCAGCCCCTTTCCAGCTCGTGGTGGGGCACTGAGGAGGCTGTGGCTGCCTGCCCAACCTGTCCCTCATGCAGCAGTTGAATCCAGGAGCAGTGTGGAGTCAAACAGGCTCTGCCTGGGCTGGGCCTGCTGCTGCACACTGCAGGTGGCCACAGCAGCACAGCTCTTGGAAGGNTTCATGATACAAAGGGTTAAAATGGAATGTAACAAGTAACTCGCTTGCTCTTACGCTCTTCCTCTTGCTGCTTGGACCCCTGTCCCTCTAGACTTCTCCTGTTGCTGCTCCCTTCCCTGGTTAGGCTGTCTCCCCACGGCTAAAACCACGTGTCTTGAGAGCACCCCAGTCTCAGGACATCTCTTTTTGGACTCAAACAACTACGACGTTTTCAACAGACAGGGACCCCCAGGGGCAGCACCCCACCTTCGGTAAATCCATCCTCCAGAAACACATCCCTTCCCAGCTCCAGCTGACAGCCCTTCATCATCCCACACCTGGCAGGACTGCACAGATCTCCAAAGTATCTATCTCCCTCATCCTGTCTTCCCACCCCTTCCATCTCTCTTCGTGTACCTGGTCTGCCTCTCCCACCATCACACCTCTCTCCTTCAGCCCTGTTTCTGTTGAAAGAAATCAGTTTTTGGTGCCAAGGCCAGAACTGCCTGTGCTGTTCAGGTCACCGGAGCTGAACAAAGTTCTTCTGTCGCTCTGAATATTTTATTTCATTAATTTCCTTTTCCCTTTGATACTGGACAGTTTCAAGGTATGATCAGGGAGCTTCATGTAGTTGCAAGATTCTTTCTCTGTGCCTCTAGTTTGGAGCCTGTTACTGCATTCAGCTTGGGTTTCCTTTCCATCTGAATGACTTTGTGTCTGGGGCATGGACTCAGGGCCGTTTTATCTCCCTGCCAATCATTCTTTCCCTTTCTTTGCAGCTTTTCATATTCCCTTTCAGATCCCAACATTCTCAATAGATTTGTGTTGCTGCCTCAGCTTTCACCATCTCCTTTGGTTGTTACAAACATCCTGGGACTCTGCCAGAATTCCTGGGCCTGATGGTGGTGAGCTCTTCCATCATGAGACTGGACATCTCATCCCAATTCTGGTTTTCTCTCCTTCGAGCTCATTATCAGTCCCCAGGGCTGAGCTGTGGCCCCTTAGCACAGGAGTCTCTCTTGAGCTACCTTGGCACAGAGATCTGAAGACATGGTGTTGTCCACTAGTCCTCCACATTCCTTTTCACCACTTCAAAGATCTCTGCAAGGTCTGAGAGACCTGACTCCCCTCTACAGAAAATTTCAGGCACCTTCTTAATAAATTCTGTTTATCAAGGTGTCAGTTCTGCTCCTCGCTGCAGTTGCCCCAGTGGCTTGGTGTGACACTTCGACCTGTCTAGGTGGCCACAGAGGGTTTTGTGTGGTTCAGTGCCACATGTCACCTTTAATACCCACCTGAGGTTATACACTGGAGCTTGTAGCTGATTTGATTCTTCTGGGATTCTTGTCTCAGTCCCACATAGCCCTGGCTATTTGGGACTCTTCAGGCACATTTTGCTCCAACACCTCCTCTGACACCTCTCTGAGGCAGTTTCTCATGTTTAGCCCCTGGAAAAGCCCTTGTGGGGCAGGAATCTCCTTGATCAGAGCATGTTCAGAACACTGTGAAAAGGTTTAACTTTATTTTTCCATGGAGCCATGTGGTCCCACTGCCCTCGATCAGAGTGTCACCAAGGAGAGGTGACACTCCTGACCACCTGACCTCCCAATGTGTGGGGGGAGTTGCATTCTTAGCCCTTGAGTTGCTAACAAGTTGCTCTTAAAAATCCTTAATCCCATTCAAAATGGTTTGACACTTAATTTGCCCAGGTCTGGGCACAAGTTTCTTCTCTGCATTTGGACCTTTATTTCTTTTAATTTCTGTGAAACTGCTTCACTTTGCAGTTTAACCATGGTAGATGTTTCGAACCTAGCAATGTGTTTAAAAGAGTACTTCTCCCCCTTAACATACAGCAGTGCAGAAGTTTTACAGATTTTTAAATGCTCCTTCCATTTCTAGGTTTATAAAGTAGCCTGGTGCTGCCCTGAAAGTGTGGTTTATCATACTGAAAGATAGCAGAGGCAGTTATGGACTAACAACCATGACCAAGACCCCAAAATGGATTTACCTCATTTGAGAGGCTTTTTCCATTAATTTGTTTCACTCCAGGCAAATTATATGTGCCTCTCAAATCAGGCTTAGTGAAGATCTTAGTCACAAACAATTGGTCACAAACCTCAGAGATCAAGGGTAGTTGATATCTCTTTTTCCCCTCTAATCTAATTTGATTCCCAATAGTCTGTGGCTAATGCGGGCACACAATGCACCAGACAGAGCGTTTGCAGCAGAGACAGGGACGGACAGGGCGGTGTTAAGATCTCACTCACATCATTATCTCCAGCTCTGGCACTTGGCAGCAGTGCTGGGAGGATTTGGGGAGTGGAGGAGCACAGGGAACCTTGGCCTGACGCAACCAGGGTTGAGAGAGGAGATCAGTGTAGTGATTTGACACAAAGGAACGGCACTCACACACTGGGATGTTCAAGGCAAAAAAAAAAGGGGCAATTTATTTACAGACTTCAGCATTTATAGAATTCTAGCAGTGACTATGAATTGGAGGAAGAAAATCTTCCTCTTCAACCACGCTGGGCAACCCAACAGTCCATCATCAGTCTCCTCTTTATCAGAAGAATGTAGACATGGTTATACCATTACAATAAGAAAGCTGTTTATGTAAAATGGTGTCTGACTCCATTGCACAAGGTAAATACAGAAGGCTGAAACAGAACTTTAGAAAAACTTCTTAAAGAGACAGAGGAGAACAGCAAAAAGCCAGACAACAGAGGAGCACAGGGAACCTTGGCCTGTCACAACCAGGGTCGAGAGAGGAGATCAATGTCGTAATTCAACACAAAGAAACGACACTCACACACTGAGTGTGTAAAAAAAGGGGCACTTTATTTACAGACTTCAACATTTATAGAATTCCAGCAGTGACCATGGATTGGAGGAAGAAAATCTTTCTCTTCAACTACTCTGGTCAACTTAACAGTCTATCAACAGTTTCTTCCTTATGAGAAGAATGTAAACATGGGTAGACAGTTACAACAAGAAAGTTGTTTGTGTAAAATGTGTCTGACTCTATTGCAAAAGGTAAACACAGGAGGCTGAAATAGAACTTTAGAAAAACTTCTTAAAGAGACAGAGGAGAACAGCAAAAACCCAACAAACAATCACCATCTCTTAAATATGGAAAGGGATTATCCAATTTCGGAGACAATTCTGTCAGCGCACGGAAATCTGCATAAACTGCCTTGCCACCATGGTGACACGGAAAATTAAGAGATTCACAAACACACAAAGGGAAACGAGTTCCCAAGCAGGGAGAGCGGGACAAAGAGGTTTGAGATTAATTCCAAAGCAAAAGAGTCAAGGAAGGAGTCAACCTGGGGCTGGAAATGCTGGTCTGCATCACACACAGAATAACAGCATCCCCTGGAGAGGCTCAAAGGGATGGTCCATCACTGCCTGCCAGCATCTCTTTGTCAGGTCCTGCTGGCCACCTGCAGGGCCAGAAACTATCTTTTCCTTTATATTTTTTTTTCTTTCCCCTAACGCAGTCTCTTGGTTCGCTTCCCTGCTGGAGCACTCAAACAGCTGGAATGATGCACAGATTAAGATCAGTCAGGCCTGACACATCTGTCAGTGTAAGTGAGGTCTGGATGAAGCTCCCCCAGCCAGAGATGCTGTTATTTTCCCTCTGTACTATAGGGTTTGTACACTTTCTCCTGGGATTTTCCCCAGAGAAATTGCCTGCTGTCAGTTCTCTTCCTTGATACCTGTCAAGCTCTGCAAAAAAATATCTTATTTTCCTTAATATTTTACAAGTCCAAGTGCAGTGAATGTGCTTTTGGAGCAAACATCCATGAGGAGTAAACCTGGTCTAGTGGAAGGTCCTGCCCATTGTAGGGGTGTGGAAGGATCTCTAAGGTCCTTTCTGACCCAAACTATTCTAATATCCTGTCATTAGAATCACAAAATTAACTTAGCTCAGGTATCCCAGTCTCTCCTTGACTCCTGGTTTCTTGTGTCTTGATCCCTAGTTTTCTTCTGAGAGGGTAGTTTTTGGTGTAGGAACCTCTGAAGGCAAAAGATGATTTCTGGGGCCTGGATGGAGCACTCAGAGATGAACAGGGGGGCAAAAAGGGAGAAGTCACATCCACAGGTGGAACAGGGTGGGGCTGCAGGCAGTGTCCTTAGGGATACTTCCTGCAATCCAAACTGTGGAAGATGTTTAAGACCTAAAGAAGAGGAAAGATGCCATAGGAGAAGCTGGAGCACAGCAGGGCTTGGCTGGGCACACTGAAACTCCAGCCAGCTTCTCCCTGCATTCCACACCTTCATGAGACACCAAAATAAACCCACGAGAACGGGAAGGATCCCCTCCGTACTGCTGGGGAAAGCTTGCAAAAGGGAAATTAAGAGATTAGGGTGACCCAAAGACTCACTTGGTCTAAAAGGGTCTGCACCAAGAGTAGGACAAGACCACAGATTGTCCTCTGGAGGCTGATGGAAGCCAGGGAACTGCTGAACCTTTCTCCTCACCCATGGGAGGGGTCCAGGCATGGAGCTGCTGTGCTGGTGATGCCTTGGGAAGGCTGACCTGAAACAGAGACTGGACAGAGCTGGA
>VWYO01002674.1:3093-36245 GCA_013400275.1 Rhadina sibilatrix | reverse complement strand
TTTTTTTTTTCAATTGGCTGAAAAAGGTCTGTACTGCGGGCCTCGGATGGTCAATTTTTGGGTCAAAAGTATAAATAATATATATGGGGCAATATGGAAGATTTAAGGCGTTGTCTAAGTCCTTCTTCCTTTGTGGTTTTGGGTGGTTTTTTTTTTTTTTCAATTGGCTGAAAAAGGTCTGTACTGCGGGCCTCGGATGGTCAATTTTTGGGTCAAAAGTATAAATAATATATATGGGGCAATATGGAAGATTTAAGGTGTTGTCTAAGTCCTTCTTCTTCCTTCATTTTCATGGTTTGGGGTGGTTTTTTTCTAATTGGGTGAAAAAGGTCTGCACCGTGGGCCTTGGGTGGTCAGTTATTGTGTCAAAAGTATAAATAATATAGGTGTCACCTCATTATTGGGTGATTAGAGCTTAAATAACCTTGGGAAGAGTCAGAGGCACCTCCATTTTCTGCCTTCCCTCTTCCGTGGAGGGCAGCCCTGCCCCTCCGTGCTGGAAGGGATGCTGAGGGCAGAGGAGGCAGCACAGGCAGCCAGAACGGGTCCTGCCCCTGCCCCTGCCCCTTTCTGCCATCCTTCCACTGACCTTTCCCTCGGCAGGAGGCTGGGATGTCACTTAGGGATCAGGGAGGGTCCTCCCTTCCTTCTCTCCACCTGCCCACCTTCATCCCACCGTCCCCTCTGCTCCCTTCTTGGTGTCTGGGCTCAGGGACCTCAGAGGTCTCTTCCAGCCTGAATGATTCTGTGACTCTCCTGCACATCCTGGCCCAAGCGCAGCTCAGAAATGCCCAGCCCACACCCCCAGAGACCCTCTGCACCTCTGCAGCTGAGGTCACTGAGCACTGAGTCCCTCAGAACCTCAGTGAGGATCCTCAGAGAGCCCTCAAAGCCAGCTCCTGCTGCTGTGTGGGCACACAGGGCAGGGTTGCTCTGACAGCCCCCTGTGGTTCACTGTCCCCGAGGCGTGCAGCATTGGGCGTCCCCAGGGCTGGCCTGGGCATTGCACAGCAGCACCTGGCTCAGAGGCTGAGTTCACTCTGCTCTTTCCACAAAACACAGGAGAAAATGATTTATTTGTTCATTCTCACACAGGTCTCTGGAGGTGGTGGCACAAGTGAGGGGACACAAGGGCTCTGGCTGGGGCCCATTTTCTGTGGTACCACCCTACAAAAAGCTGTGACTCTCTCCTCATGTCCATGCCTGTGGGAAATGCTCCCTCCTGTCCTGTCCTTGCAATGTCCTGCCCTGGAGGCATCCCCACAGACATCCAGCAACCTCCCACCTCTTGTCCCCAGGGCATTAAAGGCCTGGAGTTTAAATTAGGGTGTTTAAATTGCTGGAGTGTGTTTAAATTGCTGAGGTCACTTGACTTCTTCAGCCTGGAGGAGGCTGAGGTCAGACCTTGTGGAAGGGCAGCTCCAATCTCTGCTCTGCTAACCAGCGAAATGACCCAGGGAAAGGCTGGAGCTCTCAGGTTTAGGTTGGATTTTGGGAAAGGTTCTTCCCTCAGAGGGTGCTGGGCACTGCCCAGGCTCCCCAGGGAATCGGCGTGGCCCTGAGGCTGCCAGAGCTCCAGGAGCCTTTGGAAACCACTCCCAGGGTGGGCTTGTTGGGCTGTCTGTGCAGGACCAGGAGTTGGACTGGAAGATCCTGGTGAGTCCCTTCCAGCTCAGGGTATTCTGTGATTCTTTTAAACGAGTCCCTACTGCTGGTACAGGAGCAGGAATTGGATTGCTGGTGTGCTCCTGTCTCTCTTTCCAACCATTCCAAGGACTGTGTTTGCCTTGCACTCCCCCATGGAGCTGCAGGTAGCCCACCTGAGGACAGCCCTCACTGCTGACCCACACAGCCTTGCCCAAACTGGAGATATCAGCAGAAAACTTCCTCTGGTCCTTTATTGACACTGTTAAAGATCACAACAACACAGACACCGACTCAGAAGGCTGACAATGACTCTGTTTATTTCCAGGAATTTCTTCCCTTTTATGCTGTTCTACAGAGAACAACCCAATGGGTGAAAGACAAACTTTTTCAATCACATTGGTCAAGTCAGAGGGACACCAAGAAGAAGTCCCTCCTAGGGAAAGGAATGTAAACAAAGGTTACAGTCAGGAAAACGTGTCTCTTGTTGACAGAAAACTCTCTGGGAAAGAGTTTCAGAAAACCAAAACATCTCAGGCACCAACCAGGGCTACACTTTATTAACACATGGTTGCTCACATCTGGAGTGGACCCAGTCAGTAAGCTCTCTTCTGATGAAAAAAAGTCCATTTAATTGCATTTGTTTAATTTGGTTCATTTTCTTTTGGGCTCCTTTTTGAAGCATCGTGTCAAAAGATTTTGACACGGCATCACTGACTGCTTTACTGGGGTCACAGGTTTAGGATTTATGGTCCCAGTCCTAATGTGAGGTGACACTGCACTGGGCTGCAAAGGGAAAGGGCACTCTGGAATGTCTCCTGTCTGAGTGTGCATGCTATCAGAAATTAGGCAGTTGTGGGCCTGACCAGTGCCTGAATAGGATACAGGTTTTAAATCCCTTGTATGGTAGGCACAAGCCAATTAGTCATGCTTAAATACTTGGAGATGACTGGAGCCCTGAGCCTCAGTGAGCCGTGAGGCTCAGCCCTGCCCTGCCAGTGAACTGATTTGCAGGGAAAGGAGGTGTTTTCTCAAGGTGAAATGGATGTTCTCAGAGGATGTGTGGTTTTAAAACAGCTAGATGCTCGGCAGGTTGACTACCCAGCCTTCATTAGCCCTTCTCTGGCATTCCCAGGTGGAACAAAAACAATCTACCATCACAGAAATTTGTAAATTGTGACTTTCTGTGGCAGCTCAATCACTTTGGATGCTCATACAACCACAGAATCTCAGACTGGTTTGGGTTGGGAAAGACCTGTAAAGCTCATCCTGCCACGGGCAGGGACACCGTCTACCACCCCAGGTTGCTCCAAGCCCTGTTCAACCTGGCCTTGGACATTGGCAGAGAGGTCCAATGTGGTGCTGCAGTGCAGCCTGTGGGAAAGAGAGCCAAAGTGGAGGCAGGGCAGAGATGAGGCCACCCAGGCCAAACCTGTGCCAGGCTTTGCACCAGATTCCCACCATCCCCCCTCCTGCCCAGGCTGGGCAGGTCCAGCCTGGATACCTGTCCCTTACTTCTGCCAGCCCTTTCCAGGGCAATCTGCTCAGCAGCCTTGTCCCTCTCCCAGCCCAGCCAGACTGGGGCATCTCTCATTTCCATCACTCAGCACATCCTCCTGCTCACCCACAAGTCCCAAATTCAATCTGATTTCAGTCTGATTACTTTCCCCTCCACTTGAGAGAATTAATTAATATCCGTCTCTGCTCCAGTTTTGGGTTGTTTTTTTTGTTTTTGTTTTTTTTTTTTCCCAATCGATAAAAGGAGGAAGGAAAAGGTGGTGTACCTGTCATTAATCATCATTAAATTAGTGACTCTAGAATTAGCTCACCATGGAAGCATGTGCAGCAGCAGAGCTGTGCTGTACCCCTGTGCAGAGACCTGGAGCTCTGCTCAGCTCAGGCAGCAAGAAACAGGAGAGAGAGGAGAGACCTGCACATGGCTGTCACGGGAGGGAAGGGATGCAGATCCTCTTTGGTGGCACAGGAGGGACTCCACTGTTGTGTTCCTCTGGGGAATGGTTTTTCCCCAGAACCCCCTAAAGCCTGTAACCATGTAGTTTGACTCTTCCTTCCTATCTTGACCCTACTGGCTCAGGTGCAGCTATCTTCCCTAAGCCAACGACTAGATAAAGTCCTGTTCTTCCTCGTTCTTTCTCTTTCTCCCCTGGAACCCTTTGGGAATAAAGCCTTGGACTGATCCTAAGGAGTGAGAGCCTCCTTTTGGAATCTTTTGCCCGGTTTCCCTGAGATATTCCTCCAAAGCTCTCAAGGAATTGAGCTAGCCACAAGAGCCCTAAAAGCAGCAGGAGAAGTATCTCACTCCACCACAGCAGAGCACCTCTATATGGGCAGGTGCTTGCAGCTCCAGGTGCCTCAAGCCAACACTCAGGCCAAGCCAGAGCTTCCCAGTCACTGATCAGTGTCACCCACGTCTCCCTGGAGGTGACATCCTGATCCTAAGTGTTGGCTGCTGGCCCCAACAGCCACACTGATGGTTTCCCTGCAGCTGCACAGGAAGGGTAAAGGGGTAGGGAGGGGTTTCCCTGCATGGCCTGCATCCCTGCATCCATCCAGCCAGCCATGGGGGTCAAGTGATGCTCTTCCCTGCCCTCTCTCTGGCCTCTTTGGTCTCCTGTCTTCCATCCTGTCTACCCTCTGCTCTGACCTGGAGCAGGGATCACAGAATCCCAGACTGGTTTGGGTTGGAAGGGGTTTTAAATTTCATCCCATTCCATCCCCTGCCATGGGCAGGGACACCTTCCACTATCCCAGGTTGCTCCAAGCCCCGTCCAGCCTGGCCTTGGACACTGCCAGGGATCCAGGGGCAGCCACAGCTGCTCTGGGCACCCTGTGCAACCTTCTCAGAGGGGAGAATTTCTTCCCATTCTCCCATCCAGCCCTGCCCTCTGGCAGTGGGCAGCCATCCCCCTTTGTCCTGGCATTCCAGGCCCTTGTCCAAAGTCCTTCTCCAGCTCTCCTGGAGCTCCTTTAGGCCCTGGAAGGGGCTCTGAGATCTTCCTGGAGCCTTCTCTTCTCCAGGTGAGCCCCCCCAGCTCTCCCAGCCTGGCTCCAGAGCAGAGAAGCTCCAGCCCCTCTTTGTGACCTTTCTCTTTCCCCAACAGGTCCATATCCTCCTTTTGCTGGGGGCACCAGAACCCCCTGAACTGTTCTGGTGGCAGCACAAGGAGCAGGAGCAGTGGGACCAGAAGAAGGAGTTCACATCACCTGTGGGAGTGGCTGAGTAGTTTGTAGGACAGTTTGTAGGAGCAAATGGATCTGAAGATAAGAATATCTGTATTTACATGGTATATCTTGTTCCCCTGGGCACATTTTAGTTTCAGGTCCTTGAGCCTCTTCCTGACCTGGAGTGGACCCAGTCAGTAACCTCTCTTCTGGTGAAAAATGTCTGTTTAATTGCATTTATTTAATTTGGTTCATTTTCTTTCAGATTCCTTGTTTTGATACCATTTTATGGATGAGCACCTGCTGTGCCCTGGTTGTGCTGTGGATGAGGTGATGGGACAGCTGGGCAGTGGGTCTCAGGTCACACCTCTGGGGTGCTGGTGTCTAAGTGACACCTCAGGCAATACCTGGCATCTGCCCAGCTCTGGAGGCTCTGTCTTTATGACAAAGTCACTCCTGCCTGACCTTCACCAGCCCATCTGCCTGCAGCACCCAGCACAGCACCAGACACATCCTCTGCTGGACACTGAGAAAGCCACTGACCACCTCACATCCTTCCAGGGGCTCAGTCAGACACAAGGACAGGGAGGTCACCGGTCACAGTCAAGATGGACACTGCACTCAAGGTGTGTCATTAAAAACCATCAGAAAGCTCCAAGCATCAGCACTTTGTTATTCAAGAGTCTCCCATACCTTTTCTCTCCCAAGGGCAGCTCCACACAGCTCTGTCTCTCTTTCTTCTCCAGTTCTGCCTCACTCCTGCCTGTCCCCAGCACGGCCACCTCACCCTGTCTGTCCTACAAACAGCATCTCACCTTTGCTGTCCCTCCCACAACCTCCTGTCCCCAGCTCCTCACAGCACAGCCAGCAGACTCCAGCTGACTCCCTCCCAGCTCACTCCCTCTTGATCACACCCATGGCTGTGAGGGCAAGGCTGTTCCCACTCGTGGATAATTAACACAGCTGCAACAGATCAGGGGGAAGAGTGCCCTCAGCGGCATCTCGGTCTGTCTCCCCACAGTCACTCCCCTCTCTGGCACCTTGTCCTGGGTTGTAGAGCCAAATCTGTGTATTCTATTTTCATCTGTGGGAGAGAGGCCTGACCCCTTCTGATAATGGGCCATTAGCACCCCCCCAGGCTGTACCCCTGCCCCCAGAGCGGTGCATCTGCATTTCCATCACCCCATTGTGAGATGCATCACATGCCCCTGGCAGTGGGGTGGGGGCAGGCAGTTTCTACCTGGAATAAACTGAGACAGAGGGACTGGAAAGCGGCTGCTTCACCTGGTTTTCTGGGAGGAAGACTGGACCCCTTCTGATCCACTGGACCCTTTCCCATCCACTGGACCCTACTCACCACCACTGGACCCCTGTTACCATCACTGGACCCCTTTTTGCTACAGGATCATCTCTACTTCAACAGAACCACATCTGCCACTTCAGAAGGACTTACCTTTGGACTGCACCCAGCACCCTGACCAGCAGGGTGCCAGGTTGTAGCTCTGACTCTGTCAGGCTTTTCTCCAAAATTGTTGTTTGTTTGTTTTCTTGTTTGGGTGGGTGGTTTTTGGGTTTTTTTTGTGTTTTTTTTTTTTCTTCTACTATATTTGTATTGTTAATATTCTTAGTAAAGAACTGTTATTCCTATTCCCAAAATCTTTGCCTGAAAGCCCTTGATTGCAAAATGATACTTTTTGGCGGGTGGGGGTTACATTCTCCATTCTCAGGGAAACTCCAGTTTCCCTGGTAGATACCTGTCTTTCCAAACCAAGGCACACCTCTTGCTCACCCCAGCACCTCGTTTGCCCTGGTGCCCTTCCCACGGCCCTGCTGTGCGGGAGACAGCCCCTGGGGCAGCTGTGACCTTGCCTTTGGCCCTGCGGAAATAAATGCCTGTTTGTGACGCTGAGCACACGCCCGGCCCTCTGCTGTAAATAATGGATGACAACACGCAGCACCGGCCCCCTCCAGCAGCCCCCGCCGTCGCTGCTGCCGTGCCTCAAAGCACTTCATTAGTACCTCAGCAAAGGCCAGGAAAAACAAAGCAAATATTCCAATCAGCCTGTGCTGTTGGAAGGGTTTGTCATCCCCACAGCCCGGCTCTGCCGGGTCCAGAGCATCTCCTTGTGCCCAGGGCTGCTGCAGATCTCAGCCTTTCTGACCCACTCCCCTCCTCCTTGATATCCCTCTCGTGTTCCCAAAGCTCTGTATCTGTGGGGCTGCAGCTTTCAGCCCCAGAGGAATGCAGGGTGTTTCCCACTCCCTCCTCCTTCTCCTCCCTCCCTCCTCAGCTGCATCACTCTGGGCTTGGCTGGGATGTGCTGCCTCTTCCCCATGACAGCTCTGGTGTCACTTGACCCACCCTGCTCCTGCTGGGCACCACCACTTGGGAAAACCTTCCAGACACTGCTCCCTTTTCACGTGCAGTGCTGGCACATCGCGGCTGGCCATGGGGGACCAGGCTGGATCATCCCTGGTGCTGCTGGGGTGATACTCCAGGCAAAAAAGGGCAAAGCATGGAGCACATGGGAAGTGCCCTCTGTGGCTGGCCTGGAGAGGGTGGGCATGGACACGCTGCTGCTGCTGCTGCTATCCAAAATCCTGCCCCTCACCAAATTCCAGTGTCGGGCAGCCTGCATCCCTTGGCTGTCATGAAATTTTCTCTCCAAAGCTTGTCCGTCAAGGCTTGCTGGCAGAGCAGCCAGGAACCAGGCAGGAAGACAAACTGAGAGTCAGCTGCTGAAATACCTGCACTATATTTGTGCCAAACACTCTCAGTGCCATGGGCACCTTTCCCTGGGCACATTTTTTGTTAAAAATACAAAATCCCCTATTTCGAGTTATAATCCTCAGAGAGAAATGCAAAGAGCAGTAAGTGAGGTATCCATGCTTGGGAGTGGGTGCCTGCCCGGGCTGTACCTGTATTTATGGAGTGTTTGTGTGTCTGGGTGCCACAGCTCCCCACACACACACGTGCAGCCTTCCTGCTGTGCCCTGCACTGCTCCCTCAGCCAAGGGGCAGGGGCACAGAACCAGCATCCCTCCATGGGATGCCCTACCCATGGAGTGGGAATCTCCAGGATGGGGGCTGGACTGGGGGGCGCTGGGGTGTTGTATAACAGGTTTTTTTTATGTGGTGCAGTCCAAGAAATGAGAGCTGGAGTAGTCTGAAAAGGCAGGAGGAGATGATCTGAGATGTTCTGTGAATATCCATGCCCATGAGCCATCCCTGCCTGCAGGGTCACGATGACTCCCCCTCTGTGCCCAGTGACTGCAGACTGTGGGACATGAAGGCCACCATCACTGCTGGGGGATGAGGGGGCCTTCAAAATACCATTATTAATTCATGTCCCAGTGTCCTGGGTTGTAGAGCCAAATCTGTGTATTCTATTTTCATCTGTGGGAGAGAGGCCTGACACCTTCGATAATGGGCCATTAGCACCCCCCCAGGCTATACCCCCGCCCCCAGAGCTGCATCTGCATTTCCATCACCCCATTGTGAGATGCATCACATGCCCCTGGCAGTGGNTTTTTTTTTTCTTTTTCTACTATATTTGTATTGTTAATATTCTTAGTAAAGAACTGTTATTCCTATTCCCAAAATCTTTGCCTGAAAGCCCTTGATTGCAAAATTATACTTTTTTGGCGGGTGGGGGTTACATTCTCCATTCTCAGGGAAACTCCAGTTCCCTGGTAGATACCTGTCTTTCCAAACCAAGACACCCAGTCAAACCAGCACCATTCCACTCTGTCTTTGCAGGCCAAGCCTGCACCTACACTCACAAAATTCCTTTCCCACAAGCCCCTTGCACCAAGTGGCTAAAGCAGCTGAATTTGCCTCAGTTGAAGGTGTTCTTCCAATGAATGTGAGCATGAATTTATAATGGCATTTTGAAGGCTCTCTCTGTGCTTGCTGCATCCCTCCTGCTGCACTCAGAGCTGCCGAGGAGCTGCAGCCACGCTGATTCATTTTGCACTAATAACAGCCTTCCCCGAAGAGGGATAAACTGCAGGCTGAAGTTTCTGCTGGCAAAATGCACCTCCAAATGAGCTGCTAAAAATGCTTAGCAAAAGGCTATTTCCAGCTCCTCCACCTGGCTGGAGCTGGCTCTCCTCCCTGGCTGGGGCTGCCTGCATCTGTCACAGGAGTTGCTGTGCAGGGAAAGGTGGCAGGGACGGGTGCAGGCAGCAGGTGAGGGGGTTTGGGAGGAGACAAAAAAAGGGCTGCAGGCAGGTGCCTCAGTGTTCATGCAGCAGGCACGGAGAGGGCATAATACACATAAGTATTATGCTTAATGTCATCACTCAGGGAAGTACATTGGTTTATTATTTATTTAATGTAATAAATTTGTTTGTTTGTTTAATCACACATTGGTGTGATCTTTCTCACTGACTTTGGGATGGACAGAATCTCATCCTGGATGCATCCATTGACTTTTGATGGAGGTGGGAAGATGCCAAACAGGATCCGTGGTGGCAACTTCATCAGCTCCTGAAAGCACGGGAGCATCCCTTCCCAGGACACAGCCCTGTCGTGCATGTCACCAAGCAGCAGGGCCAGCACAGCCCATCCAGGCTGGGAGCTATGTGCAGGTGTCACAGGCACCATCCTCATCCTCCAGCTCCTCCCTGGCCCCTTGGTGCTGCCAGACCCCGGGGTGTGCAAGGAAAACGAGTCCCAGCAGTGCCCTTCCCACTGCTCACTCACATAGGGGTCCTTTCCTCCTGGCTGTCAGAGTGAGCACTTGTCAGGCACTTCTCTAATCTCAGGGATAATAAACCTCCCCCCTCCCCGGCTCCTGGCTCTGTCGTGTGAGCCAGCTGTGCACAAGGAAAGCAGTTTGCATGCAGATGATTTATCTGTCCTCAGTCTCATCCAAATGCACCCCCTGAGCACAAGGAGGCAGCAACAGCTTCTCCTCCCAGAGCCTGGCTCCAGGACACTGAGGGGGAAGAGCTTGCATTTGAAGGGATCACAGAATCCCAGACTGGTTTGGGCTTAAAGCTCGTCCAGTCCCACCCCCCTGCCATGGTCAGGGTCACCTTCCACCATCCCAGGCTGCTCCCAACCCCATCCAGCCTGGCCTTGGACACTGCCAGAAGCAGCCACAGCTTCTCTGGGCACCCTGTGCCAGGGCCTGCCCACCCTCCCAGCCAAGAATCCCTTCCCAATATCCCATCCAGCCCTGCCCTCTGGCAGGTGGGAAGCCATCCCCTGTGTCCTGTCCCTCCATCCCTTGTCCCCAGTCCCTCTCCAGCTCTCCTGGAGTCCCTTTAGGCCCTGGAAGGGGCTCTGAGTTCTCCCTGGAGCCTTCTCCAGATGGAACAGCCTGATCCATGATGATCCCATGTTCCTCTCATGGGACTATCCCATGAGGGACCATTTAGGACTGCAGCCCTCCCGCAGGGTTCTGTGGGCTGCACAAAGCAGGGCCACCCGAGAGCACGGGGAAGTGCAAATATCTCATCAACAGTAATGGAAAGGAAGGTGTCTGGTTAAGGCAGACACTTCAGAATGCTTCCCTGGCCAGCTTTCCCTTGGGTGGGTGTCACAGTCATCGTTCCCATCTGCTCCCACCCTGCAGAGACCCTGTAGAGCTGGATGGGAAAGCAGCAGAAGGGTAAATTTAGATTAAATATCAGGAAGGAATTCTTCCCTGTGAGGGTGGGCAGGCCCTGGCACAGGATGCCCATGGAAGCTGTGGCTGCCCCTGGATCCCTGGCAGTGTCCAAGGCCAGGTTGGACATTGGGGCTTGGAGCAGCCTGGGATGGTGGAAGTGTCCCTGCCATGGCAGGGGGTGGAAGGAGATGAGCTTTAATTTTGCCTCCAGCCACAACCAGCCTGGGATTCTGTGACTGTCTGATAGCCCTGCTGAGGGTGTGGCTGAGGCACAGCAGAAATGCCACCTCAGAGGTGCCAGAGACACAGGACCCTCAGCAGTGCAGCCCTGGGGGCTTGGAGATGGCCACCAGCAAACAGATGTGATTAGAAATTAATCAGAATCTGCATCAGAGTGTGATATTTAATAAAGAGTGAGGAGCTGCAGCAGAGCCCGGGGGCCAGGCTGGCAGAGCCACAGCCCTGAGGCACAGCACCAGGGAATTCCCATCCCCACCCAGCCAAGGACAGGGCTGGCAGAAGGTCACAGCTGCTGCTCAGGATGTGTCTGGACCCTGGAGCCACCAGGGAAACGCTGCCACCTTACACAGCATCCATATCTAGTGTCCCTATGAAACAGTCTCCCAGAAATTTAAAAATGCTTTTCAGTGTCACCCTGGGTGCGAAGTTTTTTATATTCTTTTCTTCTTTGTGTTAGGGGATTAATACACAGGAGTCACAGCTTTGTGTTCAGACTCAGTGTTTATTATGTCTTATCTATTTACAGTCTCATGAGCTGTGAGCTCCAACTAGCAAGTTAGAAAACTGAGGTAAAATGGAGAGTTTCTAACTCTTTACGAGGTTGTTTAAGCACTAATCACCCAATAACGAGGTGACACCTGTATTATTTATGTTTCTGACACAATAATGACCACACAAGGCTCACAATGCAGACCTTTTTCACCCAGTTACAGAAACCCACCTAAGCCTCTGAAGAAGGAAGAAGAAGGGGAAGAAGAAGGACTTAGGCCACACCCAAAATCCTCTATATTGCTTCCCATATGCTGCTATATGTTAAACCCCTCATTTTCAGCTCCCAGAATTCCAACACCTAGGGGTGCTGTTAAACCACATGTTCTGCCCCAAACCTATTCCAGCTTCAGATCGGGTCTGCATTAAAAACCATGATTGATTTGGGATTGTCTCTCCCAGGTTTTGACGTCTAAACCAGCATCAGCCTTTTAATAACGTTTTTGAGGTTCTTCTTTCACCAGATGGGGGAAAAAAAAAATATCTCTTTTAGGCAGAAAGTGAGTATTATGCTTAATGTCATCACTCAGGGAAGTACATTGTTTTATTGATTATTTTTTAAATTTATTTCTTTGTTTGTTTGATTAATTGATTGATTGATTAATCACACATTGGTGTGATCTTTCTCACTGGCTTTGGGATAGACAGAATCTCATCCTGGATGCATCCATTGACTTTTGATGGAGGTGGGAAGATGCCAAACAGGATCCGTGGTGGCAGCTTTATCAGTTCCTGAAAGCAAGGGAGCATCCCTTCCCTGATTCTTGTCTGGGAGAAGGGAATGGCCAGAGGCAGAACAAGGATTTTGCTGTCAAGGAGCGAGGTGATGTTGCAATTCAACACAAAAAGAATGACACTCCCACACTGAGCTGTCCAAGGCAAAAAAGGGGCAGTTTATTTACAGACCTCAACATTTATAGAATTCCAGCAGTGACCATGGATTGGAGGATGAAAATTGTCCTCTCCAACCACACTGGTCAGCTCAACAGTCCAGCCAACAGTCTCCTCCTTATGAGAAGAATGAAAACGTGAAAGGACAGTTACAACAACAATGGGTTGTTTATGTGAAAATCATGAGAGACTCCATTACAAAAAGTAAAACATGAGAAGGCTGAAATGAACTTTAGAAAAACAGAGAAGGGCAGGGCAACAAAGTCTCAGTGAGAACTGAAGCAGGTAGCTCTGCAGTTGTGCAGACAGCAGTGCCTCCCCTCCAGCTCCAAACCACAGAGTGGCTGGGATGCTGAGAGAGAGGCTTTGCGTGTCAGGCACGGAGCTGCTGCCATCCCAGAGGAGCAGCAGGATGCTTGTCTCCTGGAAGAACAACATCACGGGCAGAGTGTCTTGGTCTTCCCTCCAAAAAGATTATTTTTTTTCTCTCCCTGCCTGTACACCCAGAGATGCAGCACTGCAGGGTCTGCAGCAGGGACACAGCAGTGTAGGCATCTCCTTTGCTGATTCCCAGGCTCTTATTCACTAAATTATTGGCTCCAGTGTGTTTTGTTAGTGCTGGATCCAGCAGCTGAGGGAAGTGAGGCTGCTGCAGGTCCCGAGGTCTATCAGGCATCCCACTTCTGCCCAAATATTATATACTCTATTAGGGTATAATAAATATGTAAAATAAATAAATAGGTAAAAAATAAATAGGTTCATTTTTTTTTTTTTCACAGATTCTTCACTGTAGCCAGGTCAAAATTTGACAGCTTATGCAGTTGGCATCTGTGCAATTTAGACTTGATAAAATCTCTTCAAGACTTGATAAGTCTCTTAAAATTTTTTATATATATATTCCTGAATATAGCTACCAAGTTTTCTTTTTGCCGCTGGGCTTTAAAGTGCAATTCCAATAAGTCAGAATTTAAAACAATCAAGAACTTGTAGGAAAAACAAATTATTGGTTGGTTGGGTTTGAGGGTTTTTTTTCCCCTCTGAGGCGGTGTTGAGAGGACTAGGCATGCAGCTAAAGATGTGTACAGCACAACTTCCACCGTCCCAGGCTGCTCCAAACCCTGTCCAGCCTGGCCTTGGACACTGCCAGGGATCCAGGGGCAGCCACAGCTGCTCTGGGCACCCTGTGCCAGGGCCTGCCCACCCTCCCAGCCAAGAATCCCTTCCCACTATGCAGAGGACCAGGACCCACTGTGCAGAGGCAGCCACTTTCCAGGATGCTCAGTGTTTCCCCACTCTGTGACATACACAGGCCACAGGCTCACAGCCACCTTCTGCCACCAGTGCAAACCTCCCTCAGGATCTGGAGTGTGGAGCTGTTTCAGGACTTTGGCCACTCACTGGGGTGTTTGGAAAAACAGTGTTCAGAATGACCTTCCCCACAGTGCAATAAACCAGACACACTGGCAGTAAATTGCATCAATTACAGGGAAGTCAGTAATTAATTACAAGCTTGGGATTCTTCCCATCCCTCATTGCAGCTCTGAAATTAAAAGTCCAGGTGAAGAATAACTCCAGGCCAAGGAGTCAGTGCTGAGGCTGCCACACAATTGCCCCCACAGGAAGAGTGTGGAGTGGCTTCTGGGGCGATGATTTGCTGATTGATTCGCTTCTTGGATCCAATTTGTTGATTGATTTGCTTCTTGAGTTGGCAGCAAGGAAAACGAGAGGGTTTGACCTCTGCCTACAGGAGAGGACTTAGGATGGAAATGAACCCTGAGTGGCTCATGCCACTGCAAGTGGAAGTGTCTGTCCAAGCTGGGAAGGGGCTGTGTCCTTGTGGGAAGCAGTGGAGGTGGCTGAGGAGCACAGCAGAAGCAGAGAGGCTGGGATGTGTCCATGGAGCACAGGGAGCTGTTGGGCTGATGGAAGTGCCTGAGAGGATGTCAGAAGCGTGTGGGCCACCCCAGGACTGAGGATAAAGCTACTGCTGCCCTCTGCTTGGGGAACAGAGCCAGAGAGCCACCAAAATCAGAGCTGCTGAGAGTCTGTGCTCATCAGACCAGGATCAGATCCTGGAATGGTTTGGATTGGAAGCAAGACCTCCTCATCCCAACCCCCTGCTGACGTTGTTAAAGATGACAACAACATTGACTTTGACTTCAGAAGGCTGACAATGACTACGTTTATTTTTGGCATTTTTTTTTCTTTTATACTGTTCTACAGAGAACAATTCAATTGGTGAAAGAAAGACAAACTTCTTCAATCACATTGGTCAGGTCAGAGGGACATCAAGAAGTCCCTCCTAGGGAAAGGAATGTAAACAAAGGTTACAGTCAGGAAAACGTGTCTCTTGTTGACAGAAAACTCTCTGGGAAAAGAGTTTCAGAAAACCAAAACATCTCAGGCACCAACCAGGGCTACATCTGCCATGGGCAGACACTCTTTCCACTTGAGGTGTGCAGCTTTCAGAGCACAGCAACGGGGAGGCATCGTGGCCTCCAGCCTAATGCAGGCTGAGCACCTCCCTGCCTTGAAAGATCCATCCCAGCTGTGCTGGGCACTGCTGGGACATTCCTGAGCAAAGCTGAGTGCAGGTTTGGCTGATGGAGGCCAAGGCACACGCTGGGGCCACGGGCAGAGGCAATCAGAGCCCGGGGGAGCAGCAATCAGCCGCCCTCCAAATTGGGCAGACGAGACGAGTGAGCCTGGGATTCGCATTGATCCGGTAGCCAAGGTCAGGTGGAGGGGAGCTGAGCTCCCAGAAGAGCCTCTGTGGAAAGTGAGTTTGAACAGAAATGAGGTGTAATCAGCTGCAGGCAGCACAGACCTCCAGCTGCCATGACCCAGTTAACACCAAGGCTCACCTGCAGGAAACTTTCGCTGCATTGCCAAGGCCTGATGTCAGGGAAAGCAGGTCCCAGCACGGAGATAAGTCTGGGAAGGGGGTATGATGTTCCAGCAGCTTTCAGGATCTGTCTGGGCACAGAGGAGGATCTGTGCTGGTCACCCCAGCCCAGTGGGGAAGCACAACATTGCTGCAAAACCAGTGCCTGATGGTTCCCAATCCATTGGGATGAGCACATCTGACGTTTTAAAAGACTACAAGGACACAGACTCAGATTTCAGAAGGCTGACAATGACTACGTTTATTTCTGAGATTTTTTTCTTTTATGCTGTTCTACAGAGAACAACTCAACTGGTGAAAGAAAGACAAACTTCTTCAATCACATTGGTCAGGTCAGAGGGACATCAAGAAGAAGTCCCTCCTAGGGAAAGGAATGGAAACAAAGGTTACAGTCAGGAAAACGTGTCTCTTGTTGACAGAAAACTCTCTGGGAAATGAGTTTCAGAAAACCAAAACATCTCAGGCACCAACCAGGGCTACACCCATCCCTGCCTGGTGGGGAGGTTTCTGATGGTCTCTCCATGGCCTAATGGCCCCCAAGAGTCCAAACCCCACAGAACCAGAACTGAGGCACCAAAACTCACAGTCCAGAGAGGGGCACCCTGTGCCTTCCCTCCAGTATGGCCATCACATGGGTTTGAAGGGAATCCCACCATGACCAGGGGGTTTCTCAGAGCTTCTTCTCCTGAACCCATAGCTTAAAGCCAAGAGGGAAAGGAAGGACAACAAATGGGATGATTTTCCTTGTAAAAATGGCACTTCAAACTATTTTTAAACCTGTAGGGGTGTACAGGAGATACCACGGACTCTCCTTAAGGGGTGAACAGGCTCAGGGCTCATTGCTGGAGCAGGGAAAGGGTTGGGGTGGGAGTCAGTGGGCACCAGGCTGAATGTGAACAAAGCACAGCTGAGCTAAACTGCTGCATCAGGGGGATTGTGGCCAATTCAAGGGAAATTGTTCATCCTTGTGCTCAGCAGCGGGGAGGCCACCTCGCTGTCAGCCAGGAGAAGGGGAGGATGAGGTGGGAGCTGATCTCTGCTGCAGCTGCTTGGGAATAATTGCAAGGAAACAGAGCCAAACACATCTCAGTGATGCCAAATGACATAACCAGGGATGGTGGGCACACAGGGGACCTTCAGAGATTTGGGATGGACATTAGGAAACATTTCTTCGCCTGAGTGTGGTCCAGCTCTGAGACAGGTCTCTGGAGAACCTGGTCCTAGGGGGGTTTCCAGACTCAGGCAGGCACAGACACATCCGCCCTGCTCTAATGCTGGAGTAGTCCTGCCAGGAGCAGGGAGCTGGGCTGGGGAGCTGTGAGGTCCTTTCTACAGCTCTGCTGGGATCCACAGCCCTGTGCCTGCTGGACATCACTCCTCTCCAGCAGGACTTCATTCCAGGGATGCCCTGGCATGGAAGGGTCCAGGCTCTTCTCCCCTGATGTTGCCAAGGTCCAGGTTGGCTCCCTGATCCCATCCCAGCTGTGCCCACTGCCTGCAGGAAGGCCTAAGGTGCTTTGATCCCTTACTTACCTGCTGTGATCTTTCTTACTGACCTTGGGATGGACAGAACCTCATCCTGGATGCATCCCTTGGCTTTTGATGGAGGTGGGAAGACACCGAACACGATCCATGGTGGCAATCAAATCAGCCTCCTGTACAAGAGTCCTGAGGCTCCCTGCAGCCCCCATGCTGGGGAAAGTGTTCAGAGAGCACTTCAGAGAGCAGCACAAGCAGCCCTTGGTGCCCAGCCATGCCCTACCATCCCCAAAAGCCTTTTGCTCCCTCAGTTTGCCCTTCTCCCCTGGGGAAGGGGCCAGCCCTGCCAGGATAGCCCAGCTCTGCAGGGCAGGGACTCCTGGCGCTCACCCTGGGGCTCCTGGCATGTTGTCAGCACAGCTCAGGGCACTCTGCTCTGATGTCACCTTATTTATGGCACATCCTTCCTGTCTTCTCCTTGCCATTATTGCCTGAAATGCTGTAATTTAGATTCCGGCTGTGTTTGATTGCAAACTCCCCCAATCTATAAATTTCAGTGACAAGCACTAGAGCAGCTCATTTACATGCCAAAGTGATCAATCTGGAACTGCTTGTTACACCAGAGAATAAATAAATAACGGATACATTAAAGGATGGGGAACAATCAGCCAAATTAACCAATAGATGTCAAATAATGACAAGCCCTGACATCCTTAACAGGGAACAAGAGAGAGAGGGATGGGACAAGCTTTCCCAGCATTGCCCAGGGCTGCTCAGCACTCATCTATCTCTTCCCATCCCATGAGCCAACAGAGATGTGCATCAACAACAGGAGACAGCCAGCAAGGGCTGGAGCCTGAAATCCTGGCTCTCAAGCCACATACCTGTGTTTCTTCCTCACACATGCTCTGTGCAAGCATCCATCACAGGAGTAACTCATCCCCTGGGACAGCAATTCAAACGTTCCAGACGTGTGGCAGTGTGCCACCCAGTGCCACACAGTGTGGCAAGTTAACAACTAACTAACAACATTAAAAAATCCCTATTTAAATTACCAAAAAATTTTAAAAAAAATCACTACCAAAATAAAAAAAAATAAATAAAAATAAAAAAATAATAAAAGAAAAAAAACTACCTCTAAAAATCCACCATATAAATAAGTTTCACCAAGTTTCACCTGACATCTCACAAAACCCTTCCAGGGCACCATCTTTCTCCACAAGTCCCTAACAGGAGGATGGACCCAGGTGGGGGCTGGTAATAAGTGACAGGGCAAGAGGAAACGTCCTCAGGTTGTGCCAGGGGAGGATTAGGTTGGATATGAGGGAAAATTCCTTCACTGAAAGGGCTGTCAGCCCAGGGCAGTGGTGGTGTCACCACCCCTGGAGGGACTGAAGAGACGTGGATGTGACTCTTGGGCTCAGTGATGGACCTGGCAGCGGTGGGTTAATGTTTGGACTTCCAAGATCTTTGAGGCCTTTTCCAAACTTTATGCTTCCACAGCTCTCTGATTCTATTTGGGACAGCCCAGCTCAGCAGCTGGGTGGTTATTCAGGCACCATTAAGCCACCAGTGGCTGCAGGAAGGTGGATGCTGTGAGCTGCCCTCACCTCCCAGTGGGTGCAGGCGGCCGACTGGGATGCAGGTGAGTGGCAGCAGAGGGGTGTGTGCTGTCTGCTGATCTCCATCACTGCCTCCCCTGCAGTGACAGGTAAGTGCCAGCTGCCTGATTTATCCTCCTCTGGCAGCTCCTGCCTGTCAGCCTCAGCACCCCAGGGATCCCCAGCAGGGAAGGCAGCGCAGCAGCAGCTCTCCCTGTTGTCTGCTGTCAGCAGCTCGTGTGTGCCTGCAGGCACTGGGGACGTGGGGAGGTTGTGCAGGGGTCACTTCCCTTCCACCAGGGGCTGCAGGGCTGGGAGGGCACTCACCTGTGTCCCCTGGCAGCCCCAGCTGGGAGGGCAGCCAGAGGTGAAGGGAACTGCTGCATGGCCCATGCTGATAGGAGATGGGGGTGCTCGAGGTAAAAATCATCTGGAGTAGAGTTCCTGGCTGTGCAGCAGAGCCAAGAGGCTGTAACAGGTGCCCTGAATCATGTAGATGCTCACCTGAGTGCTTGGGTTCCCCAAATACCAAGGCACCCTCCTCTTTGGGGATGTTTTTGTGACACCTGGGGCTCTGTGGAGCATCTACATCCTCTAGCTGTTCCAGGAAATCTCTGTATCGGGCCTGGCCCCATCCCTTATCATCTGGGGGTCCCCTCCATCATCTCAGCCCCTACTCCATGCTGGAGCCTGCCCGTGGTGCTGCTGGCCCTGCCCCACAGGGAGAACCCAGCAGGGCTGCACGAGCCCCTGCCACGGCCTGGCCCTCAGCCAGCAAACCCCTCGTGTCCCTTGGTCCGAGGGAGGGCCAAGCTGCCCCCACCCTGGGGAAAGAAAGGTGTTTGGGGGAGATGGGTTATCCCAGACCCCAGGTGTGACCCGCGGGGTGCCGGCCAGAGGTGTCCAAGAGGGCATTGAGCAGCTGGACATCCCGTGGAGATATTGGGGACCCTGGGGGCGGTCGTGTCCCCGCATTGGGCAGAGGCAGGCGGTGCTGCAGGCAGGGACACCGGTGGCAGGGACAGCAGTGGCAGGGACAGCGGTGGCTGAGGCAGCAGTGCCATCTCGCGGCATTGTCCCCTCGCTGCCGGGCCGGCCGCGTCCCCCTGCTCCCCCGGGACGGGGGACAAGCGGAGGGTGCCAGGCTGGGGACATTTCTGTGCTGGCAGAAGCAGTCGGGCCGGCGCCGTGCGGTGCTCCTTGCGGCACCTCCAGAGCCACGGCTGTCCCTGTGGATGGCTTCCCATGGCCAGAGGGCAGGGTCGGACGGGATGCTGGGGACAGATTCTTCCCTCTGAGGCTGGAGGGGCCCTGGCACAGGTTGCTCAGAGAAGCTGTGGCTGCCCCACCCCCTGGAAATGTCCGAGGCCAGGTTGGACACGGAAAGTGTCCCTGCCCGTGGCAGGGGGTGAACAAGACGAGCTTTAAGGTCCCTTCCAACCCAAACCAGTCTGGGGTGTCTCAGTCCCTGATCCAGAGGAGGAGGAGGAGGAGATGCTCAGAGGATGGAAGAGGAAGGCTTGGCTTGACCACAGCAGCTCTGAAAGTCAAGTGAGTGGGGCTAAACTCTTCTCAGAGATCTCAAGGACCTGGGGCAGGGAACACCCCGACCAACACCAGCTTCCAGGAGATGCTGGAAAGCCTCAGCCAGCCCCTGTAATTCAGCATTTAAATGGGGTTAAGGGGACAGCAGAAGACAAAGGACACAGAACATGAGGACACAGCCATCAATCTTTGCTGGATGAAATGATGGAGTGGTTTAATTTGGGCTGGGTGTTAAGGAAGGACAATAGGACAGAAATACAATTACTGCCCAGAAACGCCGTTTGGCAGAGTGTGGCTCCTTTCAAACTCACCTGTCATCCTGTCTTGAGACTGTTACAGGTCGGGTTGATAGGGGAACTCTGCTGATAAAATAAAATCACATTTCTTCCGGGCATCTGATTTATTACGAGGTGACATTTTGATTAAAAACATGTAATATATTGCATTACGTGGGCACCTAGTCAATGAATTAAAGACCAAATCAGTGACAGGTCTCTTTGGCAAAGGTCTCTGGACTGAGTTTTGCTCACTGCCTTTTTCAGCCGGTTTGGAAATGATGCAACACCTCCCTTGGGAATGCAAGAAGCAAAAGGTGGGGGGGATAGGGGGCTTGTCAGCCCCCCCTTGACTTTGGAGTCACCCTATGAAATACCCCCCCTCTGCACCCCGGGCTCCTGTGGCTAGCTCAGTTTCCTTGAGAGGCTTTGGAGGGATAAATATCTCAGGAAACAGGGTAAAAGATTCCAAAAGAGGCTCTCAGCCCCCGGGGTCAGTCCAAGGCTTTATTCCCAAGGGATTCCAGGGGAGAAAGAGAGAGAACAAGGAAGAACAGGAACTTACCTAGTCTCTGCTCAGGAAAGAGAGTTGGACCTGAACCAATAGGGTCAAGATAGGAAGGGAGGGTCAAACTACATGGTTACAGGCTTCAGGGGGTTCTGGGGGAAAACCATTCCCCAGAGGAATACAACAACCCTAATCCCAGGTCTGCTTCCTGCCCTCTTTCCTTGGATACCCTCCCCTGAGCCCCAGCTCCAGGTCAGGGCAGCTGCCACAGGACTCCTAAAAGGACACTCAAGGGGATATGGATGACAAGACCCCCTCCTCACTGCATCCCCTGTGGGGTAGCCTGGCTGGTCCCCAGGGTCCCAGGGATGTCACCTGCTGGAGTCACTGTGGCATCTCTCATCCCTGATGTGGTGGGGTTTGAGGACTGGTAGCATTTGGGGGCTCCTTTTTAGCAGAGCTGAATGTGCAGCCCGGGGCTCATTCCCTGCACGCAGTGAGAGGAGGTGCTGCTATTTCTTCTGTCACATCTCGAGGCCACACACAGTTCCTGGGGTTGCCCAGATCTGGCTGGAGCAAGGCACAGCTACCCAAAGGGGACTGAGAGCATCATCAGTGCCAGACACCCTCATCTTTTCCCTCTCTATTCCAGACACCAGGTCCCCAAAGCACTGAAGTGAGGGCAGCAGGAAGGAGATCATTGAACCACGGACTATCCTGAGCTGGAAGAAACCCCCAAGGATCATCTGGCCACTCCTGGCCCTGCACAGACACCCCAACAATCCCATCCTGTGCCTCAGAGCATTGGCCAAACTCTCCTGGAGCTCTGGCAGCCTTGGGGTCATGACCACTCCCTGAGGAGCCTGGGCAGTGCCCAACCAGCCTCTGGGGGAAGAACCTTGCCCTGAGATCCAAGCAAAATATGCAAGGCCCAGCCAAGCCACACAGGCCCTGATGCCTTTGTTGTATCCTGCTCCATCTGAGAGCAGTGCTAAGGTGGGTGTCTGGGGGACTCAGCACTCAGCAGCACCACAAAGCTGGGTATCAGTGACAGCCACTGCCCATCACCCAGAGCAGAAGCCTCTGAGGATGATCCCTGAGCATCCCTTGGGTGGCTGTGACACCTGGTACCCCCCATTACCTGTCCCCTCCTTCCATCTCAGCAGCCTGTGGGCATCCTTCAGTCACCTTGCTTTGTGTCCAGTCACCACCAGCCCCCGCTGCTGGGCCAGACTGGGCACCCACTGGTGCTGCACTCTTCCTGACCAAGCTATTTCCAGTAAAGCCAGAGTCAAGTGTGGAAAGGGGAACAAGTTTCCTTCTCTTAGAAAGTGAAACTCAACACATCCCTTCCCCAACCAGACAAACCACGGTGCGTGCAAGTTCATCCTTCCCACCCCTCTCCTCTTCCTCCCACCCCTCTCCTCCTCTTCTCCAGAGAAGAGCTTTCAGCAAACAGAGCTGCTGCTCACACTGCTCTGTCTTCAACCTCTGCACCAAGGTAAGTCACCACAAACAGCTGGGAACACTCTCCTCTTCTGCCACCACTTCCCAGCCCTCGCTCCCTGTCCTCCTTCATTCTTCACTTCCCCCTCCACAAGGGTTCAAAGTAGAAAAACAGGGAGAAGATCATGCGGGGGGAAGAGGAATCTGCAGGAATCTGTCCTTGCTCTGTGTGATTGTGGACATCACTGGGCTCTGCAGACTCGCCCCAGGCTGAGAACCTCTGGTTTTGGGGTAGGTCTGTGTCCTCTCTCCCAGCTCTGCATGTTGGAGGTTTGCATCCCATTTGCCATTTTTCCCTTTCTTGTTTATCATTGCCATGTATCTGCCTCCTTTCCTCCCTTTCCTGCTCTCTATCCCATGGGACCACTGCCCCACACAGCAGTGCTTCTCCCCCCAAACTGGAACAAACATCCTCTGCAGGCATCTGAGCTGCCCCTACCCACGCCCAGGACATAGAGGAAAGGGTTTGTGCCATGCTCCGTGTCCTGGGCTTTTCAATCCCAGAGCTCTGCCATGGGCATGCTAGAGACTTTCGGTGACATTGGTGTGTCCCGATAACTGACTGGACAGGAGCCCAATTAAAATAATATTGGAATTGATTAAGCAAGCAACAGTAAGGAAAACAGCGCTGGGTGGCCGGGGGATCTCCTGTCCCACCACGGCTCGCACCCAACCACCCAAGGGTCTCTGCTCTTTATACTTTGCAGCTTCCTGTGACACGTGTATTTTTTCTGTTTCTTTTGTGTTTGGCAAAGTGTTGCTGGGGGGGTCTTTATCGCTCCCCAGTGGTGGTGGTGGTGGTGGGAGTGAGGTCTTGTAGCTGATCTTTGCAAAAACTGGTTACTCAGCTTTTAGTTCTGCTTATTTTTTGTTTACTTTGCTGGATGTTTGAAGAAATAGTCTTGGTGGGATCACAAGGTGCTTCCTGTGGCACGGTTTAGTGAACAGATACTCATGTTAATTTATTACATCGGTGATTTCAGAACACACAGCCTCAAAACCCTTCCAGGAATTTATCTCCACCACTGCACATGGTGTCTGATTATCCATGCTGGACAATTCAGCAGATCTGTGGGTGCACCTGATGAGGGCACCTGCGTTTCTCTGACCAAGGTTGACCAGTGTTTGCCTCTGTCCCCAGTTCGTCCCCGTGCTGTAGGAGGCAGGATGCAGCCTGGACTCCTGCTGGCAGCCAGCACCCTGGCAGCAGTGCTGGGCATGGCCCTGCTGGAGGACGGAGTGTGTAAGGCACCGGATGGCAAGAATGGCTCCCCTGGACTCCCTGGCCGTGATGGGAGGCCAGGGCAGAAGGGTGAGAGGGGAGAGCCAGGTAAGAGGCAGACAGAGATGGTGGGTGCAGAGGGCCTGGGACGCCCTTGGCAGGAGCATCCCAGGCTGTGGGAGCAGCTCGGGACGCGGCAAATACGCATCAACTCCTCCTCCCCACTTCTCCCCAGGGAGACCAGGGCTGAGCGTGAGCATCAGGGGACCCAGAGGGGATGCAGGCGAACCGGGGCCTCCTGGCTTCCCAGGCACACGTGGCCTCCCTGGCTTACCCGGCCCCAGGGGGATGGTGGGTGTGCCAGGGCCACCGGGGCAGAAAGGGAGAGCCGGCGACGACGTTTTGGAGCAAGCCCGGCCCGCCTTTTCCGCCTCCAGGCTGTCCCCGCCGCGCTCGGGCAGCACCGTGGTGTTCGACAGGATCATCACCAACCAGGAGAACTCCTACGACCCCCGGACCGGGAAGTTCACCTGCAGCATTCCCGGGCTCTACTACTTCACCTTCCAGGTGGTGTCCAGCGGGGACCTGTGCCTGAGCATCAGCAAGAACGGGGTGAGCGTGGTCAGCTTCTGTGACAACAACAGCCAAGGCATCCTGCAGGTCAACTCGGGCAGCAGCGTGCTCAGCCTGGCCCTGGGTGACCAGGTGTCCCTGACCACTGACCCCGCCCGGAGCAGCTCCATTTACAGCGGCTCCGAGGCTGACAGCGTCTTCAGCGGCTTCCTGGTGTCCCCAGAGACAGCCTGAGGGACTCCCACAGCGTCCTGGGGTGTCTGCCTGCCTGGCCGTGCCCACTCTGGCTGTGTGGGATGCTTTAGTGCCACGGGGATGGTTCCAAACTGAGCATCCAGAAGCGTTCTGTGCTCCCACCAGTGTCGCAGCTGGCCAAGCCGTGGGTGGCCTCTGCAGCAGTCACCTCCATGCTGAGCCTGTTCTGGAGGCTGTGGGCTCTCATCCTTTTCTCCTCCTGGGCACTCAAGCTCCACTCCCAGTTGTCACCAGCTGTGGCTCTTTGCTCCCGAGTGGGAAACCACTGCCTGCCACTGCTTCTGCTCCACTAACCACTGCAAAAGCCTTCCTGGCACTGGGACACATCCTGTCACAGCCTCCCCACCGGTATAAATAAATGCTTCTTCTACCACTGCTCCTTGGGTTTTCTTTCCTACTCGTGCATCTTCCCCAAACCATCAGTATCCTGGAGCCTTTCCCATGCTGCCCAGGGAGAGAAGTGATTCCAGCTTGTCCCTGGTGCTGCAAAGGCAGAGGGACAGGAGGGAATTGAGTGTCCAGTCAGAGCTGACACTTCCAGGGAGGAATAAGAAACATCTGGGACAGGGCTGTGTGTGTCCTTCTCTCCTGAGCACAAGGTAGCTGGGGAAAACACAGGCAGTAGATCCTCACCTCACCCACATGGTCCCAAATTGGCACCCAAACCCTCCTGAGAAGGCAAAAGGCAGCTGTGGTTCTCTGGCAAGGAAGGACAGGGACATTGGGACACTGATGGGGCTGTGAGGTGATGGTGGTGGAGCTTGGGGCGCTTGAAGGTCTTGGGGTGTCATGAAAGGGAGGTGCAGCAGGCTGAGCTGGTCAGGAAGCATCAGATGCCACACCCTGGGACCGCTCCTCAGAGGAGCTGCTCCACAAACACTGGGCACTCAAATATCCCTGCTCCTGGAGCAGTGAGGAAGAGGCTGGGTCACAACAGCCCAGTGAGGGATCTTGGAGCCTCGCCAACACCCATCAGAATTTGGCAGGGCATGGGGAAAGGGACAGATCAGAAACTGTCAAGGGGAAACATTTTCCAGTCCTGTTTAGGGGTGCAGCATCTTCCACCAGAGCCAGTCAGGGACCCTGCAGCACCCTTCAGTGCCACAGGCACCTCCAGCCCACGGGAGCTGGCCTGAGCCTCTGTCCCCAGGCTGCCCTTCTGCTGAGAAACAAAGAAAGTAAGAGCGAAAGCAGGGGATTTGGGGAAGGGCAGTTCCCTGCCGTGGCTCGGGTAGGGTTGTGCCACATCTCTTTGAGCTGTGCCCCACCTCTGTCCTTCCAGCCCTTCCTGCTGTGGTGGCACCAGCGCGAGTTTCTCTGGACGGCCAAGAAAGTGCTGGTTCAGCAGAACCCGTCGGGCAGGAGGATGTGAGATTTGGGTGGGGGCAGCGGGGGTTCTGCCTTCCCGAGGGCCGTTCAGCCTTTCCTAACCCGGTGACTTCCTCCGCGGGGCTGTGGGGGAGCCGCGCCCGCCGCGCTGCGCTGGCAGTGACGGGCGCCCAGCGGGATCAGCAGCTCGGGCCCCTGCCCCGCTGCCACCAGAGGTAAGAGGCGCTGCAGGGTGGGGCTGGGGGTCCAGCAGCACGGCACGCTGCTGGAGAGGGAGAGAATGAGAGGAGGGCGTGGGTGAGAGAGGAGGAGGAGGAGGAGAGGAAGGAGACAGAGGCGCTGATGGGCTGTGCATGTGTGGTGGAGACAGGGATGCATCAGCTGATGGAAGAATTGGTCCTGATGGACAGACCCAGGGCAGTCAGGCTGCTGCTGGAGGAGGAGGGAGATCAGCTGTGTGCAGGGAGCTCCAGCCTCGGTGCAGCACAGGGTGACAGTCTGCAGTAGTGTGTGCATCTCCAGGGTTTGGGGACACTGGACTTGGAGGGCTTGGGGCTGCCCATGGGCACCTCAGACCCCGTGGCTCCATCCAGACTCAAAGGCTGTGCCATCAGGGGCTGCCCTGGGGTTGGAGATGAGCCTGAGGCCCATCTCCACGTACCCACCCCCTCACTGTCCTGCAGGGTGTGTAGGTGGGACATTGAGGACACACCCATGGCATCCAGGTGTTCCTGGTGCATCCAGTCTCCTTTTCTCCATCTCCTTCGAGCCACCCTGCCATGGCCCCTCACTCCGGAACTTTCCTTTCCCTTTCCATTCTACAGAACACCAAAATGGAGAAGAGATTCTGGGAGCAGCTCTATCTGGCTTTGACCCTCCTCTTTCTGAACCTGAGCTCTGCTGTGGCTGTAGAAAACTCTCACAGCTGCTACGGAACTCCAGGCCTGCCAGGCATGCCGGGTCTGCCAGGCAGGGATGGTCGGGATGGGCTGAAGGGAGCCAAAGGGGAACCAGGTGAGTGAGAAAGGAGGGAAACCACACGGGCTCTTGCTGGGGGGCACCAAGTCCTCCGTGGTCTGCCTCTGTTTGCAGGACGTGGAGAGCATCCTCTGTGGTCAGGGGGAAGAGACAGTAGTGCTCTCCTGCCCAAGGGAAGGGGCTAAAGAAGCTTCTCCCTGTCGCAGCACAACACAAAAGAATGACACTCACGCACTGAGATGTTTAAGGCAAAAAAAGGGGCAGTTTATTTGCAGACCTCGACATTTATAGGATTTTAACAATGACTGTGGATTGGAGGAAGAAAATTGTCTTTTTAACTACACTGGCTAACTTAATAGTCTATCAATTTTCTCCTCTTGCAGAAAGGAATGCAAACCAATCATTATTTACGTGAAAAGTGCGTGAGAAACTTTATTTGAAAAGTAAAACATCAGAAGGCTGAACAAAACAGGGTGACATCTCCCCACATCCTTCCACTGACACTGACTCCCTTTCACCTCCCCACCACCTCACAGGTATCCCAGCTTCTTCTACACAGCTGGGGCCCAAGGGCGTGAAAGGAGACCCAGGCATCCCTGGCCCTCCAGGCAAGCCTGGTCCCCCCGGGGCCCCTGGTGCCAGGGGAAACCCTGGGCTTGCGGGTGACACCGGACCCCCGGGAATGCCAGGCAGCTCCAAGCAGAGGCAGCAGTCAGCGTTCTCAGTGACCAGGCAGACCAGCCAGTACCCCCTGAAGAATGTCCCCGTGGTCTTCAACAACGTCATCACCAACACCAATGATGACTACGACACCACCACGGGCAAGTTCACCTGCAGGCTGCCTGGGGTCTACTACTTCGTCTTCCACAGCTCGCACACGGCCAACCTCTGCGTCATCCTGCACCAAAACCAGCGCAGGGTGGCCAGCTTCTGTGACCACAAGACCAACAGCATGCAGGTCAGCTCGGGGGGCACGCTGCTCCACCTGGCTGCTGCCGACGAGGTGTGGCTGGGCGTGAACGACTACAACGGCATGGTGGGCATTGCCAACTCCGACAGCATCTTCTCAGGGTTCCTGCTCTTCCCAGACTAGGGGAGCAGCAGAGCCTGCCCCAGCACCCCTGCCCTGAACACCCTGCTCGCTGCTGGGCTCCTCCTGATGCTCCCAGTCTCTCTGCAGGGAGGGCGTCAAGCCCAGCAGCCAGGCCCACCCCTCACTGTGGGGGCTGAGCACTGGGAGCTGCTGCACATCTGGACAGGCACATCTGGATGCCAGGAGTGGTTCTGAGCTCCTGATCCTGCTAGCACTGCCCTGTGCACCCCACCCCCCTGCTAACCCCATGTTACCTTAGGGGTCTCTCTGTGCTCTTCCCCTCCCCACCTGAGCTGCCTCAAGTTCAGCCAGGTGTCCTGGCACAGGCTGCAGCAACCCCTTCACCCTGAAAGTCTCTCTCCACTGGCTGTGGAAAGTGTCAATAAAACCTTCCCCAGTGCGCCTGGTGTGGTGTGTTGTTTCCTCCGTGTCCTGCCTCTCTGTGGTGTGCACACATGTGACACCTGGCCCTCTGCCTGGCATCAGCATGGCCCTAAGCCTCACCAGCATCAGAAACTGTCACACCCCAACCACACCTGCCTTGGCACAGGGGCTGGGACCCCTGGCTGCTGCAGGGACAGGGTGGTTCCCCCTGTCCCCACAAAGCCCCTGCCAAGAAGGCGCCAAGACTCCTCCAAGCAGAGCCCTGGTTCTCCCTTTCCCTCCAAAGCCTGGCAGGGGCACAGAGTGCAAAGGAAACCCCAACACCATGGCTGGGACATCCCTGGGGTCCCCACCAGCATGGGGCAGAGGAAGCACTCTGGTTTTCCTGAGCCAGAGCAAAGGAGCTGATGGTTGTGGAGGCTGCAGAGCCCATCAAAACCCAGCAGGGATTCCTCTGGGTCACACACTGCAGGGTGGAACAGGCAGACATCCTGTGCCTGACCATCCTGTGCTTCACCTCCACAAGGCAGTAGCCAAAGCAGACTGGGAATGCTTTTCCCAGGGTAAAATCACTTCCCATGCTCAACGTTCAGGAGAGTCAGGGGCACAGACTCCAGGTGATGGATGCTAAGACCCTGCAGCATCCCCTGGGCCTGCAGAGCTGAAGTGTGCAGAGCAGCCTGAGGGGTGCTGGCTGAATGCACACACATTTCTGCAGCTCTGACGGGTTACCCTAAACTCACCTGGAGCTCCCCACAGCATTCCCCACAGCATGCACCCCTGAGCAGGACCCAGGGACCCTGCAGGGCAGAGCTTTGGCTGGAGGACCTGGGGGTGTTACCGGGCATGGCTCGTTCTGCTCAGCTGACAACAGCATTTGTGGGGGATCTGAAACTGCCACGGAAAAAGAACAGGAGCTAAAGATAAAAAAGGGGATGTGTCCCAGATCCTTTCACAATAACCCTTGCAGCAAACTTCTGCTTCTCCTCTCAGGCATTTCTGACCAGGACGCTGGAGTGTCCTGCTGTATCTCCCCACCTGATCAACAAGCAGCTCAAGGTAAGGGCAAGACTGAGCCCGAGGTTCCCCCTGCAGGCAGGAGCGGCTGGGGAGCCCAGTCCCAGCAGGGTGACAGTCGCCTGCACTGCTGGCACTTCCCTGAGGCAGAAAAGGAACAGGGGGTGGAGGTGCTGAGCTGGGGGGTGGTGCAGGTAGGTCCCTGATGGCACCCTGACCCCTCCTGCTCCAGCTGGAAGAAGAAAAACATACAAATAGAGATGGCAGAAGGGTGATCCAGGGCCTGAGAGGTGCATCGGTCTGAAAGGTGCCCTGGGGGTGCTCTCCTGCCCTGAGAAGCTCTCGGGCTGGGAGCCTGTGGATGGCTCCTTGTACCTGCCACACCCAAATCAGAACAGCTGTGGCTGTTGGAGGATCCAGCTCACCAGCCTTTTGTCCTGCTGGCACCAGAGCTTCAGCGCTGGCAAAATCTGCCTGGGGTGGGGGAGCTGGGGTGCTGTGATGTCCAGATACAGCCCCCAAACACCCAGTGCTTATCCACATGTGCCCACACCAGGGTCTGGGGGAAGGAGCTGGGCAGGGAGGGCAGGAAAAAGGAATGGATGGCTTCCCAGGGATGGAAGCCCAGATAGCTGCCCCAATAAGGCTTGTCAGATACAGAAATGCCTATGGGATTGAGCAGCTGTGTGACAGGACATGAGGGGAACCTGTGGGAGGGAGGAGGGAGGTTTGGGGGCTCACTGCCATCTTCAAGGACCAGCGCTGTCCCTCAGACATGTTTTGTCCCTTGCAGATGACAAAACTGCTCTGGTTGGGTAAGGATTGTACTTTGCAGGTGTGGTCCTGAGGTGAGATGGGGAATTTCTCCGGCAAGGGAGCAGCATGGCCACGTTGGACATTTGTTCTATTCCTCTGGGGAATGGTTTCCCCCCAGAACCCCCTGAAGCCTGTAACCATGTAGTTTGACCCTCCCTTCCTATCTTGACCCTATTGGCTCAGGTCCAGTTATCTTTTCCTGAGCAGGAGACCAGATAAAGTCCTGTTCTTCCTTGTTCTTTCTTTTTCTCCCATGGAGCCCTTTGAGAATAAAGCCTTGGACTGATCCTGGGGGGTGAGAGCCTCTTTTGGAATCTTTTGCTCTGTTTTCCTGAGATATTCCTCCAAAGCCCCTCAAGGAAACTGAGCCACAGGAGCCCAGGAGGCAGCAGGGGAGTATCTCAGGACATCAGATCTCGGAGATAACCTGCCCCAAATATTCATGTGGCTGAAGCTGTGGACACTTATAAACTGGGGATTTGAGAGTGATGAGAGACTGACAAGCCCTGTCTCGCCCAAGGGTTCTGGTCCTTTGCTCCAGGGCCAGCAGGAGAGTGGGTTTGGCTCTGCAGTAGGATGTTTTCCCTCCCTGAGAGTGATACTCAGAGTTGCTTGTTTCAGAGCAGCTCAGAATGCCTTCCCCAGCCCTCCCACTCCCCAGGAAAGCCCCCCTGACACCATCCCATGCTCCCACAGATGTGGACCTTGTGGGCCATGCTGATCTGCCTGGCTGGAGGGCAGCTTGCCAGTGCCACTCTCTGCAGGACATACGGCACCATCCCAGGCATCCCAGGATTGCCAGGACAGCCTGGCAGCGACGGCAGGGATGGGGAGATGGGCCCAAAGGGTGACCAAGGTAAGGAAGAGGCTGCAGGTGGGTAAAACCTGTCTTGTGAATGCCAAGAGTGGGGAAAGACAATGCCAGGCATGTGGTCCTGGGAAAGCAACTCCATTTCCACCAGTTCTTTGGGGTCTTGTCATGGGGGGGATGGAGCACCCCAAGGAACCCAGAGAAGGAGGGGGATGACGGCACGGTGTGTCACACCTGCCCACACCCAGCACGGCTTTCCTTGCTCGTGCTCCCTCTCTGCAGGGGCTTGGCTGGGACCACAACGACTCTTCCTCCTCTTTCCCAGGACCCTCTGGCCAGAGTGAAGCAGAGAGAGGGGAGAAGGGATTCCCAGGCCCACCGGGACCGCCTGGGAAGGTCGGTCCCGCTGGCATCCCGGGTGTCACGGGCTTACCAGGTGCCAAGGGCCTGCCTGGCCCCGCGGGAGAGCCCGGCGAGTACAGGGTCACCCTCAGGTCCGCCTTCTCGGCCGCCAGGAGCATCGGCTCCTACCCGCGGCGGGATCAGCCCGTCCGCTTCGACCGCGTCCTCACCAACCGCGAGGGGCACTACGAGAACCGCTACGGCCGCTTCACCTGCCGCCTGCCCGGCACCTACTACTTCACCTACCACGTCACCTCCCGCGGCAACCTGTGCCTCAGCATCAAGAAAGGCCGGGCTGCCAGCAGGGGCGACAGGGTGGTGACCTTCTGTGACTTCGTGCAGGGCAGCTTCCAGGTGACCACGGGCGGCGTGGTCCTGAGGATGGCCGTGAACGAGTCTGTCTGGCTGGAACCGACCGAGAAGAACTCCTTGGTGGGACTGGAAGGGTCCGACAGCATCTTCTCTGGCTTCCTCATCTTCCCTGAGGCTTAGCCCGCTGGAGCAGTCCCGGCAGAGCTGAGGACTCCACAATTGATGTCGTCTGGGTTTTTGCTGTTCTCTGTCTCTTTAAGGAGTTTTCTAAAATTTCATTTTTAGCTTTCTGTGTGTACCTTTTGCAATAGAGTCAGACACAATTTTACATAAACAACCTTTTGTTATTGTAACAATCTAGCCATGTTTACATTCTTCTCATAAGGAGGAGACTGTTGATGGGCTGTTGGGTTGCCCAGTGTGGTTGAAGAGGAAGATTTTCTTCCTCCAATCCACAGTCACTGCTAGAATCCTATAAATGTTGAAGTTGTAAATAAACCTCCCTCTTTTCTGCCTTAGACATCGCAATGTATGGGTGTCATTTCTTTGTGTCGTGTGAAACAAATTAGTGCTTGAAGCACACTGCTGCCATTCTCGCACAATAAACGACAGCTCTTGGCACTCTTAGTCCCTTTCTAGATAGGATTTACCTTTTTCCTCCCCAATAACAATTTTCACATAACCAGGGGGCTGGTTCTCCCCCGCTTGGCTGCAGCCCAGTCTCATGCAGTTCCTGCTGCAGACCAGGCTGAGTGTCTCTGTCCAGAGCCACCCAAAGGGCCCCAGCCCAGGAGAAGCAGCTCAGCCTTTAGCAGGGGGCAGGACAATGACAAAGTGGGAAAATTGGGGCCACTGGGTACTGGTGGCAGTTCGGATGATGCTGGAGATGGTGCTGCACTGGAGAGTCCTGGCAGTGGCAGGATCTGGGACACCAACCTCCCTTGGACTTTTTTCCTGGGATGGTGGTGACAGAAATACCCACAGGAGACTGACAAAACTTGTGACAAGGTAGGGCAGGTGAGCATGGGCCAAGCAACGGGATGGCATGATGGGGGTGGTGTGGAGGACACCCCCACCACAACCCCCAGACCCCAGCAGAGAACTGACACGTCTTGGAGCACAGCCAAGTCCTCCCAGACTGCTCCTTCTCAACTGTGGAGCCAGGAATGCCCAGAAGAATCAAAGCTGAGGAGCACAGGGACACCTCTGGCCCCAGGGCAGGTGACAATCCAGCACTGCACCCCCTGGGTGGGTTACCTGCAGCCCCCAGCCCATCCTGGAGAGGGGAACAAGGGGCATTAAGGAATTTTTTTTATGGCAGTCCGGGATTTGAAAGGCTCTGGATGGAGAGGAGCATGATAAAAGGTCTGGGGGAGGTGAGTGTGATATGGACAGGGTTTAATGGAGAGTCACCCCAAACTCTCCAGGTTTGCTTGTGCATTCAGGCCCCAACATATACCAAGATATATGTATATATGTTGAATATGTATATATCTTGAATGGATCTGTCAATCTTTTCTGGAATTGGCCAAGCATCCACTGGCACACCAACTAGACAGGTGGAAAATGGCTTTTCTGGGGTTGTACTGGACAGACATATGGTACCCAAACCTGATGCATTGGCTAAAGCCAACCAAACATTTGTTTTAGGTTGTCAAACTGGCAAATTGGCACCACTGAAAGCAAGCAAAAAAAAAGGAAAAAAAAAAAAAAAAGAAGCATAACATTTGATTGAGCCTCATATTTCCCTTAAACTATCATCTAACAAAAGAATTGTACAACACTACTGACCCCAAACCCGAAGTTCATCATCTTCTGCAGGTGAAGCACAAGGCGTCAGGTAAATGTTGGAATATGGGGTGTTGGGTGTCCCCAGCACAGGGCACAGGGCACAGGCACAGGACACAGGACACAGGTCACAGGACATTGGGCACAGGGCACAGGGCACAGGACACAGGGCACAGGACACAGGGCACGGGACACAGGGCACGGGACACAGGGCACAGGACACAG
>VWYO01002671.1:31575-41645 GCA_013400275.1 Rhadina sibilatrix | reverse complement strand
CAGGGGAGGTACCTGGGCCTTCCTACCTGGCCAAATTGCATATTAATCCCTTAGTTGCTATATTATCCGGCATCCTCACCACCAAGCAGACCAGAAGAAAAATATCAAGAGGATGCCATCAGCATCCATGTAGTGGGGGTATTTTCTTCTGAATCTGTCACTCTCTTTTCTCTTACTTGCTCATTTCCTCACATTTACTGTTAAATAAAATCCATACAATTGACTTCAGCATATGGTCTCATTTGCACCTTAATTCAGTCAGAGGCATCTCTCTTAGAATTTTAATAACCTTACTGTAACACTGATGAAATTGTAACACAAAAGACAGTATCACACAGTTCCTTTTGCACCTTTGTGGTTTGTTTTTGGGGGGTTTTTTTGTGGTTTTTTTTTGGTTTTTTGTTTGGTTTTTTTTTTTTTTTTTTTTGTCTTTTCTCTTCCAGTTGTTTTCAGTGTAACAATTTGAGTTGTGAGGAATCTTATTTGATTCATAATTGACTTATTTTTAAAATGATTGCTTTGATTTTTATAGATTTTTCATGAACTCCTAAAAACAGATTTGCTGCAAAAAGTATCTTTGTGCAAATCAATCCTTAGTCTAGTGGGAAATGATGAATTTTCATTTTCGCTTTGAAAACTGGCAGAATCTGCCTAGAGGAAGCAGCATATATCCGCATATTTTCTTACTGAAGTCCATTTTGAAGCAGTTTACATACTTGCCAGAGACGATATGGGCTTAAGTTCAAAAGCACACCCCTAGTTTTGACCTAACAACGTAGAAATATTCCTTGTTGTAGATGCCAACATTCTGGAGTAAGCATTTTACTGAAGAAAACAACACAGTGGAAATAGAGAACTGCAGTATATGTGGTCTAGCAATTTTCTTTTCTATTTTGCCACCACATGGCTTCTCCTTTAGGTGAAAGGAACAAAGCCTTATCTAATTACTTCAACTACTGTGACTCCCTGGTGTTAACAAGATATATTATATTGAGATGGGACATTTCCCAGTGATTATATTTTCTCTCTGCCCAGATCGCCTCTCCATGCAAGTAGAAACAGGATCTTTGTGCTGAGCTATCTGTGCTCTGTGTCCCATATAAATTCAATAATGTAAAAACAGTTCATATTAAACACAGAAAAATATTCCCCACCAAAGAGTTTGCAATTGGCACTATCCCTATATTAAAAACATCTCACCTTTCTGCATTAAAAAAAACCAAACAAGAACAAACAAACACCCCAAAAAATGAAACAACAACAACAACAAAAGAACAAAAAAACACCCTTCAATTCAACAAATGGCATGAGGGAAAGAAAACAACTTTCTTACAATTCACTTAATGTATTCACTCAGCATGCAAACACTTTGTATTAGTGGCTAAACTTCGGGAATTTCTCATTTGTTGCCAGAAATCAAAAGTCAAAATTTGGAACTCCTAATCTTCATTCACCCTTCTGGCTTTGCTTATATGTATTTTATAGATAAAACTTTACATATTCTATTATGCTTGATAATATTTTTCTGTTTTCTCATTTGTGCTCTGATGACCACAGTCCTGTGTGTGCATTAGTAATCAATCTCATGGCTTTGGAAAGACTGTGCAACTCAGGAAAAGCCAGTGATGGGGACTGTAAGTCAGTCTCATCAAGTTTGAATGCAGTGGAAGGAAATATGTGGAGCTTTCTATCATATATTTGATTTTTGGATGACCAACTTGTACCATTCCAGCTCTGCACTGTTTGTTTGATAGATCAGCTAAGGTGTAAAATAATTCCTTAGTCTGATAAAAAGTATGCATATTCTAGATAGGCAGTTGGGGAAATAAGGCCCCAAATCTCACAGAAATGTAAGAACGATTGATTGACCAAAGAAGGGGAATGTCACTCCTTTTTTTTTCTTCCAGAAATAAATGCAAGTAATAGCATGTAGAATTTTTAACTGGTGAAATATTTCTACCTATATTAAATTATATTTATACTGAAGATATAGCAATATCAATAATATATATTAGTTATATATTAGTTGAAAAGTAACTTTTCAACTAATACTGTCTAATCATTGGTTACTGCAAAGTTTTCTAAAAGCCACTGATGTTTGAGAGAATTTATCAACAGATTTTATAAAGAAAATCCTGATCCTTTTCTGATCTTCCCCTATACTTAATTAATTTCTCTATTTTTACATTTTACAGAGGAATATAGCTTACACTGTTTGATTAAATCTCAATTCAATTATGGAATAAGCTAATAATCATCATTAACAGGACTAATAATGTTGTATTGATGATCTTTCAGACACACATTATGAATGGTGAAGAGGCTTCTTGTTTCCCTGTAGTCAAATAATATTTGATTTCAAATTCATTGTCATATAAGAAATTGTATTTTTCTATTTACTCATATCATGTGAAGGTTAGTCTAGCAAATCAAATCAAATTATCTTTTCGGAAAGATATTTTATATCTTTATATTTTCACTCAGGGGCCAAGTCCCCTAAATTTCAGTAGGCTCCAGACTGGTCTCAAAATAACATCTAAGGACAGAAAGATGTTGTTGTAGTTCACAGAGGAGGAAAGCCACTACATCCAGTTCTAATGCAACCTTTCCAATTTCTTGTTCTTAGCAGGTTTTTTTGGTTTGGTTTGGTTTTGTTTTCATATCAATCTCTTTTAGGTAAGAAGTGCAGAGGAAATAACTGGCGCTTTTCAGAAACAGAAATTTGGTAAAACAGAAAAGGCAAAATAAAGTTTAATTTAAGGGTAACCCTGCTGGATCAGATTTGGAAAACAAATGTTCCTTCCAGGATAATCTTACCTTGTTGCCCAGAGCTTGCCCAGGTTGTCTCCACCCTCAGAGCTTTCAAGGTCTTGCTGGTTAAACCCATGAGCAGCCTGGCCTGATTTCCAAGTTAATTCTGCTCTGGGGAAGTACAAGAGACCTCCTGAGGTCTCTTCCAATCTAAACTATTCTGCTGGTTTTGGCTAGGCTAGAGTTGATTTTCTTCCCAGGGGCTGGTATGGGGCTGTGTTTTGGATTTGTGCTGAACACAGGGTTGATAACACAGAGATGTTTTTGTTATTGCTGAGCAGGGATCACACAGAGCCAAGGCCTTTGCTGCTCTTTGTGCTGCCACACTGGAGCAAGTTGGGGGTGCCTGAGAGAGTGGGAGGGGACACAGCCAGGACAGGGTACCCCAACTGACCAAAGGGACATTCCAGACCATGTGACATCCTTGTATACCAGTACATAAAGCAGGGGGAAGAAAGAGGAAGGGGGGAACATTTGGAGTGATGGTTCTGTCTGCCCAAATCATGGTGATGGGACCCTGCTCTCCTGGAGATGGCTGAACATCGGCCTGCCCATGGGAAGCACTGAAGTACAATACATTAATTTGTACTGGTTTTCTTTGCTTCTGTATGTGTCTTTTGCTTTCCCTATTGAACTGCCTTTGTCTCAACCCATGAGTTTTCTACCTTTTACCCTTCTGATTCTCTCCCTTCTCCTGCTGGTGGGGGAGTGAGCAAGCACTGCCAGGGCCTTGGTTGCCAGCTGGGCTGAAACCCAGGCAAACATATATTCTATGATCCATTTACAATTCCCACCCTAGTCTTCAACACAATTAGGGGTATTCAAGAACCCACCAGTATCTTTGTACCTGCAAAACTGGCAGTGCTAAACCCATCCCACTACACTATACAAACATCCTGAGTGACATAGGTAGTCACATTTGTGCTGTCCTATATAGAGAAACAGTGCTCTGGGGCCTCTCTAACCAAGATACTGTTCAGAACCACTACACTCTGATAGGAACTGTATGAATTGTACTACTAACAACATATCTAAATTAATTTCCAATTAAGAAAACCAAAATCTTAATATCTCTCAATGCCTGGTACATATTTTTCCTCTACTAAGAAAAACAAACAAACAAACAAACAAACAAACAAACCCCCAAAACAAACAAACAACCTCACAGAAAAGAACAGTCTTATGCATTATTTTCTATTTTTTAGATGTGCAGACTTGTGTTTATGAATATTGCAATTACAAATATTGTTACCCAAGCATCTCCCCCTGCAACACATATTAATGTGATTTCCATCTGTCCTACTTCTTATTTTCTCCTGTTTCAGAACAAAGAAGCATGTGCGGTGAAGTGTGCTCTTTTGGTAGTCTGCTTTGGACTTAATTATTTGGATCTATTTTTAGTATACCTTCCCACCCTAGTGTTCAACTTGCTATTTAGCTACATCACATCAAAGAAATATACCTTCTGTGCATGCCCAGTCCATTATCAAGACTTAAAGAGATGAAATAAACCTTCAAAAGGAAGTGGTGGCTCGGCAAGGCAATTGTTGACCATTTTCTTGAAGCTTTTGATAAGCCATTTTTTTTGATAAGCCAAAATGCCAAAAGATAGTCTGTGGATAAAAGATCAAAACTTCATCTTAAAATTTGATATCCTACAAGACGGTGGCATGGAAAGAACAAGAACAATGTGCTACTCCCATAATATCTGCACTGATGACAACTACACTTCAGGGTTTTGTTCTGGCCAGAAGCTTGTGATGCCTGAAGACTTCATGCAAGTTGGAAGCATAAATGCATTTCTATGGTCTGAGATGAGATCAGACTACATTAAGCTCTAACCAGACTAATAATAAGAGAAAAAAATAACCTAAACATATTCTTAAGATGGGACTATATTGATCAATTGTAGGTGCACACATCTCCAGACAATGACAAACTGCCCTGTCTATAGCTCCTGCTCAGAGGACAGTTAACAACAACATGATTCATTTGATGAGGGAACCTCCTTCAGAGGAGTGAAGAGCAGGAAAACTCCACAGAGTGAGCCCACAGCTCTTTTTCCGCACCCTCTTCTACCAGGAGAGAGGGACAGTTTGCTGCCTGTAAAACCAGAACAGAAGCTGCATCCCAGGACCAATCCCGAAATATCCAGACATTGTTAGGGACAGATCGAGGCTGCAAGCAGGATTTGAATACAGGCTTGTGACCTGGGAGAAACTAATTAGTATTCTGCATCTTAATATCCTAACTTCAGTACTTGTGAGATACTGTGATATTAGTCTTTGGCTGGCATTGGGGCAGCAAGTTCTCTCCCTTTTTTTTTTTTTCTTGTTTCGTCCTCAGGTATTCAAAGACAGAAAGTGGTCTATGGTTTGTAACCACAATGTTCTTCTGATGCTTTGTGTATGATACTCCTCTGTCCTGGCTTCTCTTTTATCCTGTCAGGTAGCTTTGGTTTAATAGCAGGTGGCATTTCAGCTCTCTTGGTTCACTAATTTTTTTCTGAGATACGGGGAGAAACTAAGTTTATGCATCTTATTTTCATCTTGGTGCATGTAAATGTCACACGGGGAGTTGAAAATCCAGTCTGAAACATGGGAAGAAAAATGTTCCAGCATTCAGTAATATTTGCATTTTATTTTTACTAATGACTTCATTTTTCACAGTTTTAGATAAGCGTTAGGACAGCCACATCACTGTGATTCATCAACAGAAGCCTACTTTATCACACTGTTGTATTAAAAAAAAAAAAAAAAAACCCTTTTGTAATGCTTTATACTTTAGTGGTTTTAAGAGATCAACATTCATCATTCTCTATCTTGTTGGGCAACACTTCTTCGAGGAAAGCTAGAAATTGAATTGATTTTCCCAATTTTATTAAAGAATCGGTAAAGCAGTGAAGTGTTATTGGTCATGCCTGTCTTGCTGTCTGCCTTCAATTGCAGGCCCTATTGTCATGTACACAGAAAGCAACTGTAAGTGCAAACAAGATAGCAAGGAAAATGGCACTTGCTGGAGAGAGCAGAATGCTCTATTCAGGACCTTTGTCAGGATTTGCTCTGAAATTATGATTGTATCTTCGGTTAGTTTATAAACTTATTTTCTGCCTATTACTGAAACACATAAAATGTTTCTCTCCAGGAAGGGTGGTTCACAAAAGTGCTTAGGTTTTAGATTACCAGGATTTTCTGCATTATGCAACAAACAGAGCAAAAATTGTACACAACCCCTGCAGTCCTTGTTTCCCAGAGAAGGCTGTGTATGCATTATATGTACAGGAGAAAGTAACTTCTGGTACATTTTTGCTGATAGCTTAAATTGCAAATTAATAGGCTACAATAAGAAACTTTGTAAATGGGAAAATTCTGAACTCCTGAATAAGGAAATAGAGGATTTAAAAGCAATCCCTGCTGATTCTTTCCTTTTAATTGTTCTTCCTGAAGCAACGTTTTAACAGTTGCAACTTCAACTTTACAGATTGCAACTATATGCACACAACAGCCTCTAAATGCCCAGTAAAAATGTTGCTGCGCTACTTCTGAAGCAAACAGTGCTGGTTGTGCTCCTTCACAGCTGTTCTTGATCCTCCTACAACCTCCATCTTCACTCCTGACAGCTTCTAACGTGACATGGAAAGAAAGCAATAAAAAGTTGCATCCCTTGCACCCTTGTAAAACCAAAACAAAAGTCATGCTGGATGTTGAGCTTCTGTCAGGAGCATTAGAAAAGAGAAACTCTATGTTCTGACCTTCCCATTCAATAATCAGTACACAAATCCTTTAATATATTAGGCAATTCAGTGCTGCTGCTGTTTAATTACTGTTATCATGACAGTATACTGGAGGCTTAGACACCACTTCTGCTCTGAAAAGCAGGAAATATGAAAGTGACTGTAACAGTAAAAGCTTTACAGTTTAAGTAAAATAAAAGGCATAGATGCATATGAAGTACAAAGAAATAACAACAAACTGTTAGGACAACAGCCTGAAAAGACGAAATTTAATTTCCTAACTATGGATTTAAGAAGGAAGATGGAAGACAAGGGGGAGGCTTTGTTGATGTTTCCAAGGTGCTCCTTCATGACTTTTTTGCATGACTGCAAAGACAATAATTACTTCCAGAGCTAGACATCACGTTCAAATAGTTGTATTTGGAAATATATGATGAACAGAAAACTCTGATTTTTTCTGCTCCTTTTCCAACATCAATTCCTTTACAACATCTTGTGACAGTAGTTTCCCTACCTTGTAACCTTGTAAGCAGCACAACTATACCATCTAGGCTCATCAAAAGTAAAGAAAAAATAAAAATTAGGTGAGACTGTAAATGGGATGGAAATTATTTGTAAACCTTCAGGGTAAGGATGTTTAGCCATGAGCCAGCTTGAGGATTCCACCACAGATAGTCAACCTCTCCAACTTGGATAGTGACTACTTCTCACTGAAGAAAGAGCAGAACAAGCTTGGGAAACAATAGCAAAAGGAATATAGAAAATGTCCATAAACATCAGAGAAGCCTGGTAGAGATAAAATGTGATCTAATTTATCGGAACCTGACTATGCGATCTGGATAGATAGCAAATTCTCTGCAATCACCAGGGAACATGGAGAAAAAAATGTGTTCACCATCCATGTGGTACATACACATGAACTTCTTTGAAGGAAGATTTTTTTTTTTAAGTAATTCAGGCTCTTTCCTACCACTCCCAGTGTGCCTTTTTTGATGTTCCTCCTTTAAATGCTGAAGAAGATAAACCTTAAATTTTTACTTCCTGAGTAATAATTGCAGCCTTAAGTTAATAAATAACCACCTTTAGTAACCAAAGTGAATGCATAGTGACATAAAAATGATTATCCTTCTGCAAGCTGATTGATTAAATATGTGGCTCTAACTGCACAAAATTGAGAGAAATTGTTCGTGTAATCTAAAAATGGCAAACACAGGCTCATAGGATATTTTATGCAAGGTGGTTGGAAAATTCTTTTCAACTACACTCTTTTAGTCTTTTCATATGTGAGAAAGACAGTTTTGGTTAAGAAAAAAGGTCAACTTAAGAATAAAGATTGAACTAGTTATTTCAAGCCGAATCTGGATATTTTGGCAAACCTAGGAGTGCTTGGATCCATATTTGTATTTAATTTCATATGAGCCAGCCACAACATTTGAATCCAAATTCATATCAGAACTATAACAGCCTTGGAGGGTTTCAGATGGAATAGTCTGGCTTGAAACTACGGTTAGTTTCCAAGTGGTATGAAATTTGCTGTGAATTGGGACTTTTCTATGCTTGTGAAACAATAAAGGCTGCTTCTCAGGCTGATAATGTTATTTTTTTTTTTTTTCTAAAGCTTCTCTTTTGAAGAAAGCTTAGTATATATACCACAAGGAAATGTGGACAGCTTATTACTGGGCTGGAACCTGGTTAATAAAGAACCTTTACATGGATCTGTGCCTTCATTTCTATCACACATTCAGGATTTTTGCCAAGGTACAAAATGTATGCCTCTAGAAAACCATAAAACATGTTATATTCTGAGTTTCATGTACAAAATATAGGCTCTACATGTAATTTCGAATGCACAGGTACACTATCTTTGTGCATCAAGGCACATCATAAGAGAATTTTGGTTTTATCCTGATTCAGTGCCTTACATACACTGTTAAAATTCATGCTGGAGTAGTTGCAATTAAGGCCTTCTCCAGCTCTTAGGCTGATGGGCCTCCGCAGCACACAGTTTCCAGGATTGTCTTTGCAGGACTACCTGAAACTAAATCATACACACTAAGAGCATCAACTAAAATGTTTTTTAAAACTGCTCAGATTCCTCTCTGTAAGTTATCTCTTTTTTCTGGTTGAAACCTTGCTCTCTGAGATTGTCAGTCTCCCTGTGAAATCAGAAAAGACTGCCTCAGACCCTCAGGTCCACAGTGGCAGTGGTAGCCCTTCTGAAATCACAGATGGAGGAACAAAGTTTTGTTTGGAGAGGGCACATGCTACTGTCTCATAAAGCTATCTGGAAACAATTTTAAACTCTGTCTGAAAACTATAAGAACTTAATATTTGTCAAAACACATTAACATGAAACTGTATGAACTACTGGTCTGTGGCAATTTGGATGCCATCTTCTGGGGCTGCTGGTTTTTTAACAGAATTTAATTATTTTTATGGTTCTACTGAATGTTTTCTGATTAGTATTTTGTGTGTGTGTGTTCTTATGTGTGGTACAGAAGAAAATGCTATTAAGTCTCCCCATCTCCACAGGACCACAGTAAGAAAGTAAACACAGCAGAATTAAGCCTCAGTTATTCTTTGCATGTGACAATTAGCAGTACCATTTCTTTTTTGGCAGCGAATCAGTGTTGCAGAGCAGACCTACAGCTGTGGTCATGGAACCAGGACTACTGACTTACACATACTTGCTAAATCACACGAGTTCCTTATATATCCTCAGGCAACAGGCCATTTCAGGTGCTACCTGTTTGGGGCAATGAGCAGCACTGGGTTGAAAAGTACACTTCTTTCCCCCAGTAACCATCTGAGCATAAAATGCTGACTTGAAATGCAAAACTGAATTCCTCAGTCTAGCTGATCGGTTCTTGAGATTATGCAGTCAATGCTATAATGTCCTGACCTCAGTAATCTCTTGGTTATTTCTCCTTCACCTGTAGGCCTGAGGATCAGCCATATCTGGGGTCTCCTTTCATGTCAGCCAAGGAAGAATCTCCACACAAGAAATCTTCAGGCATGACAGTTTACTCCAAACTTTTTTTCTTAATAGAGAATCTTAGAGAATCTGTTGTTTTGTTTTGGTTTTGTTGTGTTGGGTTTTTGTTTGTTTGTTTGTTTGATTGGTTGGTTTGTTGTTGTTGTTTGTTTTTTTGTTTGTTTTTTTTTTTTTTTAAATAAACTGCTCAATTACCCAAACTTAAGAGGCACATGGCAGCAAAAATAGAGCAAAGTTCTAGCATGGGAGACAGATACACCAGGAAAGGGAACATTTCAAAACCAAAGCAGCCTCGAGGAACGGTACATTCAGAATGCTATGTACTGCAAGCTTAACAATTAAATACGACTTGACACTCACAACTTGTATCTTAGCCAAAGAATTGGAAATATGCAAGTTCATCTTTAATAAGGACAACACAGGACAGTGCCTCAGCTAAGCCTATTTTAAAGAAAAAGGTACAAGTATATAAGCTGATCAGCTTTTATATGGGTTTTCTGTGCTCTGGGTTCTTTAGAGTCATCCTTATTT
>VWYO01002671.1:0-31534 GCA_013400275.1 Rhadina sibilatrix | reverse complement strand
AAAAAAAAAAAGCTTCTCAGAGCATGTGTAGCTGAAATCTTTCTATTAATCTGAATCAATTAGATTTAAAAAGAAATGATGGGGCTCTATAGAGACAGGTTTAGCATTATCACATTGGTGACAGACTGATGCACAGGGTTTCAGCAGCATTATCTAAATATAGTGCCTGGCTCACGGATTTTCAGAAGCTGTAAGAGATCTCTCTGAAGGACAACAAAGAAAGGGGAAAGAAGAGGATTTGCTCAAACTGAACTGAATGCAAATGGCATCTCCATTCATTTCATTTGCAGTAATCTGACACCTTTTCGTTTCCGTTTCGCACAAAAAAATAGAAGATAATAGGGAAATAGTAGTGGTATAAGTGGACAGAGTCTGACCATTAAAATGTTTACCATTCCAGCATGATGCCTGCAGATGCAATAAAATTGAAACTGGAAAGGTGTTAGAATTGCTGCCGGTTTCTATTCATTTGAATGGCAGAAACCCAGAATTCTGTTTTATGGTTTCATGTAGAGGGTCAATCCATTATCTTTCTTTCTTCCTGGGATCAAATAGCATTTTTGTGAGGATTAGGTCTCTTTGGCATGCTGAAGTGGAACCAATGTGCAGAGGTTTGAATTTTGAACCTATCTTAAATTGAACTGCTTTAACAAATGGTGAGTTGACTTAAAAATGGAACTTGAAAATATAAAATGGATTTTCAAAGGTTTAAAGCATGGAGAGTCTCTTAAGAAATGCTCCCATAATAACCGATCTAGGATGCAGAAATTTCACAAACATAAATATTATGAACACTGGATTAAATTAAGTAGCTAAAAATGAATTAGCAGGTTGCTGCCCCGTTTTCTGTCTACATGGTGAAAAATTTATAATAAAAAGGATGTTGTGAATTTTTCAAAAATGGGAGAGAATGAAGAGAGGTAAAGGAGTAAAAATGTTATATTATGCAACATAAGTATGCACTCTAATTATCAATGGAAATGATTTGAAGCAAGACCTAGAAAAATGTACCATGGGCATTCACTAAACCCACAATAAGATGGTATTGAAGAACTATATCTATCTTTTTTTAACATAAGGATCTTTTTTTATTTATTTGAAGAAAAAAATATTTATCAAGGTTATAACAATTATGTATATAATTAAAAAATATGTAGCAAAATAGTGTTTACTTCTGATAGCTTCAGATTTAGGAAAGAATGCAAATGTTTATTTACTACTCTGTAATTGACAGTCTTCACGAGGAGGAAACAGCAGTACTTAAACCAAAAAAATAAATTCTGTAGAAGACAATTAGTGAAGGGTTTCAAAAAAAGAAAATGTAATCTGACTCAGAAATACTTTCTGAATTCTCGTTCTTACCTAGCTATTCTCATTCCTGCTCTGGAAACTTTGCCATACAGCACAACCAGAAAGTGCACTAACAAATGTGGAAATCAAAAGGAATACATAGGAATGCAAATTTTCCCTCACAAATATATTTGCAAAATAAGAACTTAAACATAATCAACTATCAATAATTACTTGCCTAAATTTTGATTGAATATTGATCACTTAACTGTTCTGAACTCACAGACCAAACGGATCTGCTTTAGTACCTGAACCCAGAACAGGCTTTTAAAGTCAGTGTCCAACACAATCCACAGTTTGTTTACATGGAAAAAAAAAAATATTTTCCAGAGCATAACTAAGCTATGACTTAAGAGTTGCTTTGGAAGAACAGATCTGTTACCATTTTGATATGCAGAGTTCTTTTCCTGCAGAGAGAGTGAACACAAAAGCCACTGAAGGACGTAGTGAGCTATTTAGATTGACCTGAACACTGATATTTTGTCAAAAATAAATACAAAGAGAAGCCTTTATGGTACATCAACAGAGTATATGATGATGAGACACAAAAAGGTGCAGAGCTCATAGAGGTGATTATGAATTTCTGTAAGAGAGGCAGTAAGATACAGAACAAGAAAGCCAATCTCCTAAAAAAATTAAAATTCAATAAAATTCATTTTAATAAATGTCTTTGATTTTAACGCTCATATTTCTAAATCCTAATTTCTAAGTAAGGGCTGCATTCTCTCTGGTAAACCTGTATCTTTAAAGCAGGACAGAGTATTCTAGTATTTCCAGCAGAGAAATAGAAGACAACTGCAGCTGGTAGCAAGCTCTTTTAACCCTAACTGAGCCAGCACATCCTCACCAACAAGTAAGAAGACAGAAGTGTATTAGAAGTTAACTAAGAAGCCAAGAGCCTCACTGAAGCCCAGTTAATACTAAAAATGACCACAGCACTTAAATGTTCAGCATCTTTAAATAAATGCAGCCTGAGTATTGACAATTAATGGAATGCACATTTTCCTCCTCCTTGCTGCAGAAGAGACCAAAAGTGGTCGTGATTTCAGATCATACTCACAGCCCAAGAATTCAGCTCTAGGGTATGGTGGAATTACAGAAAAACACTTCAAGTAAGCCTCTTCTTTGAGAGTTGGCAAAAATTCATTTGAATTCCACTTGATGAATTCTGGCAAAGTTCTTCCAGCCCTATTCTGAATTTCATGCAGCAAATGCATAGAGAAAGTCCTGACCAATATAAATATTCTGTGAAATATTACATTCTGCAGATAGGTAAAGCAACGAAAAAGAAAACATAATATTTGAGGATATGCACTTTTAGTTATACCAAGTGCTATATGTATTGCCAATTTGTTCAAGGGAATATCCTTCAGATATAAATGAGATATATAAGCATCTGAGGGCTGAGCTGTTTGTTTTTCTGCTAAAATAAACTTCACTATTCATCTAATGAGGTTTGCTTTCTAAGAAAAAGAACCAAAAAAACACTGAAGTATGTAACTCAGCACAGCAAGTTCATTATTTTATCTTCAATGAGTCAAGACATTTTTAAAATCTGAAACAGAAACTTTGACCAATTTTTTGATCATCAGTATTTAAGATGAGAATTAAATTCAAAATTTGCCAAATAGGAACCAACTCATCAGGCTGTCAAGATTTACCTTAAGAACAGTATCAGTAACTAGATCAGAAAACAACACCAAAAATAGATCAACCTGTCATCATCAAAAATAGTTTTTTAAAAGATTTTTTTTAAGAAGTGCTGTTGGCATTGGAAGGCAAATTAATCCAAGTATCAAACATCTTAATAGCAAAAATCTGGAGGACAAATGCAACTGATAAAACACCAGGGAGATTACTGTCACGTATTTGCTTCATTTCACTGAACTTTGAAAGCATGAAACTAAGAGAAAACAAGAAGGTCTCCACATTGCAAACCCTGTAGCAAATTGCAGCTGACCAGTGCTGTAAGTTGCAAATTCTGATGAAAAAGAAACCACCTTGGTAAGCCAGCTCAAATAATAAATAATCTTTGCCAGCTATTAAGCTTTTCTGAATGCTCAGTTTTCCTAAGTTGCTCTGCTCAGAAAGGAAAAAAACATATCTAGTATTTTTGAAAAGTTATAAACTTTCAAGTCTTAATATCTTCAATTTTGACTTAATATTGTGATTGTTTGCTCATTTGTTTGGGGATTTTTTTTGCCTTTCTTAAAATTTCAATCTCTGTATTGTGAAATATATCAGACAGACAAACCTTGGTGTAAACTGCTTTGAACACCTCTTAGAGTAAAAATTTATTGATGGTGCTCTGCTGCTGCAGGCTTTAGGACACAATTAAATTTTGAGCTCTATATGAGGACCAAACTCCTACTGAAATTTGTTTCAGTTCAGTCTCCTAAAGAGAACTGGTTTATTGCTGATTAAAGGCACGAAGACAGTGAAGTGTAAGCTCTATTTGTTCAGCCTTCTTAGAACAATGAAAATATATGACTTTTCCATGCTTTTATTAGATGAGAAAATACTATAAATAGGAAAAAAAAAATAGATAAGAAGAAAACAGTGCCAGTAAAGAACAAATTTAATAATGCCTAGATTTGAATCTCTATTTTAAAAGCTATAAAATTATTATTAACCATCTGATAACTGAGGTTCTGAAAATTACATCCCGTAGGAGTTGTGAAGACAAGAAACAAAAGTTCAGTTTTGTTCCAAATCTGGGTTTAATGTGCTGGTTTGAGAGAATTTAAAATGTATTCGTGTAGGATAACAGAATGTTGGACTCAAGAGCCATAATTTAGTGTTTAAGAGCAGTTTCAAGAAAAAGCACGAGGGAACTCTGATCTATCATTATTGGAAAGGTAGATGTCAAATGAACAGAAAATCTTGCTCCATGTCTTAGTAATAAATAAACAAAGCTACAGGGCAAGATCCCATTCTCCTTTTAGGTACTACATCCCTAAAATTCAGCTGACTGGCTTTTAAGAGGAGCTTATCTCAGCAAGATTTACATTTTACAAAAGAGAAAGACCATAGCAACAAAGCCTAGTTAATGCAGTGAGAATGAACTTTAAAGCTGCAACAAATTAGAGAGAGTTCTGTCAGAGGGCAGGTCTTGAGCATAGACTCACATCACAGATTTCCTTAAAAATTAGAAGGTAATTAGGATAAGCAAAGGATAGAAACAATCCTAAACCTAAAAAACATCTCCCTACTACAATATAAAGTTGCTAACTAACTGAAAACTAGCACCACAAGCAGAATCTGTTCAGGGAGAAAAAGAAAAGGCTCACAACGACCAATTAGCTAATTCTTTGTACTAGGACTCAACACTCCCCACAAGACTGGGGTCTCTTCCTCTGGGTTGCATATTGTGCTCTTAGAAAGAAAAACAGAAAGTTTTCCTGGGAAATCAATGAAAATCAAACTTGTTACCTTAATGCATGAGTGTGTCTGACAGTTCACTGGAAAGTGCTATTCTCATCATTTCATAACATTATGTTATGAAAGTGCTATTCTTACCTCTTCTGTACAACATCTGTCTCAACTAGACCCCATGGCTCTCCAAATCCCATTTACTTTCCTCTGGCAAAGGAAGTCTATGAAGGGCAAGGTGCTGATGTTTCTCCATGCACCTATTTGAAATGCCACTAAGTCTGATAACCATTTAACAAGTATGAAACAGAATGATTTTTCTCTGGGTATCTTTCTCTGTTTCCTGAATAGATGGGAAACAGCATCCAACAATCACTTGCAGTAAGCTACTGATTAATAAAACCTAGCTCCTCTTAACATTTTTCTCCCCTTCAATATTTGTCTCCACCCTTCTTCCTTCCACTTCGTACCAGATGAAGAAAAATATGTCCTTCCATTGTTTGCTTCTCTCCCACCGAAAGGATTGCCTCCTAATGCACAAACATATCTATTTAAAGGGCAATTACATAATTACAAAATCTGGTTTTGGATCAGAGAACAGCACAATGGATTTCTGTAATCATGTCTTAAGAAGATAACCTTTATAAAGAGGATATAATCTTGGCTCCCATTGAAGGCAAGACGTGAAAGGAAAGCATAAAAGCTAGAAGTGAAATAGTTTCTTCCAGCTGTAATTCTGTGGGGCTCAGTACTCAGTTGTAAACAACAGCCATAAGGGGATCAGGAATACTGGTGCAAAGTATCTTTAGAGAAAAGAAATCAAACCAAAAAAGAGAATCCATCATGTTGATCAAAGGACTTCTGGGTGAGACTTGGACTCAAATCCAATGCAAAATGCAGAATAAATACTTACCAAATTCTTAAAGGTTTGGGAGCAGTTTGGGCAAGCAGATAATCTAGAAGCTACTGCAAATATGAAACATTCACTTTCAGTCAACTGCAACAAGCATCACTTGAGAAAGTACAGACCTGTAGACCACATGATGCATATTCTAGCTTATCTATTTTCTTTTTATTTCTTGGCAAGGCTGTGAAATGGCTCTCCAGACATCAGACTACACTGTAATTTTTTTACTTCATAAGAAATTTACAGTTTCATACCTTTCCTAATGGGATTACCTTAATCATTTACATTTCAGGAAATAACTTGAGTATCAATCACTCTGACTCTAAGAGCACGCAAAAAGGATCAAGATGAATCTAAAAGTTGCTTTATTATTAGGAGTTCATTTTTAAAGACCTAGACATGTATTTACAGGAAATCAAAGACTGTCTAATAGACTGGTTTGCTGTGCAAAGTTTCATTTTTATTACATGAGACTAGAAATACTTGTTCTCTTAGAATCATGTACTTTTCTTCAGCACCAGCTAACCTGAGTAATCTTCCATACAGGTGTGTGCATGGTTTGTGTGCATTAATTTGTGTCTGATTTTAAATGTACTCCAATTTAGATTTCAGGGACTATTTTATTGTACATGAAAGCTGATACATTGATAGCACCATGGGGAAAAAACACTTTAATTTACTTCCCCCTTACAAACAGCACTGCTGCAGTTACAACTTGTCTACCTCTAGAAGGGAGTAGCTACCTTTCCTGAGCTTTTCAGTTCTCACTTTTCCTACCATGTCATCAATATTTAGCTTTTTTTCTTTTTCTTTTCTTTTTTTTTTCCTTTTTTTTTTTTTTTTAAATACTGATGATGTTCTGATTAGAAGCAAAACTCTTAAGAATGCCAAGACTCATAAAGAGCCATAGTGTGCCATTTGTGAACTCTGTCAAAATAAAATGGCATTAGTAGGTATATATCAAACCTTGGCTGGGAAGAAAACTGAGCCAGATCTATTTCTGAATATTTGGAGAACCTGCAAAAAAGACAACATTTTCTCACCTCCATTTATTTTTCAAAGATCATACATCTGGTTAGATCTGTGTCCCGTGTTTATAAGTGATGAGAATATTCTGATTATGTTATGTTTGTACAAAAGAAATAGTAATTAATAATAATTAATAGAGAGTATTTTCAGATTACCCTAAAATAAGCATAGTTCTGAAGTATACCTGTTGTCAAGACCTGCTACTATTGCCAAAAGTTATTTCTGTGCCTACTCTAAAAGGAAAAATTTCACCAATCTGCAGAACACTGCTATAGGACAAGACTGTGCAATATCCAATAAACTTATTTAAAGTTCAATTATATAATTTAACTGTGTCTAGATAAATGGATTTTGATGGCATTTTTAACCCAGACTTTGCAAGTAATTGAAGAGGAGAAAGATAAACCAAGAAAAATAAGTAGATATGAGCATAGGTAGAATTTTTCAGCACTTACATTTGAAGGATATAAATACGATAGAACAGAAGAAGATGCACAATTCTTTGCATGTGCCATGTTTGAAGTTGAGTATGAGGATTTTTTCCATTTAGTCGTATTTTTTGTGTTCTGTTATCATTCAAGTCTTCCCTTTTTGGACACAAGAATGGTAGGTAATTTGGATAAAAGTTCTAAATCTGTATTACAGCCATATTTCTACCCAGCTTTCTAATACTTCATTGTGGTTACCCACAATTATGTATCAGATGGAAAAGGAAATATGTTTCTTTTGAGCTTTCTTAACCCTAGTCAGCCTTCATTTACTGTATTAGTATTCTTCTGTTTTTCTTGTTGTTTGTTTTTTTTAAGTCAAGACAGACCTAGACCCACCAAACAATGAAAGTTTGGTTAAAAGTAACAGTAACTATTTTTCATCTAAAAGACTAAAAATCCACTTGCAGAGTAGCATCAAATGGGGAAAAAAAAATGTTTTGGAAGAAAAAAACATTCCAAATAATGGAAAGTGACAAATACTAAGCAGAGAAGTGAGCTTTAAATTTAATTTCTTGATGGAATTGTTTTAACAGAAGACTAAACCTAAGTGTTTAATATAAACCAAACATAATTTGTTTTCTGTCTTCAGGAATTCTTCCAAGAGAATCGCTTGCACACAATACATTAAATCAACTGTAGGTGTACATAGACACTATTTTTAGATATTTCTAAAACACTTAGCTATGGTATACAGCCCCCATCTTCCTCTCCATCAGACCCCTCAGGGTTGATGCCCTACTGAATGGACTGTGAAAGTTTTGACTGAGGATATTTTTACATTTTTATGCCATAGCAACTTGGACATGAGAGTATTATTTAAAAGAAGCCAAGATGTAGGAAGGATAGCTGGGTAGGCAATGTAAAGAAGCAAAAAAGAAAGTGGAGAGAAAAAGCAGTGTAAAAGAAAAGTGAAGAGAGAAAGGAGAAAATAATAGGATAAAATATTGAAATAGGGACTAGTGGAAAGGAAAAAAACGTTTCTGATGCAATAAATGTAACAATCTAGAGCATGAAGAACAAACAGAAGAATCAAAGGAGTTTGTAAGGAAGAAGAGAGACTCAGTACAATGTTCTAGAAAGAAAGCCTTTTGTTCCTGCCTCTTGCCACCATAAAGAGGTTAGTTAAGCACAGGCAGATCTTAACAGCTGAAGAATCAGTAGTACAGTTTCAGTGCGACTCAAAGACAGTCACATTGTGTGAAAACCACTAAGTGAAGTATCTATTGGAGGATTTATATTAACATTTGACTTTCCAAGGACAGAATTAATATATTCGCATCCACTGTAATAGAAGCTTTACAAAAAAAATCTTATTCCTCTAGTTTTAACTTTAGGGTTGTGTTATATTGGGCAACTGAGAATTAGAATTCACATGTAACAGAATCCGGCTTTGTCAACCATGCAGATAAAATTTCCTTTGCACCAAACAGCTTACTGAGATCTAGTGTTCAGTCTTATCAGATCTTCATGTTTGTTGAGATTTTATTATATGAAAGAGTGAGAAAATGTAGAGAAAGCAAAAGAATGATTCAATAAATCATTTGGGATGTTTGGATGTTTGCTTTTCCAGCCTTGGAACCAATTTATTTTTAATCTTAAAGATCAGTTTACAGCATTAATTTTATAGGTGTGCTATGCATCATAAGACGTAGGTGTACACTGACAACTGATAATTGTGAAGAACTAACTGAGTAGGCATATTAATAATTTTCAAATGCTCAGAGTGAATATATAAATGTGAAAGATTGTAATGTATAAAACTGCTGGTAACATAATTTCAAATTAATTTATCAAAATCACTCAGAATGTTTTGCTCTCTTCTCCACTCTCCTCTGTTTTCTCTATATTTAGTTTTTTTCTTGCAAAGAAGGTTTTTATCAGCCAAAAAAAATTAGTGAGACAAAAACTACCCCTAAAAATCTGTAAATACCAATAGTTATGTTCAGGGGATGACCCTTGCCTTTTTTTTTTTTTTTTCCCTTCCATCTGTATTCAGATTTTTGTTTTGTTTCCATTTGTTTTTTTTTGCCCTGAGATGATTTGCTTTTTTTCTGTTCTGATAAATATGCAGTCAGTTTTCAGTCCTGTGAACTTTCTTAAGTGTGTCAATTGTCAGCATTTGTATTTCATCCCAATGATGTATGGAGGCATTAGAATTCAGCATTAAAATGTAGTTAGGATTGTAATGAGCATCATTTGGAAGCATAATGGGAATCAGCACTGGATCTCATTTTAGGAAATTTTTACTTTTTTTTTTTTTTTAAACTTTATTTGTTTTACGTATTTACATTCTTTTCTTGCTAACAGGCAGGTAAAAACTCTGTAGCGCTTATTTATGTTATGTTCTTTAAACAGAGAGCCCTATCTTCTTATCCAAGACTCATGTTCCTTTTAAATCTGGGGTTTGGTTTGTTTTTTTGTTGTTTTGTTTTTTGTTTTTTTTTTTTCATCATGTCAGAGCTAGAAAGTCCCTGCAAAAGGACCACCACAGTCCATTCAAATACACTTCCTTTGGTGCAAAATTCTGCTTTGTACCTGTCCTGTATGCCCTCACTGAACATATGTTTTTTAATGAATGAGCCATCCCAGCACCTAAATCCAAACAGATATAACTATATTTTTAGAAATTAATAGTTTGGTACTCTGAGGTGGCTCTGTAGCAGACAAGTGCAAAAATGAAACACAATCCATAGCCCAACTGAGCGAATGTCATCTCTTTTTACTTTCAGAAGTTTGCAAAATATTTGCTACAACCCAGCAACCCAGGTTGCTTTATACTACAATACCAACATTAACCAAATGACTCCTCAGGGAATCCCTCTAATTTGTGAAAGTGAGATTTGAGTCTCTACAGATTAAATGCTGATTAAATCCTGTGGTTTGCAGTTCTGTAAATTTGAAATTTTATTAATTTCTTGCTCACGCATTTTAATTTCTACTAAGACATACTTCTAGGAAGAAGAAAATGTTTCTTCATTAAGAGTACACTCAAACAGTTCTTACTTTTTCAACTGTCTTTGAGCAGATGGTAGACTACACAAGTTAAACACATCCATGGATACTGTGCCTTTAAAAAAGAAAACATTGAGGACAAGAAAAGCAAACTAGATCATTAATAATCAATAAATGACAACACCATGTAGTTTCTAACTCAGTATAAGTGGGTACACAAATGGGGATCACTATTTATGCAATCTCAACTATGCAGTAAACTGAAACCCATGAAATACAAGGCTAGAACACAAAAATCCTAGAAAGACCTTCAGACTAAGTCAGGACAATCCATCTAACAGCTTTTTTCTATTTAGCACGTATATGGAAAAAAAAACCACAAACGAACAAAAAACACAAACAAACAAAAAAACCAAACTGAACCAAACGACCACCACAACAACAAAATAAAGAACAACTGGCATCTACCTAAGAATTGTATAAAGATACAGATAGCTGAAAATATATTGCTATGGGTGACAAGATCACTCTAAATATATTTGGTCTGTACAGATGCATTGCCAAGAAGGTTATTAACCTGATTTTAGCAACATGAAACTTGACAAAATACCAAGAATGAAACTTACAATTATACCATGGGGCTTGAGTAATCATTAAAATATTTCTTCAACTCCATCCTGAAAAACAGTCAAAACGAAGTCTATTCCCAGAGACCCATTTTGGACAAACAAAAAACTGTTTCATTTTTTTTTTTCCCCATCCCACCATTACTTCTCTGTCCCCTAGTATATTTCCTTCTGTGAGTGATGTCTAACCCTCTGTGCTCACTCATAACTATTTTGCATTCCTAAGGCTTCTTCCCATGCTAGAAACACATTACACAAACAAAGGGACAATTCTATAATGAAAAAAAAAAAACAAAAAACAAAAAAACAAAAACAAAACAAAACAAAAAAACCCAAAAACAAACAAAAAACCCACAAACAAATAAAACCCCTAAGCAATCAAATTGTGTGATGAACAGATGAAAGGAACCTGATGATTTATTAAGCAGGAGTACACTCACTCTGGGCACCTCATTCTGAGCCATCAGGATCACGTACTGTTAGACTGGCCCTGTGACTCCTGAGCAGCAATACTCACATCTCTCATAACCACTCTCCATTCCAGAACTGCACATTGTAACTGTATAATGGGAGGGGTTTGTTCCTTTGGAAATGCAGGCTAATTCCCCCTTTTTTTTTCAGGCTTGCTGATGACTTCTCGTATACAACCTGCAGTGCAATAAAATACAGCATGTGGATATTCACTGTCACATTTGGCATCAGCAAAGCAGCTATGGTTAGTCCACAGCACACAAAAGAATTCTGTTGAGGACTTTGTTTTCCTCAGTACCTTAAAAAAATTATGTTCATGCTCAGCAACTATAAAATCTAAATCATCGTGAGATGCGTGATGTTTGTACGAGTAACTTAAACAGCAACTTAAAAATACAAAAACATGTTTCTAAAATTGGTAATCTCGGGGTGAGAGAAAGATAAATTTGTCTTTTTTGGGAAATGATCCATCATAGTGTCCTGGTTCTGGCCAGGACATTCTTAATTTTTGCAGTAGTCGAGAGGGGGCATGGCCAGGACCTGGAGGTTGTTCTCTACCACCTCAGGTCATTGCTGGGGCCAGGGGAAAGGACCTTGCTCCCAGGGGAAAGGAGTGTCTTCTGGTGGACACCTCCAGAGGAAGAAATCCACTATTGTCTATCACAAAGGGTTGTTTGTTTTATTTTTTTTCTGTTGAATTGTTTGTTTTCGTGTACCCTCTGTCATTAATATTATTGCTGTTACTGTTAATTTTCTCATAGCTATTTGCAGTAAATTGTTCTTATCTCAGCCCATGATCTTTGCCCTTTGTGCCTCCATTTCTCTCAATCTTGTCCCAGGGGAGAGGGAGAAAATGGAAACAGGGAATCGAGAGGGGGCAGTGAGTGGTTTGGAGAGCCTTGATGGGGACACTGAATTAGGGAACACCATTCCTAAACCATCACGCATGGCAACACTGTTGAAGAAACTCAGTTTTGTTAATCACACACCACTTCCAGTTGTGGTTCCATAACTAAGACTGATTACTAAACATTTTTCTTCCTCATGGACTTTTCTCCATATGCATAGCTTTGATTTTACCCTTTCACGCACATTAAGTGCCCCATTGGGAGTCTGGGGAAAGAATGGATAAGAAAAAAGAAATTTTAATTAAGTCTGCTGTATGACATAGGCTCACGGCCTTGATCTTCTCCATACCATCTGTCAGATTCCAGCTAAAGCTGTAGGGAAACTCCTTAAAAGTCAGCTAGAGAAAGAGAGAGTTCATTTCTCCTGCAGACTGTTTTCCATCTATATGGTGCCAAGTTCTTTATAAAGAGGATCTGTAGCATTTTCTTTTTAATTTCCTGGTGTGGTTGCCATCCATGACACTTCACTAGGTGTAATGGCTTCTCATTTGATAACCTGGTTCTTTGTTACATTTCATAAAAGAAGAATTGCTTTTACTTTTATTTCCCATTTTTCAGCATTAAAGCAATAAAATATTTTTGCTTAAAGATCACATTTTAATTCAGAAATAGATTTTGAGCTCAAAAACATTATAGATGGAGGAGTCTATGGTTCAAACTGTTGCATAGTTCCAGGTATCTTTACTCCACCATTCCTGTATCATTTATTTTCACTGTCAAGTATGTTCTTGTCCCAAATAGAGGAGTTTTGAGACGGGTTGAAGAGGGAAGAAAGAGCCATTTTATTTCTACACCTTTTATCTGTCCTTAACACTCTGCCCTGCCTCTCCTGAGAACCCACTTTTAATATGAAAATCCAAAGCATGGTTCAAAATTAATAATTCTTTTAAAAATTAGATTTCAGATTAAATGTATTTTTAGACTAGCTTTAGCTGTTATAATTACAATGATTTTGCATTGAATGGAAAGGCAGCTAGAAGTGTATTCCCCGCCTTGAAAAATATGCATACACTGCTAAACTAGCACATTTAGAAACAGCAGCAAAAGAATTTTAAACATTATGAGTCCCAAATTGAGCCTGCTAATCTTTAGACTACAATTGGTATTTGTCTGTCACTGACTGACTTTGGTCTTCATTTTATCAGAGTTTACCAGCTATGCATAATTCTATTTTCCAGGAGACTGCCCAACATTAGCCCACTGCACCCATCATCAAAGTGTCTTTCATTTCTTAGCAGAGCAGTGGGCAACAGTTCTCATTACAATGATTTCATTTCCTGCCTCTCTTCCTGGTGGTGGTTTGGATTTCTCCAAGCATGCCCTTTGTCATCACAATCTTTAAATGATACCAGGCAGAAAAGGAAAATATTCCACTGTTGTTATTTTTTTTTATGTACATATATCTACCACTCCTTTACCCATCTGTTGCCAAATACTGTGTGTTGAGTTTCCTGGGATGTGATCAGAAAGAGCATGCATGTGAGTATTGTATTTCTTTGTGAAATAATCCTGATAGATATGCTTTAAGGAAAAAATTTTCTGCTAAATTAAATCTCAGGAAAAAAAACAGTATTTCAAGAGGGGGAAAAATACAAAATTGATCACACTGTGGGACTTACCCTTTATTTCTTAATGTGAAAGAAATCCCTACTGAGCAGCCCCACTGACTTAAAATAAGGAGAATTCTCACAGGATTTGCAGTTGTTAGATCAAGCTACCGCGTGCATTGCTTTTGCAGTTGTTTTTTCTCCAGAAGGACGTTTTATTTTTCTCTTCCTTCTCCCTTTATAGCAGCTTAACCCCACAGTGAAGTCAAAATCATTTTATTTATGTGATGTCACAGCAAAAATCTGTGCTGCTATGGAAATGAATTTGATACCACAAATTCAGCAGTGCAACTTCACTGTGGGGATCAAGTATGAAAGGGAGATTGGCTGAGAACAAGCAAGCTTTTAATCTCTCCCATAATTATCAAGTGTGGCAAGATGAATTATAAGGAACAAATGAAGGGTGAATATTTTAATTATTTTCAGTCTACCATGTTTCGGAGTTTCTTAAGCCCATCATTACTGTTCTGTTTAGTTAGGAAGTGTCTATAAACACAAAGCATAAACTACACAAAAGTCCGTGTCTTAGGCATTCTTACAGGTGACAATTATGAATGACAAAGGCCAAAGGAGAGCTCCATTCTCACTTCTATTTTCTCATCTGCATTTTAAGGAATTTGTGAAACTCTTAGAATCTCTCCCCCCTGCATGAAGTAAATATTTGGAAGACACAAATATTTCACAAGGAAAAGATTATGCTTTAGCTGCAAATCAAAATTGTTGCTCACTACTACATGGATTGCACATGAGTGCAATTTCTCACCACTCTAAAAAGCCTGAGTGTACAAAAAGACCCAACCCAACCAGTCAGCCAACAAAAAAACAAACAAACAAAAAATCCTCCAAATAAAAAAACCCATCAAGGACACAGAATAACATTTTTGTCGTAGACAGTCATGTTCACATTATAGGAAGAAGTCAAATTAAGTTATTCAGTAAAATAAAAAATAAGCTGATTTTCTCTCTTACCTGTAAGAAATCTATATTGTCTAGGAGAGAATACTCTAGAAATGAAAATAAAATGATACTAACCAGTTTTCAATGGAAGCACAGGGAAAAGGACAGCATATACAAGTAAAAACCCCAGACAATGGCAAGTGCATATTACAGTATTTTGTTAACTGTATTATTAATAAAACCAGCAGTGTGAGAGACAGCATGGTCTAATTCATAGGGGTCTGTCTGTGATTAAGGACAGCTGTAAAATGGTTGGTCTGGGGAAGAGTCAGCTAATTTTTCTGGCTAACACTTAAAGCAGTTCAGTCAAGGCAACAGAGTTCTGCATGATGCATTTATTGCTCTAGGAAACGAGATGTCTTCCCTTAGCCTTCTTTTCTTATTTCTTCCCTGTCTCATTTTACACCTGGTTCTCTGTAGCCTGGATGACATCTTTTATCCTAGTATATATTAATTCTGATTACATCTTTTAAGAGTATCCAACAGCCAAACAATAGCTAAATTACACACAATAACTAAAAAAAAATACACAAATGCCCCAACACCATTGAGCAATCAATTTTCACAAACAGACCAAAAAGTGAGCTGCATAATAACACATTTTAAAAGGTCTGAGGCAATCTAGTCTCCAAAAGAAGATAAAGTTTGAATGATTTCTCTGATTTTTCTGACAGTTTATATACATATATATATAACAAAACCTCTTGATGCCACTATCAGGACAACTTCCTTTCCTTGGCTTGTAAGCAAATTCTGTTCTGGTGGCAAAAGTGACCCATATGGCTGAAGTAATCTTAAGGAGCAAAAAGGCCAAAGGAGCTGATGGGCAACAAACACTTTGCAATAATTGGATGCTGCTTCTTCAGTCCAGTTTTCACCAAATGCATCTGAGACATTTCATATTTTCAGTTGTTTGACCCAGATGAGAACTCAGAAAACAACTTTAGATGAGAAAATAGGCAATTTTGCTCTAAATTATAGACTGATGTATATTAACAATACAAAGTTACAGAACACCAATTCTAGAACCGACTAAGTGTACAAGATGACTTTTATTGATTTTTTTTTCTTTTCTTTTAATATATGTTCCCAGCATTTAATGAAAGTTTCAGACCTAGGATCTGATTTTTTGAAGTATCATTACAATAGGATCTGCTCTCACTGCACTGTCAGCCTGCAGGTGGTCATCCTGCAGAAGGAAGGACTTCATTTTTTAGCCTGTGCCTGTGAAAGGAATTATCATGTAAGGTTCTATTTTAGGGTCTAATCTAGATTTATCTTTACTCCATCTTTCATTCTCTTCTTATTGCCTCCTTCTTTAGCCATCTTTACTTCTAATGGACTAATGATTATATTATTCAGCACAAATGAATTGGCAAATGTGCAAAGTCAAAACCAGAGCCAGTTCTGAGCCAAAATATAAAATAAATATCTTCATTTCAAAGCACAAAATACAAGTCTAACATTGCCTTCTCCCAAACTGAAAAGCATAAAATCCTACCATTTACACCAGAAATTAACTGAAGGTGTATCAGAGGTGAAATAACAAATTACACAATACAACAACCACGTGCAGACCAATACAAACCCAGTTAGGGGGGAGAGACAGAAGGAAATCTATACGCTGTTCGGAAGGGAAAAGGAGGGCTGGAATTTCCCAGTTAATTATACAATGTTCACTACCTGCTTTGCAGGAGCACAGTAAACACAATTAGCTCTGAGCATGATATGTGAGATAAAAAAGCAGAACTGACAATGGCATAAAAGAGAGCCTTTGCTTGCCTTCCTTCAGTGACAGCGCCGAGCACCCTGATGTCAGCTCCACAAAGAGAAATCGTGTCAACCCACACTCTCTGATGACCACTATCTCCCCATCCAAGAGACATTCCAATTTCTTCCTGCACTACACTTTAGCTTCCCAAAGCTACAGCTGCCAAATTACAGGCTCCTTTCCACATTATGAATCTGTTCCCTTAGGAAAGCTGGTATTTTCTTATTTCACTTTTGACCTTTTCCTGTAACGGTAAGAGAGGATGATAATTGATCCTATGGTAGAAGAGGAAGAGAGGCTGTTAGGAAATGGAAGTGTTATAAAATACATAAAAAAATACTTCTCCATGGTCCCTTTTTTTTTTTTTTTCCTAAAGGAGAAAAGATTTTTTTCATACAAATCCACCCAAGAGAAAGCAAATAAAAACTTTGGGGTTTTTTTATCTTTAACTAAATTATATAGAGCTCTTATTTACTCTGCAAATCTATAGTAGGAAATTTCAATGCAATAATAAAAGTTAGCAAGTCAAAACAACCTTCTTTTCCAAAATATTTTCACTACATCTGAATCAGAACTCAACATTTTTTTTCCCATTCTCACAGACTCGCTTTATTAATACTGAGTGTATTTTTACAGATAGTCAGATGTCAGTTACCCTGAGATTGAAACAAGAGATGCTTGAACTTTTTTTACTCTCATAGATTCACTGCTGGAACCTGTGACTTCACCTGATCTCCCAGCAAAGAGCAAGCAGATAAAACAAGGAAAACGTTTAAGGACTTCTGTTCTAGAGTTCATGCATAATTTATTTTAAACTTCTCATTTAAACGCCAAAGTTGTCATGTTGGGTTTTCTGTTTGTTTTTTTTTTTCTTTTTCCCAACTTTGTGACAGGTCTTATTCTGAAGCTCCTAAACCTTAACAATTCTTCCACAACACTAATTTTGGTCTTCCTGTCAATCAACCTCACCTTGTATAAGTGCTGGGCAATGGCAATTGATGTGAAGAGCTGTTCTTTAGTCATCCCTGGGAAAGTAAGCAAACAAGAAAACACACTTCATAGTGTGCATTTCTCTTACATTACAGCTCACTGTACAGTGGAAAATTAATGTTTCTTGACTGTTAACTCTAATTTAAGACCAAAAATTGTGACTTTTCAAGTCATAAGTGTGAAAAAGCTTTCACTTTATGCGTACTCATGTGCATAAGCTTCGGCATAAAATATCTTGTTTTGTAAGCAGAAGTAAAAAAATGCCCCAAGCAATTGAAGCAAAAGCCATTATAGATGGAATTAATGTTTAATTCCAGATTTAACTGAAGTTGAAAACAAAATGCCAGTAGGAGTAGATCACAGAATTAAAAAGTGTATCTAAGGCACTGCTGTGCTTCTTAGGCTGATCTGAAGGAGCAGACTGGAAGGTGATGTTCAGCTTCCCCCTGAACTCCTGTCCAGGTAAGAGTTCAGCAGGCAGGCTGGAGCTGTCCTTAGGCTGCTGTGGACAAGCTGTGCAGCAGCACTCCCCTCCACCCTGACACAGCAGGCTCAGGGGGCCACATATGCTGAAGGCAAACACCAGCCCTGCTGGGGCCATGCCTGGAGGTGTGGCAGTCCTAGGCATCAATACAAACATCCCAGCCAGTCAAAATTAGGGCTACCACGCTGATTTAACCCATTCCATGCATTCAAACTATGCAGAGGGCAAGAAACTTGGATTTTTTTCACGCACAAGAGCACACTTGGGGGTGTGCTGAGACATGCCATGAAAGTGTTTGTGGGCTTCAAAAGATCGCATTTTGGAGGGGTCTGACTTGGATCAGTCCCAAACAGCATAATTCTTATTTAAATTTTGACTGCTAATTATTTCATACCCACACAAACAGCAGTGATGGAGTATAGAGCTTTCCAAAGGCCTTAATTTATTAATAGAATAGACCAACCTCTATGTAAGGAGCTTATTTTTTTTTTTTACTACCTTTCAGTTTTTCTCTCCTCTGCACCGAGCAGAAATCTAATACTATACATATATATATAACCCTGATATATATATTTTTTTTTAAATAGTCTCCAATTTAATAAAGTCTGTTTTGGAAATCTGTTTTGTTAAATCTATTTTCTTTCTTTTCTCCTTCCTTCCTAGCTTAGAATATTATAACTATATATTAAAAGGTGATATTTTCTTTGTTCCAGAGAGGCTATAAAGCAGTGTTAAACAGTGACAATCAATCTGAAATTAAGCAATGGAATTCTGCTGTTTCAGCTCTTTCCTGGCCATGTCATTAGCACAAAATAAGTCCCGAAGGCTTACTTACAAAAATAAATAAATCTTAAAGTGTAAGTGCTTAAAACAAATCTTTACAATGGTAATCAAACATGAATTCTTTTTGCTTACACTTATTAATCTAAAAATATTGTTTCTGGAGTGCTCAGTGACAGAAATGTTACACCATCCCTCCCTGGGTTGCAGTCCTATTATGCAGATTTGCTTTTTAGTGGGTTTTGTGTCTTTTCTTTCTTTTTTTTNTTTTTTTTTTTTTTTTTTTTTTTTTTTTTTTTTTTCCCTCCACCTCAGCCACACACAAGCTGGCAATCCATGAGCTCAAATTCACACAGTTCAGAGAAACAGGCCTGTCTGACTTTTCACCATCAGCTTCTATCCACTCTGGTAAGTCAGAGCTCATGAAGATACTATGCTACTCAGCTGAGGAAAGCATTGAGACAGTCACCATATTGCCATAGGGGTACTCAGATAACCTCCCCTCATCTCATGCATCAAAGTATGGGAATGGAAAAGTTGTGAAATTAGATGCATTCTTCAGAAATTAAGAGATGTAACCCTCAATAATAAAAAATTAGGATGCATTCACTCAGCATTCTGAGCAAAAGTTTCTTCTGGTAAGATAGCATGGTTTTGAACCTACTCTAGAAAACACCCAGGAGAGGTAGAATAAGAGTCCAAGTGATTTGGTCTGCTTAGAGATCAGGCAACTTCTGATCCATCTCTGATCCATTCAGCACAGACAGAGGCTGCAGGACACTGCATGGAGAGCTTTTGCAGCAAGACCAGAATCTGCAGGAGCTGCATGGAGAACAGCTGACGCAGTCTTCATGCAAAAACTACAGAAGTGATTATTTCAATAGTTACTTTCTCAACCTAAACCAAAGGTTTAATTCCAGAATTTTGTCCTTCAGAAAAGGAAGGGATCTTACTTGATTTTTCAGTTCCCGAAGTCTGTCTTTCTTCCTTTGCAGTAAGTGCAAGGCACCTTAAACAAATAATTTGCCGCAGATTTAGATCCCAGTTTTATCTTCTGGAAACATACTGCCATGCCCTAGGGTCAGCATTTTTAAATGAGGTCAGTGGACCAAATTATGTCCATAGTAAAGGAAAATAATTGGCTTTTTTCTCCTACTTTTGGATGGATGGCGACCTCTGATTATTAATAAAGCGTTTTTTGTCACTCAAGAAGTTTCTTTTTCCTTCTCTTTGAGATTTATGTGCATAGGGGTTGCATAGACGTGGTTTGCATGCTGAGAAGCAGGAGTGCAATACCAGGAACAATAATTCAATTATATTTTTTTTCCACATTGCCTACAAGCAACATTTGTCATTTATCTTGCTGAGTATGTTTGCATGCAAATTGAAGAGGATGGAAGATACTTTGTAACTCTAGACCTTTTTGCTGGGTGCCCACCTACAGAATGAAGTCAGGGTCTTTCAAAACCTATAGGTTTTTAAATTATTATATACGAGGAGAAAAGAAGAAAACCTGCCAAATTCCTTCCATGGAGAGGCTGGTGAAGGTCAACACTGCATATTAGAACATCTCCTTAGTTATTTACATTCATCTTACTGTATCTTCTAAGTTTCATCTCATTAACCAAGGATAAAAAAAAACTGAAAAAGGCCTTCTTACCCTTGTGGTGGTTTTTTTGTTTGTTTGGGTTTTTTTTTTTTTTTTTTGGTTTTTTTTTTGGTTTTTTTTTTTTTTTGGGGTTTTTTTTTTTTTTTTTTTGTGTGTGTGTGTGCTTTTGGTTTTGGGTTTTTTTGGTGGTTTTTTTTGGCTTCTTTTTTTTTGTTGGTTTGTTTTTGTTTTTTGCATATGAAAGAGGGAATTAATCTATTTTTCTATTATTTCATTACCATTTCCCCCAGAAGTATATGTGCAGGAGGAAACATCAAGTTAAAGACCCTGTGAGAAGAAAGATGCATTCAGGTCACCTGCATGAAGGCGGAGACCTGATGTGTCCATGAAGTCCATCACATCTCCTCTAAATCTACCAAACAATTCCACTGCACTCAGGAAAAAGCTTCATGTACACCAAAAAGGTTCTGTACCAGCCTTCCCCATCCTCCTGACCTTAAAGAGTTTGTCCTAATGAATGCAGCCCTAGAGGTATACATATGCACAGCCAGCCACTGTCAGCTTTCTCATTTTCCCCAATTTCCTCTACACTTGGGTTTATGCCACCACATCAGCTCCAGCCTTTACACTTTGTGTGTGCACCTCCATTTTCTGCTGAGCTCTAACATTAAAAGCCACAGCTACAAAATCAGAAAGGAAAATAACTCATCCCTTATAATTTTTAGAGCCTGGCAGTTACAAGAAACTCCCCACCGTGCTGGGGAAGACCAAGTGCATTTCACTTACAACTTCTAAGTCACATCAGAATTTCCTCTCATTTTACCACATCAAGTCATAACCAGTCTTTGTCAGGCCAGGGCAAAAATGTAATCAGGCCAGTATGTGTCAAGTTATGTAAAGAAAAAGAGTACTAAATCAACTACAATAGGAAGCTGGCCTTCGAGGTTTTCTTTTTATTGGAAGCGTGCCCCTTTGGAGTTGTCTTCAGCTGTGAAGTCCCTATGAATAAATGTGAAATTATTTCAACTGACATTTCTAATGACTGGTGATCTAGCTACCAAACTTCTGCATTTCTTACTGTATATCTAGGGCTTCATTTTTAAACAGAGATACCACTCATGTGCTTACATTTTGGATAGGAATTTAGGCCCTACTCCAAAGCCTGAAATCAGCATAAATTTAACAGAAAGATGCCACTCTCCTCCTGCACGTATTTGAGCAGACCATGACCATGCCTGCTTTCCTTGTATTTGCAAGTAGGCCCTAACAGCCATCCAAGATAATTATCTGCATCTGCACACCCTCTGCAGACCCACACACGTGTGAGCAATTACAGCAAGCATGAAGCCAAATTTAAATTAGGGTGTGGACCTGGAAGTTAAAACAAAGTGGAGCGGCGGGTACTGAACGGATTTAAAATAAAATAATCTACCCAGAAATTTTGATGGTATTTCTCTCTGCAAATAAAATCTCAACACTTCTCTGTTTATTTGTTTTATTATGGCAGGGAGGGGATTTGTCAAGGACCTGTGATGCCAATGAAATAACGACCTGTCACTGACAGAAGGGGGTGAAAAATTCAAGGCTCTTAGCATAACTCTGGCACTTCCACTGAAAGCAGGGGTCCTGTTTTCAGGCTTTGATAATGATCATCAGTACAGATCTGTTAGTACAGTCTGGTTTAAGGAGAGGAAGGAACAAAGGCAAGGCACTAAACACATCTAATCTGAAGTTGGACTTGGTTTAAAGGGTGACCTTACTCATTTTCCAGGGCTCATTTGGCTAGAGCAACCTAAAACAACCTTCAGGGGAAAAAAACAGGAGAGAGGGATGAAAAGGAACAAGTAGAATAGCCAACATTGGATTTTATTCCCCACCCAGTACAGATTCCTAGCAATCTGACTACTGGAAAAATATGGTAAACTGGCAAAAGTACTGCAGTGTTTTCCTCATGGTGTGCACTGCATTACTTGGTATTGTTATCAATGCTGAAATCTCGTTTCTTACAGGTACCTAAAGTAGGAAAGTAAACAAGGTTCAAGATTAACTAAATGACACATGGAGACAGGGAACTAGTTGAAGATGTCTGAAACAGGGCTGATTATTATAGCTGGATTTTTCCAATTCCCAAGAAAGAAACGACAAGGTACAACTAGGAGTTGACAGTGGTAATCTACTGGGGTGAGATGCTTCCTGAAAGATGTGGAATAAAAGAACTTAATGCCAAAAATTCAGTAGAGAGCCATTCTCAAATTTCCAGTGGTTTTACCCATTTCTTTTGCCAAATTTCAGCTATTACTTTAATCCCAACGGGATCTAGCTGCTTACAATGTTGCTACGAGGGAGAAGGATTGTCTTGTGGGATCAAACTTTGACACAGAAGAGCCACACAACTACCAGTCTTAAACTGGGCAGCTCTAAGGTATTTTTATTCTTTCCAAGATTTTAGAGGGAATATGTGAGCCTTTGGTATTTCCTAAAAAAAAGCCCCACAAAATAAACAGCCTAATTTTTAAACTCGTCCAGTATTTCCTTGCCAACACATACCTCAGATAAGGCCATGCTTTGTTTTGTTTTAAAATTTCTCTTGAGGAAGCAGTTCTTTTGAAGCAAAACAATTATTGGAACCTGAAGCTCCTTCTACAATGATCACTTCAAAATTATTGGGATGCTTTAATATAGTCAATACTCTTTTCTTCTGTATATTGTCAGAAATTAAGAAAAAGATTAAATATTTATGTATCTTGATCCAAATTCTCACTTTAGCAGTAATAATCCAAAGGATTATTATTTTTTTTTTCAGGAGAAAAAAAATGCAATATTTAAGGGTTAGTAACCTGACATTTTAGTCACTTTACCCTTAATTGCTCTTTTTCTAGGTGTTAATTTTCATTGCTCTCTGTAGTACTAAGTAGAATAGGTTCAAGTTAGCTCGGTAGTGGCAGGCTACTTAAATGCTGGTTTCTTGCTGTTTTTCACAATGATTTTTAAATTGTTCCATCATTCTATTAAATGAATTAATTTTCTTTTTTCTTTTTCTTTTTTGGTCAATTGCTTCCAACTTGGCAGCATTGTCTGCCAAGTAAATATTGCTGCTTAAATTTACAAATTATTCCAAATCATACATTTTGGTATTATACATTGTGCGGAAAAAAAGAGGCCAACTTTACTCTTTTATACGTGTGTTCTATAAATAACTTTCACAAAACTATTCACATCAAAAATGAGTCACCAACACACATACTTCTAGTCATTTTCTAGGTCTCTAACAGTCTAAGTCAAGCAGCCTGTTTTTCAGTAGGACAGGATCAACACTAAATTCTCTCTTTTTAGGAGAGGAAGAATGGAAGCCAGCCAGAACTGTTACATGTCTTTCTAGAGAAGTAAGAAAGATACAAACAAAATCATAAAGAAATTTTAAACTTAGACTTATTTATTGGCTTCACCCTTAGCTGTGCCTAACCATGGGTATGAGGGACACTTATTGGTGCTGACACTTAATTTCAGTATGATTGAGAAAATAAAATGCCCAAAAGCCAAGATGAACAACAGGTCTGCATTTGGACTGCACCAGACCCCACAACCCCAGTCAGAGGTCAGAAGAGTCCTGTGCTGCCTGTTTAAGCTGCACTGGAAAAAGGTGACTCCTGCAGAGAGCAGAGCTGTCTCCCAGAGAGGGCTCAGGCTGAGCCACAAAGTGAAAAGCAACACGCCTTTTGCAGCTTTTCAAAATGACACTGAGATGGTGGGCCTCAAAGCAGCTTAAAGGAGCAGCACTTTTCAGGGCAGATATGCAAAGTGAAGGTGTCTCATACATCAGAGGCAATTTTCCTGAAATGGTGAGGTTTGTCCTTAATGTACCATTATTCTCCTTTATGTCATTCTCTACTGTCATTAAGTTATTCTCTACTGTCATTAATAACAACAATTTCACTTATTTGGCATTGTGGCCATTTCTAAGTAGTGTCTGAGACAGGACACGAGAGCAACAGCAGGTGAGGACAGCAAGTTTTTCCAGGCTAGATCTTAGCATTAAGCTTTAAAGCACATCACAGTGCACCTTCATGGAGTTCCTGAGAGGTGGCCGTGGCTTCCTGCTGCTTGAGCACCTCAGAACCTCCACATCCCTAATTAACTCGGAGTGAGGAGCAGAAATGCATGATCTTAAAGTGCCTTTATGAGCCTAGGTAAGATTTATATGATTTACATGGTAGGGAAAGCACTAGGTCAGCATCTTAAAACTGCCAAAAATAACATTATAATACAAAGGAAAAGCACAATTATTTCTAATTTCACACTGAAAATGTCCAGTAGAGAACAATGTGTTGATATCTAACAGCACCCTTTCCATTGATAGCTTGATTTGGTTATAAAATAGGACAAGAAATATCTTCAAATCTCCAGGCAAAATATAATCATGACATTCAATATTTTTACTACCTTTTTTTAAATCACAGTAACATCAGCAATTTTTGCCATTTTCCTGATGTCGTTATCAATAAAAATTATCATTTTGGGCTTAGACCGAGTCTACTTAGCTTGGGAATCAGTCTAAAGGGAGCTGGGGAATATGTACTATAAATTGATAATGCTTTTATTATGCTTTATGTTACAGAGATGTCATTGGTAAAAAATATAATGGTAAAATACACAGCTCACTGCAATTCAAACATGAAAAATTAAGAAAAAAAATAGGCAAAAATATGAACTGTTTTTAATAATCAAGTCAAATTAATACAACATAAATTCTATGTGCCCTTCCCAAACATGCAGTTAACAATCTTCAAGTGTGAAACATGGCACATTACAGACTTCCTTACTCCACATTTCTTCCAGAAGCAACAACATGCATAAAGAAAGGCAGCATGACAAAAGTATACACGCATAATCTAATTGAGATAGATATATCCTTTCAAGACCAAATTCTAGACACTGAACCTCTTCTAAGTTTCAAAGTGTGTTTTTCAATCTGTAAAACAACAGTGGAAAGTTCTCACTTAAGCCATTGAGGCTGACTTTTTTTTTTTTTACCACTCACTGCAGTAATTTGAAACGATCAGAAAAGAGCATTATTGGCAGCACAAACCAATAAACTTAAGGCACTTCCTGAAGTTACTAATACAATACAGCTAACTATGAAAAATCAATATTATGATAATCAATCAAAAATCAAATAAGAAGCTATTACCACCAGTAAATAGAACAAAAGCCACGGCAAAATAGCAATGTAAATAGTGTTTTGGCAAAAAAAACCCAAAAAACAAAAACAAAACAACAAAAAAAAAACCAAACAACAAAAAACCAAAACAACAACCAAAAAAAAACCCCACAAAACCAAAACTAAACAAAAACAAACAAACAAAAAACCCACAAAAAACACCCACAGAAACCAAAAAAGGTTAAGCTCAGGAACAGGCTCCCCACAGAAGTATTCACAGCACCAAGCCAGAGTTCAGGTGTTTGAGGTGTCCTGTGCAGGGCCAGAAGTTGGATTTAATAATCCTGTGATATGAAACAACTCCAAATTTGTTAAAATCTTGGCTACTGCAGCTTGCACTGTCCTTTACCTGAAGATAAAATCTTGTCCTAATTTCCAACAAGCCATCCCAGAACCTTTGCACCTTTTAGTGCCATCTGATCTACTAACTTATTTAGGAACCTATCTGCCATTGTCATCAGTACTGGAAGAATCACAAAGTGATTGCAGGTGTTGACTTTAGAATCTATCTGGTAAATTACAATGTACCCTTTCTAACAAATGTCTATACACAGGCATTTGAAGTTAGACTGAATATCATATTTTCCATATCAAAGCATGTTTCTGTACAAAGAAAATAAGTAAACAAAGATGAGTAATAAGAGTTTGAAATACATCCCTCTAAGAACAAAGTTAAGCAAGTTAAAATATTGATGCAATAATTCTAATAAAGACTAGCAAATCAGTTTGATTTAACTGGAGGCCATCAAAGTAATTTTGTTCTAAAAGATGTTAAAGCAAAATTCCCATCTCCAAAGCCCAAACAAGTAAGTCAGAAGCTCACAAGCTGTATCTCTGCTTCAGAATTCTAAACAAATTTACTTTTCTGTGTGAAGGAACTGTTGCAACAGGGTGGGTAAATAAATAAAATGCCTGCAAGTTGTAACCCATCCAGAGGCAGACACAGCAAAAAGGTACCTCTGGAGGTAGTTCCACCCAATCTTTTAACAAGCAGCAGCTATTGCCACCTGCCAACATCTCTGCATCTTCTAAACAGGCTTGGAAGTAAAAAAAAGAAAAAACAAGGAATTTCACTCCTCCTCTAAGTATCCAAAGCCATCAGGTTTTTTAAAGTGTTCTCCAAGGACACCACCCAGACACAGGTAGGTCTTCAAAGAAACATTGGGGTGAAAAACCCAGAGACATCCCAGTCCTCAGAGGACTGAAGTGTGCTCAGTGGGGCAGCCACAGGCACCCAGGCAGAAAGCAAACCAAACAGAGGGCCAATGGTGAGTTTTAGCTGCTCTCCAGCTTGCAATTTTTCCCAGTTCCACGTAGGGCCAGCTTTGGATTTCATAGTCTGTTGTAGCTCTTGCACTGAATGGTTAAACCTATTTTAAAGTAGTAGCGTTCCGCTTTTGAAAATCCTTTAAAAATTAATAACTTCTGGTTTTACATTATGAATTTCTGCTTGTTAAAACCCTCCATTTCTTAAAGATGCAGCATCTCTCACAAATGTGCGAAATCGTGAGGGTTGCTTAATTAAATAGTGCCTCTAGCATGAAAGTCATTATCACTCACAGCTCTTGAGTGACTTAGTTCCAAACTCCCTGGGGTCTGTGCCCACTCCCGAGTGGACTGGTGCCCACATCACAAAAAACCTACCCTCCCAGCAGGACCTCATTGCTGCCACCTCAGAGACAACAAACACAGATTAACTGAGTTCCCCCTACTGACTCTGCTGTCAGACTCAAAATTAGTACCTCCAGAGGAGTCACAAGTAATATTAAAAGACTCCACAGGAGCTTTGTATTTCACCTGCTGTACCTGTCCTGTGGGTAGGTAAGCATTGTTCAGCATCTAGTGCGTTTCCCATGGCAATTTCAAGTCTTTATTTGCTTTGGAGATCAGAACCTCTTACTTCCCTAGTTTGCATCAAGATTTATTTTGAGACGCTTGCACATTTCAAAATTATATCTAACAAGAAGCAGTGTCAGGTGATATTTTTTACTGGTAGACTTTTAGCAGTTCTATATAAAGCAGCACAGCTGCATGAATGCTTCAGAAATAATGTGCAAGACGTATTGCCTTACTTCAGCTAATAAAAATCTGTAACCAACTCCAGCCTCATGAAACCACAATTTAAAGAGATTACACTTTTAAATCATATCTCTGAAAATGAAAAGGTGGCATTATCACACTCTACATCATGGCAAAATTCCATTCTTTCTTCAAATTAAACTGCTACACCCCTGTAACTTCTCAAACATTCATTCATCAAGAATGATACCCTATTAAACAAAGAAACAATACCTTCTTACCTCCAAATCTGCTGTTATCTCACAAAATTGCCAGAAATACAGATTTAATTGATTATTTTATAAAACTGCTGAGCCAACATGGCTGAACCATTCTACTCCATCCTCTGTATCATCATAAACAGCAACAGCTCTGTGCAAGACCTGTGAATTCAATGAGCATTTTGAAGACAAACTGAAATGGTTGCAACTGCTGCAGCACCAGACTTCTCCAACACAGTCTGTGTCATCATCTGAAGATGCATAAAATGGAAATCACTCACCTTGATTCAAATACTTGTATTCCTGGCAGTTTTGAAATAAAACCCTCATCATTTGATTGTAAACTGTGTGTACACAGTCTAAAATTTGTTGAAGCAAAACCCATGAATTTTACAGATTCACTTACTGGATCAAACTTTCAATTAGAAAGACAAACAAACAAGACCAAAAAACTCACAAACAAACAAGCAACCCTTCTGCTGCATTAGAGACAAATTTCCTTTCTAGCCAACCTTAAAAGTAGATTAATTGGAGTAAGGAGAAAGAAAATAGTATTTAAAATATATTTTGTCCTACATGTTTCTTGTCAGACTAGATATATCACAAGAGCACATAATTGTTTGCTGTAATAAGAAATTAAATAAACCTAAGGAAAAAAAAAAAAAGATGGGAAAGAAAGTACCCAAGATTAAAATTTCAAATTAATTTTTTTTTCCTTGAAAAATGTGTAGTCCCTTCCTCACAAATAAATTTAGGGTGTCAACATTAAATGCAAATATCCTAACACAGCAAGGTGATGCCAGCTTTTGTCCATGTTACTGAGAGTCAAAAGGCTCCCAGTACCTCAGAGGATGCTCTGTACAGTGAAGAATATTATTGGTTAGATACCAAATTCTGCCTTCAGTGATTGAAAGTAGATTACAGACAGGTGGATTTTCAACAAGCAGGCACTTCCTATCTACTCCTGTAACAAGTTCTGGGCAAGTATAGTGGCACAGAAACAGTACAACAAGTAAACGGGAATATCAGAGTTCCAGCTTTTCCAAGCTATTAGAACTCCCACAAAGCTACAGAAGATGTGGGATTCATTTCTTTTACTGCTTTCTGCCTTTTTATCTCATGTACAGAGAAGTATTTTAAAGTTTAAGGGTTGTAGCAGATAGTTATCAACTTTGCCCTTAGGTGGTACAGCAACCTCGTTGAAAAATTGCTTTCAAAACCTATTACATTGCTGAGCATTTCAACATTAGTGCACTTGGCCTGCAACTATTTGCTTTGGCATATATGAATGTACTTTTTATTTAGAGAAATGCTTATTTTCACTCTCAACACTGTCTCCCCTTTCCCTTCCCCTCATATGCCCTGATAATTTCCAAAATCTCACTTCCATTTGCTCTGTTGTAGAAGCTCTTCTCAAACCATTTTTTCAGCTTAATTGATTTAGAGTGGTTCCAAAGCCTTATTTCAGGAGCTAGCTGATTTCATTAACTAGTACTACTAGTTTGTCAAAGTTCCATATTAAAAGAAACAAACAAACAACAAACCTCTATTCCTACTCAGTGGGTTTTACTTTTATTTAAATGGAATCAGCAGCAATCACTCAATCCAAGGGTACTCTGAAACTGCTTCTTACAACTGCAGCTTAGAAACCTCTGTTCTCCACTAAGAAAGCCCCTTCACACCACAGGACACATCCTTTTAGCACCGTGGGGTTTGGGTTTTTTTGCCTCCAGGAGCACTAACATCATCTGTGGATTGAGCTATGCCCGAAGGTGAGGAGCCTGCAGCAGATACACTGCACCACTCCAGCAGGAATTGCTCCAGCTCCTATTACTGCTCCTCCCCCAGCAGGGAAGGACCAGAGGCGCTCCTCCTGATTCTCAGCTCACTATCACTTCAAGCACTTCTTCCCCAGTTTAAAACCCCCTGCCTCAATTCCCCCTCCCTCCTTCTTAGGTGTAAGCAAGTAAATCAAAAAGAGGCTTCAGTGGGTGATCTATCAGAGCAGTACCCATCACAAGAAAGGCTTATTTCCCTTCTTCCTTCCTCCTTTACTGGGGAAAGTCCTATACATGCTCTAATTCTATTTATTATTTTTTGCTTCACCTTTCTTGTATGGTACCAGAGATCCAAATTGAATTCCCTGTCCCAATTTATGCTTGGAGGAATTTAACAAACTGGGCCTGAAGGAGAAGCGGGCAACAATATCATTCTGTTTGCTGTTGGATAATTCTTTCTTAGTAAAACAAGAGCAGCAGTTTAAAGTTTTGGTCTAGATTTAAATACAATTTAAATTTTATTTAAATTAAATATGAATTAAGTACAATTGTATTTGGTGCAACAACTGGACTTACTCAGATTGTAGCTGTGAGATAAAAAGCTGAACTTACTCAAGCTGCAGTTGTGTATCTGTATCAATGCACTTTTACCAAGTTTGTGTTTGAAACCCTCTCTGGATCCCTTGAATAGACTTTTTTTTTTTTTCCTTGTATTAGTAATTTTGTTATCTCAAAGAGAATGAAAAAGCTATAAAGTATTTAATTTAGGAATTTAATTTCAAACAGACAGGAGTGTACTTTAAATTATAAATAGGAAAACTGAATGATAAGAAATATCCTTTTATTACTTTCTAAGTACAGTAATAACACTTGCTACCTTGGGCCACGAGATTATTGGCAACCAAAGTTTTAATCATCAAAATAGAAAGATTTTGTGTGCCTTGGAGATAGTTGTTTCTCTGCTACAATACATATCTTGATATTTTGAGCTTTGGCTAATAAACATTTAATAATTATTATATTAAAAGTTATTGTCCTTGGGGCTTGCTTTTGATGTGTACCATATAAAACAGGTGTCTTGTATTATTTTACTGACACTGGGGCTTTCCTGTTTGCACAGAGCTTAGAATTATTAGTTCAGAATCCAGTTGCTATCTTTGTTATTGCTTTGTAAAGTTCTAATTAGAATTTGGGGAATCTAAAGAAGCAATATGCCTTATGAATAGCACTGTGTCTTTTAGATGTGTGATTGCTATTCACTTGCTTTTGCTTGTTTTATTAAGCAGAGGACAGCAAAGAAATGTGCAAATAACCTTGTATGTTTGATCTTTGTGTTTGGAAAGAATTTATTAGAGATAAGAGTGTGGGATGGCAATCAGTATCCACTTTTAAGGAGTTGGAAAAGGGGATGGCATTTATTAAAGAGCTTGCCTGGGCAGATTCTGTATTTAAAAAAAAAAAAAAAAAAAAAAAAAAAAAAAACACTGTCNAAAAAAAAAAAAGAAAAAGACTCACTGGTCATTTAGACTGTACTATGGCAGTGTCTTGGGTCAGAAGGGATTGCTCAGGTCATCAAGCTCAGGCACCTTTACAAGCCCAGGTGACACTCCTACCCAAAGACTGCACTGTTGCCTCTTGAGCACCACACTGTTGATGCCCTAATGATTTACAAGGCAATAAAGTGTCTGACCAGCAATAATGCTTAAGAAAAAAAAAAAAAATCCGGGTTTTCATTCAAACTTCTGCTTTCACATGCAGACAGTTAAGACTGCCATTTCAACAGAAAAATATGCAAAGGATCCATGTCCTACTTTCTAGTCAGACCTCTCCAATACCTTAATCTCCCACAGACACAGCTCCACAGGTTTTCATTTAGCTCCATAAATTGTTTATAAATAATCAGTGACTGCGTGTGGGGAGCTCTCCCCCTGAAAGCACCACAGATTGACTCTCTG
>VWYO01002668.1:67952-78136 GCA_013400275.1 Rhadina sibilatrix | reverse complement strand
AAAAAAAAAAAACCCCACCAAACGTAAACTAAATAAGAGTTCTATATTTCAGACACTAAGATTTCAGGAGAAGCTGCTGAGTGCTTTTCAAAGTGCTAAGTACATCTGCTTCTTAAAACTGGTTATTACTATATAAACTGTCATTGACCAAGGAAATTTCGACTCACAGCTGACCCAAAAGCTGCAGTTTTGTGCACTTAACAAGGCAGCAAGGTCTGTCCTTAATCAAAATGCAAAAAAGACAATTTACTCTGTGCTGCATCCATGTATTTGTCAACTGCAGAAGATGCTGCTGAGTGGACAGCATTCTTACAAAGTCAGAACAGATTTTTTGTTCATAAATATTAATTCAAGACACTCAGCCTCAAACATTTGAAAGTCTTGTCTCTTTCTATTATTATTCATTGCACAATGATATTTTAATTGGGAATAGATAATTACTAGAATATTAATTTTGTTTTACTGTCTTGGAATTAATATGAGTTTATCTGCACACAAAGAAACACTGCAAGTATTTATTTGGCTGAATCTTAAACCAGAAAAATGTCTCACTATATTGTATGTAAACATTACACAAAATATATATTTTACATCTAGATGCCTACTATCATAACAGAGATGTTTTTATAGGGCAAGAGCTGTGAGAGTAACTGAATTTCCCCCACTGCAGCCTTTTAGAAAATCAAAGTAAGGCAGAGGCTCTAATTAATTTCAAATAAGAATGAAAAGTCTGTTGGGCTTGACAACAGCATTTTGCAGAAATCAGATGAAATTTGGATTTGACTGATAATATGTTAACAACATACTGCTTCAGTGAGATCCCTTGATTTTTGAAGGATCAAATTATGCCTGTAAGAAAGCCTAGTTTTGACAAAATTAAAAGAGAAAAATCAACAGAAAGTTGAGCTAAAAACAGAGGTTTTTAGCAGGGATGCCTTCCTGAGCCATTCTTCCAAGATTTGCAGTGCTAGAGAAATTAGCAGTGCCTGGGGTGCTCCTCAGAGTACCCAAATGTTTGCCCAAGCAATGGGCCTAGGATAGCTGTCCTTCAACACTGATCCAAAATATCCCCTGGGTATGACTTTTTAACTGGGTGGAAGAAAAAAAGATTTTTTTTTTTTTCCTGAATTCACTTACCTTCCTGCTAACTTTATTTTAAAAGTAGGCAACTTGTAACATGAAAGCAGAGACAGCAACATCTTCATGAAGAGTGATTTTTCAAGAAGAAGGACTTTTTACAAGGGCATGTAGTGATAGGACAAGGAGAAATACCCTGAAAGAAGGTAGATTGAGATTAGATAGTAGGAAGATATTCTTTACAGTGAGGCTGATGAGGCACTGGAACAAGTTGATGTGGATGCTCCATCCCTGGAAGAGTTCAAAGCCAGGTTGGATGTGGCTCAGAGCAACCTGTTCTAGTGGAAGGTGCCCCTGTCCAAGGCAGAGGGGTTGGAACAAGATGATCATTAAGGTCCTTTTAAACACAAACCCTTCAGTGATTCAATTACAGGTTATTCACTCCCAGTGCTGAACTGTTATCAGTTAAGAAGTGCCTCTTTCCTTTTGAAAGTAGGTATAAAATAATTCAATATTCAGTGGGCCAAAGATCTTGGCAGCTACGGATGGTGCATTCTCCTAATATTCTCTAGCAAGTCCCTGGTGTTTCTACACTGATTAGTGGATTACCCAGTCAAAAGGAACAGCCTCTGCAGGGGCAATCAGGAGAAAGACACCGAACGCCTCTGTCCCAGATGATTAAGATTGTCTCCTGAGAGATAGAGAAGAATCACTCCAAGTCTTTGCAGCAGGACTAATGAAGACTGATTTCTTGAAGCTGCAGCACAATTCCTCAGCTCCATAGCCACCCCTCCCTCCTCCCCTGCAGTAACCTCAGCTCCCCTCCATGTCCTCAGCTGCCTCTGCAGGAAGGCTCGGGCACACGCCTGTGCCACTGGAGCCAGAGGTGTGCTCTGGGCCAGCTGGCTGCTCTTGGCATCCCTGGCGAGCACGGAGCCAACAGCCTCTGGTCTGCACAGGGAGGGGGCATCAGGCAGACCTGGAAAGAAAATTTTGACTTTCCCATCCTCCTATCAGATTTGAGTGGAGCTGATCAATGTGTTGGGAGTACTATTGCTAAACGAGAGAGAAGTTTCTGAGATACTATGTGGGTGTCCTTTATTAAAATCAACAGAAGTAGGGGGGGAAATTGGCACATTATGCACAACCTTAATAAAATGCCAGGCTTTTGCAAGCTAGAAGTGGAATGTCTGTCTGTATAACATGTCTGAGCAGAAGTTCAGGCATCAACCTGCTAGTGCTGCTGCTCTGTTCCTCGACCTTATTCTCCCTCTGCAATAGTCATTTCAAGTAAAGGGCTTATGGATCTTAATGCTGCTGAGTTCTGAACTTCAAGTGGTGGACTCCTGCTTAGATTTGAAAAACATACACTTCAACTGGTCATTCACATATGGCAAAGACACATCAAAAATCTATGCTGGCAGTGAATTAATCGTACTGAAGTATTTCTTGAGCAGAGGCAGCCATTGCTTTCTTTCATAACAAGTCAAGTTTGATGCAAGTAAATACATGGATAAAATATATCTACAGCTGCTCTTTCCAAGTCCTCCTCTGTTTTCATAAGGAAATAAAATAAGAAAAAGCCCAAACCCTACCAAGCCTGAAAGCAGAGCAGCACTGTAACTTCACACGTGGAAAGAAAAGCAGCTGGCTGCATTCAAAAATTCTGATGTATGGTCTCTAACTTTAAAATCAAACAGTGATGACAAAAACTGTACTTTAGGCAAAGCAACTTCCATTAGTAAAGGTATGAAAGAACTGTTCCTGAGCAGAACTATGAAAAAATATAACCTGGGGCATCTATTTGGTTCCAGCTTTGGTGCCCCTGAGATGCACTGTAAGAGGGGGGCTTTGGGAATGCCAGGGCCTCAGTTTGTAAATAGGGAGCTGCTAAAATGCCACGTGCAGTTCACAATGCCAGGAGAGGATGCAGGCAGGATCTGGCTGATAAAACCATGGGTTTGCAAGCTTTCCTGCCCTCCTCACCAGGCCTGCTGGGTTACCCAGCAGTCCTCCTAGTCATGGGCAAACCCCATGTTACAATGAAAGCACTTTAAAGCAGCCTCATGCCACGTGGATAAAAAAATCACATGGATTTCCTGCTCTAGAGTTCAACTCCCAGGAACAGGTCTTATTTTTAGTCCTGAAGATTCCTGATCTAGTAAGTAGTAGTAAGTACTCCTTTGGCCAACAGATCATCAGTCACAGATCCACTAATCAAAGTGTAAAAAACCTCATCAACTACATTGTTTGTTAATTTCAGGAGCTCTGGAGTCAGTCCTGTGTATCACCATGAAAAAGAGGTTCCAAATCCTGCTCCAGTTAGAGGAGATGTGCAATGCAGGTGAAGTAAAGCAGAGCTGCTGTTAAACATGATCAGGGTATACAGAAAAGGTATGAAACTACTTGTATATAACTACCAAGTAAATTAAGGAGATTTATTTATTGTTATTTTATGGATCATCTCAACATTGAAACTTAACTTATAGCATTAGTCCAGAAATACACATTCAACAAAAAATATATTGAAGTCATGACAAATCCTCAGCAATATAAGATTTTGGAAAACTGGCCATGCTTCTGCAGTAGGATTTCTTTATCATTTCTCTAGACTAGTTAAAAAAAATTCTTTAAAATACTGAAACTCATTTTTAAATTAAAGAGCACAAACTTCCCAAAACATTATAAATTCATTAAAGTATTAAATACAACTTCTTGACAGATTATCAAGCTATTCAAGTTCCCATTTATGAATATTATTTAAAAAATCTCATTTTCTATTTGGTTTTAGAAAAAATAGATTTAATATTTCCAATTAAATAATTCTCATGTGAATTCTTGTGAGGAAAAAAGAGTCTCTTAATACTTATTCTCAGATGAAGGAAAAAATAAGCTATTTTATATGCAAATATAACTGATTCCATTTAATTGTTCCTGAGGGAAGGAGAAGATTTGTATGCAAACCTCTTGCCAACTGGTAGACTTCAACTTCCTAATTCATTTTCCTCTGAAATCATTAATTAATAACTGCACCTTCCTAACGGCAGAGAGTGCAGTTCCTGCAGGGCACTGTATTCAAGACCTCTATGTCCCAAAAAAGTCATCAGAAGCTGAGGGTGGTAGGACTCAACTGTGGAAGCTGCCTGCTGCTCCAGTGCACAGACAAGTGCTCAACACATCAAAAGTTCAGCATAGGAAAAGCAAAATTCCCCCAAAAATAGCGCTGCAGGGCGTATTTATTAGCCACCATGAGAGAATTCACTTCAAGCAAGCATGCAATGATCAAAATGATCATTCCAATGTATCTCTATGAAACGTCCTTTGCTGATCCTTACGTTCCGTGCTGTTCCCATGGCAAGGGGTAGAAGCACTTAACTCACTGGCACAGCCAGGCGCTCAGGCGAGACAAATAATCCATCATCAGGCCACTTAAATTTCATCTCTATCTTCTACCCTGTGGGAAAAGTCTACAGGGCGTCTTGTAGGGGAAAGCATTTTAAAATGACATTGCCACAACCACAGAAACCACGCCACCTCTTTGCAGAGAGGCTGGTCTCACGCTAGCACAGCTGGGCTTCAGGCTGCAGCAGGGAGACCTTTTTCTGTGCTCTCTCATCCTGATGAACATCCCTGAACTTTTCTCAGAACAAGGGGTTCTTGATCCTGCTTAGTTAATTTAACCACTTTGCATCCAGTTTATATAAAAATTCTCATCTCCCCTTATCTAGCTAATCATTCCATGCAGTCTAAGCACTTCGCTAACCAGTCAAAAGGCATATTTACAGTATACTCATACATAAACCTTAACCATTAGTTTAGAAAAGAGAGACACCCAAGCAGCTGAGCATAGACAAAGCTAGGGACGCCCACTCATCTTTCTGTCCCTTTTTTGCCAAAGAGCTTTGCAGTTTGCTGTGTCGCACTCCTCTGTGTCAGTAGATGTGTAGAAAAACAAGAAATGGCTGGGCATTTGTTCTTTTGCTCTTGAATTTGCACTATGGCTTCTTGATCCCCACACAGAGAACTTGAGAAGCACGTTGTGCTCACCAGTCCTGTGCTTTAATGACCTGTTCCTCTTCAGGTGCAGGTCATGGTCTTTGGAAGAGGTGATTTCAATTGCCTCCAGCTACTCTTGTGCCCACTCTAGCCACATCCAGGCCCTTGCCTGTTCCCAAACATCCTTCAACCACCACTCACACTATGTTGTTTGGCAAGGCAAATGGGGCTCAAGCATGACTCACAGCCTGATGGAGTAATTCTAGCCTCAAGAAAACCCTGATGTGTGTTTGGGGGTATAGTGAATTTATCACTAGAGAAACCGAAGTAGTATTCCATGTGCCAAGTCCACCACTCCAACTACTGGCAATCACATAAACATATACTTTTTGGTGCCTTCTGGAGTACTAGTACATGTACCAATGTGTACAAAATACATTTCCACAACTTATGAAAAGCTCAAGCGGTTTTAAAATAAACTTCTCCCTAAAGAGACAACAAGAGAACAGCTAATTAGGAGACAATTTTTCTTTTAATTTATTACACATAGTAGCCTGAAAGAAGAGTGCTTTATAGACATGTAAGAATTATAGTGCAAATAATTAAGTATTTTCCAAACCATGGATAACATCAATCACTTCCCAAAGCACTGTTTGAGCTTGACTATAGGACTATAGGTTTGTTTCTCCAGATGACTTAGAGGTTTCATTCCACGATTGTACTTTTTTTTAGCCAGAAATAGTGCAGCTTTATAAATTGTTTAGATGAATGGTGCCAGTGTTTTTTATTATTTTTGTTACACCAGAGTCTGCACAGATGCCATGGATTCAGTATTAGCTCCAAGTAGAGATGGAACATACGTGGATCCTATAGTCAAATTGAAGAACCATGTTATATTATTTATTCTTCAAAATTATATAAAGATATGGTCCATGATTCAAATTTTTGTTGTTATTACAAAGTCTGCTACGTTAGATTCACAATGATTATTTTAAGCTCCTTAATTATGACTTGAAGAGCGTAACAGCCAAAACCTGCCAGCCAAAAGCAAAAAAAGAGTCATAATCTATATAGTGGCTTATGGATTAAAGCCTTTGTCAACAAATGCCAATATCATGTCATTAAAAGTGTTGCTGAATCTCTCATTCAGCAGATGGAAGTTACTATTCAGCTGGAAGTCATAGCAACAAAACATGTGCATGTCCTTCTTTGGCTTTATCATTGATTTCAGGAGTGAATTTTGCATGGTTTGTTAGCTTCCCTATCTATACACAGAGGTTTTGGAAATTAGCTGAAGCTCCTAAAGTTCCTATTAATGGAACTGAGCATACAAGAAATACTGATTTAATGAAGGGATAAAATTTATGTCCAGTATTTTTCAGCAAAATAGATTAAGGAACAAAAGTGTAGCAATTCAGTAGTTTAAATTGAAAAAAAGAATTGAATCCTATATCTAAGAAAAAACTTCTGTGTCACATCACTCTTCTGCTTTAAGCCTCTTTCCTGACTCCTTGATTTCTTCCAAAATAGTAGCTGTCAGGACATCATCACTTGAAGAAGGTTCTTGCTAATCTGACAGTCATTATAATTTGCTGGCATTTTAGAGCTGCACAGTTTATTGTGCCAGATTATATTTTATTTTCATTCCTATATGCTCACTCATAACAACGGGTTCCTCAAAGTGGCTTTATATGCTTCTAATTTTTCACAGTGTTGGCAGTCTTTTGGCACAGGCTAGTTAAAACCAAGAAATACAACCTAAAAATTCACATTAGCCAATTACTGACCCAAAGCAGAAAAATCTTGAAGCTGACAAGTCAATCTGATCTGAAAACTGGCAAACACATAGACCAGCTCAGGTAGTTTTCTGGCAATTATAGAAATGAGAGGTCTCCAGGGCTAAATATTAATTGTTTGTAAAGTGGTTTAGAAGTCAATAACACGTTCATGAACTCATTTAATCTAGGGGGTTTTAACTATTTTTTCAGAACTATCTTAAAACACTACAACTCTTGTAACTAAGTCTTAGCACTTTGATACTGTTAGATTAATATCAAGTAAGTCCCTGTTACTCTGAGCTCAATACACTAAAAAAGTGTTTTATTCTAGCAATATGAAAAAGTCATGAAATTTTATAATGGATTTCACTATTAGGAATTGAAATGTGATTTAATACTTGACCTGCATGTGAATTCAGCTTTTAGCAGCTGCAAAAGCTCATTTCTGCTTTGGTTGTAACACATGCACTGTATTACTCAAATAATTGACTTCCCACAATTTCTAGGTCATCATTGCTGAGGCAGATGGACAGAATTTGTCCAGAATATTAGAGCTTCTGTGGGTTATTTGGGAGCAGCAGGATTGGAGCTGGACCCAAATCTTCAACATAGGTGCCATCCTGGAGATAGGGCCAAACCCAGGACTAAAGACAGATGCACCTACAGTGGAAGTCAGGCCAGGGCCAGGTCTAAGCCTAAATGAGATTCCATGGTCAGGGGCTGGGGAGAGGTCCCAGGTGAGGCTGGTCTGGGCCATTAAGGGCCATTCCTACTCTCAGGGCTTTAGCAGTGAGAAGCCAAAGGATGAGGTTGCAGAGTGACTGTAGAGCTTGGGGCTTTATGAAGAATTGTTTGTCTGGGTAGTAAAACTAGGAAAAAAGGTAAGTCATACCTTGTGGGAATCCCAAATGAGAAAGTAGGACTTGAACTCGGAGGGGATGTCAAAATGCATGAAAGAAAGATGACACATAATGTCATCAAGTCAAAAAAAAAAAAAAGGGGGCTGAAAAAAACCCCAAACTACAGCAAAAAACTAAAGAAAGGAGTTTGATATGCAAACTGCCCCCAGGGAGGGAAGTAAGACTAATGGTACAATGTAGAGGTAAGGCTGAAACACTCAAGAGAAGCTCAGACATGAGTAAATTTGGGCTGTGAAACCATGCTCTCACTCTCTCTCTCTCTTAAAGTCTGCAGGCTTCGTGTCTCTTCTCACCTTGTTGTCAGGAATCTAGTGTTGTGTCATATTGTCTCTCCAGAAATGGACCCCAGATAAGCTACCAAATCACCACTCTCATGTGACAAAGAGCAGAGTAGTAATTGTATAGACTGCAATTTGTGGTGACTGAGGTGAAGGTCAATTTCATATTTTTAAATTTTCGCATTTTATTTTTTTTAAGAACAAAAATCAGCCTCTATTAAAATGAATGCTAAATATTCAATGGTTATGAAAATCCAACACTAAATTTGCAGTGCCACTTACTCTGGTTATCTTCATCCCATGAGCCCATGGTTTATGATATGTGGATAATTACATGATGAAACAAATCATTCTTTTACCCACATCATGCTCCATCAAGCACATACATGGGCCATTTCTACTGACTCCTCCCTATTGCTCTGCTCATTTGTTAGATGGCAAAAGGCATGAGAGGAATGTTATTCTTTTTAACCAAAATGCAGCTAAGGAAAAGCCGAGAAAGCAAAGTTGTCCACAGCACTTGTTCTTAGATGTGCTGAGCAAGTCCATCCTGCCTTTTACCTTAAGCTTGCCTTTACATTTGGGGCCCATGCTCTCTGTCAGTAAACTGGGAAATAAGAGGATGATGTTACTGCAGGAGACGTACAAGAAAATATGGTTTGGGGGTTTGCTGGGTTTTGGGGTTTTGGGTTTTTTTTTTTCCAAAATGCTTCTTTTACTTCCCGATGCAGATTTGGTCACAAAATCACAGAGTATGCTGAGTTGGAAGGGGCCCACAAGAAAAACTGAAGCTTACTGACAAGCACTAATTGTCTTCTATCCAGACTGAAGAACGAATCATCTTCTTTAAAGGGAAAAGCATCTTTATGTGTTTCATCTGACTAACAGTCATTAAAGAAAAGCTATTCACCAAGGCATGAGCTGGGAATGCACAGGCAATTTTGTTCTGCTGGGTGTTTGACTCCACTATCTACATAATGTTACTCTGACCATTTCTTTGAGTATGTGATGTACCTGATGTGCTCTTCTAGACACTTACAACAGGATTAATGTGCCTCCAAGTGAAGCTGATGAGCCCTTCAAATAGACTTATAAAGGTTAACAAGATGGCTTATGTGAATTAAAGTTTCATGAACAAAGGAATGCTATTCAGACCTCACATTATATAACAGTTATCTTCTTCAAAATACTTTTAGAAATGTATCTAACTGTGGAACATTTTTAGAGTATCTTGCTGCTTCTGAGAGCACTAAGAAGTTTTTAAAGTTTGTAAATGGAATTTGAGTTCAACAAGCCTTCTCATTTTAAAAGGTTCAGTAAAAAATATGAGGCTGCAGAATTGAGAATTAAATTTTTGTCTTGCAAAGACTTCCTTTCCATTGACTTGTGATGAGTCTGAGCAGCCTGTCAAATTAATATACACTTCCTGCGTGGACTTCATTAATCTACACAGAATACATAGTCCATCAATATTAAAAGTACCTTAACAAGGAGAGGGGGTGGACAGGGAGCAGGGCTGTGTCTCATCAATTTCTGTGCAGTAGGTCAACATCAATAAATGATTATGGCAAGGAATAGACCATTTGTACAGCAAGGCTGTTCTTAAACCCATTAATTTAGGGAGTAAGAATGAAATGCAATTTTTATATTACTTATCCTTATCTCTACTTGGTTTAATTTTACTTTCTTCTCTCCATCTATTTTCCTCTGCTCTCCTCAGCAGTTGTCATTTCTATCTGGAAAATATATGTGTTGAGGAGCTAGTTTTTGTCATTCTCTTTTCTCTTTCTTTCCTTCCTTTTCCTTCACAATACTTTTTATCTTTCCTTCACTTTTACTTTGTTTTTTGCCTCCTACTTTGCAGATTTTCCCCTCCCTCCTTTGCATATTTTTCCTCTCTCCTTTACAGCTTTCTCCCTCCCCTATGTATTTTTCCTCTCTCAGACTTAGTTTGATGAAATAACCACTTTATTCTTATAAAATACAGGTGATTTACTTAATTTTTGCAAGATCTGACTAATGTATAACTATGGTCTGGTTTTTAGGTTGTAGTAAATCTGCAAAAAATTTTCATCATATTTGAATTTCCTAAGTTTACTTTTTTTTTTTTTTTTTTTTTTTTTTTTTTTTTTTTT
>VWYO01002668.1:43604-67932 GCA_013400275.1 Rhadina sibilatrix | reverse complement strand
TTTTTTTTTTTTTTTTTTTTTTTCCTGGATCTATCTAGATCTATCCATAAAAAAGTGAACTGGATTTTAGTACAAATTTTCCACTCTTTGGCCAAAGTCTCTCTTGGCTGAACATTTTCAGAAGAGGAAAAGATTTTTTTCATTGAACAGTGAGTAACTGTGGAGATTACATTGTCCCAGCCCAGGGTATTCTGGAATGGAAAGGGAACATGATAAACCTTGCATCAGAAGCAGTTTGTCTGTAGAGTTTTGAATTCCTAAAGACCTGGGAAGGGGAGAAGAAAGTGACAGCATTTACATCCACCTGAATGCTGATCCATCAGGTTTAAATAAAAGCAAATTCTTTAATACTGAGAGCTGTCATTATAAGGAAAAGAAAAAAGAAACCCCATGGGGTTTCTTACTACTTCTTTTTAGTAATTTCCCTGAAAATTTCACAGAGCGAAACTGAGCTTGATGAAACCAATTAAGAAAGGCATCCACCCAGTTAGTGAATGTGGAAGGGAAGGAGCATGATTCCTGCCTTGCTGGATCAAAAATGCTTGAGATAATAAAAGAGGATGGAAAGTGGGAAGGAGAGTACAATTTCTAAGGGCAGGCTGCTGCTAACAATTCAAGTTGTCCAACCAAGCTGTCCAATGAGTGATGCTTTTGAAAACAAGCATTTTTCACTGTGTTTTTTCACTTAATTTCTGGCATAAAGGAGAACCACTTGTAGGGGGAGGTCGAGTTCACAGCTTGTACACATATATTTACAATGTATCTGTAGTTGAAATATACACTCCAAAGAGTTTCAACTCTAAGGCTGCTAGGGCAGCGAACCGTGGTACCACTGTGTGTGCAGGCAGGTGGAGGCCAGCCTCTTGTGGTGGTGGTTTATTAGAAAATATGGGGTGTAGTCTTCAAAACAAACAATCCAAAAGTCTTTCCAAGCTACATTTCATTACTTAAATAAAACCAGAAAACTTTCATTTGCTTTTGATGCTACCAAAGTTCAGCTCCACTGATGCTACTTCATGAGATCCATTTTTAAAAAAGCTTTTTGAATATCCCGTTTCTACGCAGAATGAATTGCACTGTGCTTGGCCTCCCTGCTTTCCACATCCACTATCACAACAGATGGATGGTGGCAGGATCTCTCCAGGGCAGATCGTGCCCTCCCTTCGAGCATAGCTGCTGTATCCACCCTGATCTGAGTGGGCAGCCAGTGTTTGGGACCTTCCTAGGGTGTTTCTGTCATAAATGATACCAATGACACATGGCTCATATCTCTGTTATCTTAGGTGACAAAGCATGCTTGTGTGTATACATCTGGTTCCCTGCATACGACACAAAAACACAAGTTTGCCTCCCACACAGTTTTTTTTCTGATGGTTATGAGGTGTGGTGCAGGAAGGGAGCAAAGGAGAAGGAGAGGAGAGAAAGCCTTTTGGCTGTTCTCTGGGCAAGAATCTTCAGTAAGAACAGCAACCTACAGCAACCCTGTCAGACCCTGGGGCAGGTTGGACTCCTGCTCTGACTGCAGCAAATGGCCAGAGTGCACAGAATAACTCATTGCTACACATAAACTCTGATTTGTGCCCCCTTAACCTTTAGCAGATAACAGGTACAACATGCTCATGTAAAAAAGCAAGTGGTGCCTGTCCCTACCATCATCATTTCATACCTGTGATGGAACTTGGCCAGATAAGTGTGTTCAGCTGGACATTGCTCTTTTGATAAAGGCATCATTAAAATGTAGCAATTAATGACAGTCCAAGCTCTCACATGGAGCATTTTGGCAAGGCACAAACTTAGAGAAAATTGTCCTCCACACATGTAGCTAAAGCAGAGGAAAAATACCTTGGAAAGATCATGTAATCACTTAAGTGTCTATTTCATGGACCTTTATACAAGGCACTTAAAACTCTATGTAAAAAGGAGTTTTGTGGCACGGCAGCCAACAATCTAGTGCTAATATATAAAATGTTCCCAACACACCCAAGTTCTCCTTTTAGCTGACGTTTTAGGAAATATTTTTGAACAAATATTCTATCTGATGTTACATTTTCAGGCTAGGCTACAGAGGGATTATCCACTTGTTGCTTTAGTTTCTCCTCAGAGACTTCTGCAATGTTTCATAAATCCAGATGATCAGTACAGGTCGTAGGGAAAACGTAATTTGGCACGGGGAATATATTCTTAGAAGAGATGGTAGACTTCCAACATGCTGCTAAGAAAAACGATGTCTGACAGGCTGTTTAGGTCTGTGGGAGTTGATCTGTCATCTTCTCACATTCTTATAAATTGCTGCAGGTGAAAATCATGGTAAAATGTTAAAATTTGTCCAGAGCATCTTAAAAGTCACTTTTAAAAAGTGGCTTAGAAGTTTAAGTTTTTAAATCTGGTAACCACTGGTCAAAAGTTTCTCTGGTCTGACTTCCTTGAATTAATAGAAGACTCTTTATTTATTTACCAGAAGTAAAAAAGTGTTTACTTTTGGCCACAAAGCTTTACTGAAATGTTGTCTATGAGGAGTAAGACTTGGAAGTGTCTTGCTGGACTGAGAAGGGATGGTAATGGATAAATGTTCTGATCTTTATTAGTGATTAGGTTTGAAATTAAGCATGGAAGGAAAATGCTCTGGTTTCAGGAAAGAAGCAGTGAACACATGAATTATTTTTCCTTCTTCCAGAATCTGTGCCGGTAACAGGAATTTCCTCAAGCAGTTCCATCACAGCAGATTAGGAGTTTATATTAAATGTTCTTGCCTGGGCTGCAAACCAAACCTCATCCTTCTTGCCATTATTTAATATGTTGGCCATCAAAGATTAATTTAAGGAATTAAATATTTAGTCAGCTTCCTATTGTCTTTTTGTGATACAAAGCTGTATGTGGGTGGAAGGACAAAGATATGATACATGAAAGCATAACTTTTGTTTCCAAGTTTGTGTTGTATGTCAGCTTGAACACAGAGGTATCACACTTATCCTCAGGGCTACAGAAACTCCATGAAGACCTTGCATGTACAGCAATGTTTCAGGCTTTCCTTGAATGCTGTGGAAACACAACCAGCTGATGGAAGGAAAGGTCAGAAATGGGTGAAATTTTGAGAAAAGATTTTCTGAACTCTTAAAGAAAAAAAAAAAAAGGAAAAGGCTGAGGAATCTGGGAGATATCTCTCTAACTGGTCTTTGTTAATAATAGTTTCATGCTCTTCTTATTTGCATACATTTACTGAGCACAGCAGAGCTGTTTCCCTTGTTCTGGTTTTGTCCTAGAAAAAGATGAAACACTGGTGTGATACAACTTATCTAAAAGCTAGGTGGCTTAATTATGTTTTTATGCTTTATCTTTAATAGGTGAGTTTAGGATAAGCATTCTTGTTTTGTAGCAACTTTCAATTTTCCTTTCATTTTGCCATTGTAGCAGTAATTGCTCATGTGCTTATTACCTGCCATAAAAACACACAGCTCCACAGAGGGATGGGGAAGGTTGTGCTCAAAAACAATGTATTAGGGAGACTCATCAAATTACCCAGAAGCCTGTTTTTTGAGGCTAATTTATGCCAACAGGCAAATCCTCAGAGAGCGTGGAGCAGTAGTGTGCTGATCTCAACGCAGCTAATTGGTTTGGTGGGGGCTAAAATCTGGACTTGTGCACATGTGATTCTCTCCTGGTGCTGATGCAATTATCACCACTCTTCCTGAGAAAGGTTGTCTTTGTCTCCTACTCTCCTTTCTCTACAGCCCAGCGACCCTACAGTGCACTGCCTCTGGTTTTGTTGGAGGTTATCCATGCTGGGGGGCAAGCTGGATTTCAGGCTGGGTGTCCCCCCTGTGGGAGCTGTGATGCCACGGGCTTGGTGGCAACAAGTGCACAGTGGCACTGGCATCACTGCAGCCTTGTTGCTTGCACCAGAGCCCCTGAGCTCCCCTGGCTTGTCCAGCTCAGCCCACACTGCCACCCCAGGTACTGCTGGCTGGGTTTGCCCCTGCATACCCAGAGGCTGCTTCCCCTCCCAGCAGCACGGTGTGCTCAGCATACAGGAGTCACTGGGAGCTGTGTTTCCCTGCTGGCAGTGGCTCATCATGCTCTGTTGAGCTGGCTCGTTCCCTGCACAGGGCAGCAGGAAAGGGATCCCCGTGCTGCTGCAATCCTTCATGATTTTAAATGCATGCTCTATTTGACTAGCACTCCATCTGGGCCAGCTTTACCTCTCCAGCTGTAAATGTAGGCCAGCTGGCTGCCATTGCAGCATGTTTGTTATCCTTTAGAGCATGGGTCCTCACACACAAGTTCACTGTGCACTGTGTTTGCCCCATCTTTAAAAAAACCCCCATATTTTGCTAGAGTAGCAAGTGGTTCAGCTGCTTGTGACATTAGCAGTCCTAGCAGCACAGCAAGAAAACATTCTGCAGTCTAAGTATTGCACACTCATAATGAGGGCGTTTTCAGCTGTTTCACCCGAGGGTTTTTCTGACATTGTTATATTAAGGAGACACCAATTTCAGCCCTATCAGTGAAATTCATTGTCAAGTGTGACATTTGATGTCCATAAATCACAGCAAGTCCTTCAGCTTTTCTGCTGTGCTCAGAGACTGTCTTCAGATGCTAAACCTAAGATTTGTTCATTCCTGCATTCTCCACAACCCATCATCAGACTTTGGGAGTTTACATAAGAAAAGGATTCTCAAAACTTTGCACAAGCCATTTGGGTTCAGATGAAATACCTGCTTTTTGCTTTATCATATAAATTTGCTACACTGTGCAAATAAGGGAGAGAGTGATTTACATATGCATGCCTGCAGTCTCTAGTCTTAGATGTGATGCTTTATATGCAGTGAACTCTTTTTTTTTTTGCATGAATTTCTAAGAAATTGAGTCTTATGCAATCTTGATGTACAAATCCCAAAAGATTTTCCAAAAAAGAGAGCATGAACCAGCCAATGGGATCACAAATCAGAAACCTTATTTTGAGATAAACTTTGCAGAGAAGGGGAGTTGGGTGGAGTGAACTTTGCATGAGACTGCAGGGACTGTCTTGATGCCTGTTGGATCATGACCTGGTACAGAGAAGGTGTGTGCTGCAGAGCTCACTTCAGCCAAGGCTGTGTCCTTCTGTAGCCCTTAGGGAAATGTCCATGGAGGCAGTCCTGACACTGCCCAGCCGAGTGCCAAGGAACAGTCTGTATTGGCAGCTCCTTTTATTCTTGTCAAGAGCTGAGGTGAAAATAAATGAAACAATCAGCCCCATGAAGCCCCTGCCTCCCTGGGCTGCCCCAGAATCACACTAAGAATTTCCATCCATAATCTTCCTGACAGTCAACCTGGCTCAACCGTGTCGCCAACCCCACTGTGGTTGGGGACACCACCACAAATGCTCTGCCTACTGTGACACGGCTTCTTCATTGCCAGGGTTGTTGCCTGGCAGGAGCCAGGAGCTTGTGTGGCACCCAGGGAAAGAGAGTGTAGAGCTCCAGTGTTCTCAGGGGAACATCCATCTCCCAGCTAGACCATGACAGTATAGGCTGTATTTGTCTTATCTGCCTGACAGTGCATTGGCAGTTGCCCATTTGAGTGGCCAAGAAGGGAGGAGAGATGTTTGACAACATTTCTGCCATATCTGACTGTAGCAGGAGAATTGACAAAACCAGTGGCCTTCCCTATGATCATGAGCAGCTCCTGCCTCCCTGCATGGGAGGGGACAAACCAGGCTCACCCTAAGGCTGTCCATGCCTCATCTTCCTGACCCCCAGGAGACATCCATCCCATGCTAACCATGTCACCAGCCCCACTACAGCTTGGGCTGTCACCAGAAAAGACTGAAATATCACTCTGAAAAATCTCCTTCAGGATGTAGAAAATGAAAACCATTAGACTGGCCTGAGTACTGATCTGATCCAACATATAAATATTTATTCATCATAACAAAGATTTTTAATTACACTTTATTTTTCTCTGCTTCCTATAGACTTTAATCAGTTACAAAAATCTGAGCTGGAGAAGACAGTAGTCTGATGACTTATACTGAGGGATATATTTGTGAAAGCCAGAGTTTATCTAAAAGCTGGAGAATATCTTTCAGAAAGAAACACTTATTAAGTTAGAGAAAGACAAATCCTGAGGTGAGTTTCTTCTAAGTTTAACTGTTACCTTGATTAAAGACGCATACATTATTTCTTGTCTGAATGTATTTAACTTCAGCTAGATCTGGCTGTCAGATACTGTTATAACTTTTCTTCTAAAATAGAAAGTCTTATTGTATCAGGAATATTTCTTTCTCTCTGGATAATTCTAGGCTGTGATCATATTAACCATCCCTTTGCTAAACTGCTGCCTGAGCTATTGTAAACTCTCACTGAAGGGAGATGAGACTTACTCCTCAAGCACTGGTACAAAGCTACCCTGCAATATTTACAACATTTTTAGAAATAAAAAATATTCTTACAGGGTACTCTGGATTATTTTTTTTTCTTCCTTTTAGAGGTTTTCTTTTCCTCCTCTCACTATCCACATGTCCAATTTCTGTATCTTGGTTGCCCAGGCAACCTCTGCTGGCTGAGCCCTGGGTGCAGGGCTGGGTTTTCAGTTCTCTGCATAGAAGGAGGAGGATGTGAAAGATGGAGCAGCAGGTAACAAGCTTAAGTGGGCTAGGGAAGCCCAACAGATGACTGATGGCAGTAATGGGAGTTTTATTTAAAGGTTAAGAGTGATAAGAAATACATTTATGCAGATAATTTAAAAAATCCTATGACTTGCAGGAAATAGGAGGGGGAGATTTTACATCAGTGCATTTCTAATAACAGATGCAGTGTAATAGCTAAAAGCAATACAAAGACATGAGTGACATTTGATAAGCATGTTACTTAAAACTGAAACTGATACAGCTCATGCTTTCCTTTGCATTTGGAAAGCATGATCAGAAACCACCACCCAGGCAAAATAAGAGCATTTAAAACATTCTGAAAGTGCCTTGAAACTTGACTTAGATGTAAAAATCATAAAAAAAAAACTTTTATCAAGCCACCTCTGGTAAGTAAGAGAGGTTAATTTGCTGTGCTGAATTTGGGTTTCATTACCTATCAGTAGATGTTACTTTACAGCCCCAAACTGACATTTGCTTGCTTTTATAAAGGTAGTTGGCCAGGAGACTACTCACTACAATAGAGGAAAATTTTAAACATTTCAAAAGCCCCAAAAGGACGTCCTCACACTTAAACTTTCCTCTTATGTGGATTTCAGTGTTTCTTAAGCAGGCAACTTTCCTTTGTTCCAATCAGAGTTGAATTACATGTAAATAACTCACCTCCAAGTAGTCAGACTTGACTCTGGATGCAAATGGGGATTAGGTCACTTTGTGCCACTGTGTCACTGACTTGAAGGTGGTGGCAATGACAGTGAGCTTGATGTTGCAGGCTCTTGGCACATAGGTAGAGTATAGTCTTTGAATTATAAGTTTCAAAAGCTTTTGGAAGCTTTTGACATTTTGCACCTCCCACTGATAGATGTGGGCATGGTACTTCAAAGATCATTTGTCTCACTGTTGGAAGAACAGGTGACTTGTTCTAACATGGAAGGAAAAAAATCAGAGTTAAAATTATTTTAAAATCTGTAAACAATAAAATAGAAGAGATAACAAGCACATTTGCACATTCCTGAAAGAAAACCTTGCTAAGATCATTTTGTAGTGTTAAAAATGCTACCAAAGCAGGGAAAGAGAAAATCTGCACAAGACCTTACTACCACCTGAATTAAAATAAATATTCCTCCTACCAAATTGTTCATTTTCTCAGTACAAAATAATCAAAGCTACTTCCACTTTTCTTGATGGAGGTCACAGACCCAGAAGGTTTTGAGGGATAGAACATTAGAAAGATTCCAGCTAATATTCAGAAACACAAGAGTCTTCAGACAACTGGGGTTTTATTGAGAGCTGAATCTCTAAAATGTTTGAACACCAAAAAGATGCTCTGGAAATGTTACTGTGCTGCTACAGCTACCACTGCCAAATCATACAGCAATGAGGATTTATTCTGAGGTTCTGTGATCTCTGCTATAATGAATGATACAGGCTATACCTACAGCTGTACACAGGAATCACTGGAGGAAATGTTCAAGGGGAAAGGAAGGAGATGCAGAATGACACTGAGCAAGTGAAAAATGCAGATGTTTTTGAAACAAAACCATAGAGGATAGTTACAGACATTATTGCAGCATTGTCAGCCTCAGGGGAATGCTCTGGGAGAGACTGAGATCAGAAACAGTCTCTCTTCTCTCCCAAACAACGAGTAGGTGCCAGGTGGGCAACAAAGTCCCTGTGGAAAGAAAAAGTCAGCAAAAGAGAGTTTTCAATGAACCCCTGTATTTCAGCCATCCCAGGCTTAAAGCACAGACAGCTGCAGCCTTTCTTCAAAGAGAGAGGGGAAGATGCTGCTGTGATCAAGGCTGGTTTAGGGATCACTCTGGGAGACCCCACCCACTTTCAGCTCCCCCAGTTCTCTCACGGATGTCCTGTCCCAGCCTCAGTGCTTAGAGTGACACTGTCTCCAGAGGGTGGATCTGAGTCTCTGCAGACATTCTCAAAGGCTCAGCTTTGCCAGGAAAGGCTGTTCAGGCTCCTGAGGCAGATGCTGAAAAGCCTGAGCTTCTTTTCCCAAGGACCCTGACTGAAAGTGCTCCCAATGGCTCCCACTGCACAGGGAATGGTTTGCTGCTCCCAGGACCACAGAGACACCCACTGCTGTCCAAATGCATCGTGTTCTGCCTCTGTTCCTGTGGCCACCCCTTTGCTTTGCACCCTGCACTCAGATTGATCCAGGCAGACTCCCTGCTCCACTGCATTTGTAGTTCATACCACATCTGGAAGAAATATGATGGCACATCTTTTGAGAACCTTTTTCTAGAGTCTATTATCCCACAGGAATACTGTTTGGGAAAATGAGGAAGATTTCTTTAAGATTAGTCTCTCACTGCTAGATTTGGTTAAAATTTCATAGTGATAAAAAATGATTTTACTAGAGCTCCCAGAAGACAGAAAAAAAATTCATACTGTCTTGGCTTTCATGAGGAAATGAAAGACTGACCTTCTGGAAGTTTCAATGAAAACTAATAAAAAGAAAAAAGAAGCTAAAATTAGATTAGGAATAATCATTAATGTGTGACTTGTGAAGTTGACCTATTATATGCATTATTGTTTTGCTCCAATATGCTGGAAAAAAAAAAGATTGAGTTGTTTACCCCTTCTTGCTACAAGTCCTTACAATAACAACTGTACATAATTTACAAGTTCAAATGAAGTTAATGAATTAATAAAAAAAGCCCCAGTTTTTTCATAGTTTCTGATCAATAACTTTTCAGTCCCAAATTTGGAGGTTGAAGGGTGATTTTTACTTCCAATCTTCAGTTTCTTATTTAACTATCTTCATTGTAATAGGGAAATTCAGAGAGAGGACACTGAAAACCAAAAGCTAAAATTAAACCTGGAAACGTAGCTCTCCTGTAGTTTGGTCTTAATTTTAATTTTAGTGAAAATTCACTTTAAGTAAGAAGAGTTGCATCATTTCTAAATAATTTTAAAAGTTTTGAATATTTTTTCCATTTCCTCTGATTAACAGTGTAGTTTGGATTTAATATTGCCTCAATCTTTAGTTGCTATTTGTCACTTTTTAAATTTTCAACACTTACTTGATGATGACATTTTCCCAAGACTTCAGAATGTTGATTACTTTTTGAGTGATTCGTTGATTAAAAGTGAATTCTACAACATTTCCTTCAGAAATTCTTTAACTGGACTGTAAAATTGCTCAGACCATAATCACGACATGCATTTTCCAAAACCTGTCTTTATTAGCAAGGTTTCCAAACTTTCTGATCTGCTGTTCCTGTATACTTCCCAGTATAAATTAAAGGGGGTCCCTCTGTGCTCAATCCTTTGGTAGTTAAGCATATTTAGGTACTTTTCTTTCTTACTTCTTATAGCAGAATTTAAGCAGCCAAATGTTCAAGACTACCATTTATAAGTAGTATTTATAAGTGGGATTGTTTCTCTGTCAACCTGGGCTAGTGTGAAAACAGGCTACTAAAAAATTCAGGAATAAAGAGAGTCGTGAAAGGAGACCACACCTTTTTGAGAGTCTTTGTTCACTCTCAAAACATAAAAGGTGAAAACTGGATGTGATCATCCTTCAAAAATATAGGAGGAGAAGAACTGTTTCTATTAAAGGCTAATAGTGACAGAGGAATAAACAGACAAAAAGATACCATAAATAGATTGTGAAATGCTGGAAATAAGATGAAACTTCCTAAGTGCTAGAGCATGGAGAGTCTGGTCTGATCAGTGCAAAAGGAACAAGATCTGAATTAATCTGAGGATAGAATAGGAGCAGAATCTTCTCTGATATGATAGAAATTTGTAATTGTAGCACAAGAAACACACAAAGGCCTAAGAGAAATTATATGATATGACTATAGGAATAGAGCTGGAGATGTGATTTCCTTTTCCCGGTTCTGCTGCAATTTCAGTCTCAAAAAATGCTCATTTCAGAAGCACCTTAAACCATCTTACTTTCATATCTTACTTAGGATCTGCTTAAAAGTGTTGTCCAGGGCCAGAAGAAAAATCTTCCTTTAAAAAATAGTGGGACTCAGCGATGCCTCCCACATCACAAACAAGTGTTTCTCCTGTTACTCCTTAGCTGGTGAACTTTACTTTCAGAGGTTACAGAAGTGCTCTCTACAAAGCAACCAATCCATGGGTTTCCCACGTAGGTCCTCCTCTCTGCTTCCAAGCTTTGTCTGGTCAGATAAGGAGAATCTCCCCTGGCATCCCAAGGTCCAGTAAGAGAAATCACTCTGCTGCTGCAGGATAGTGTGTGTCTGGAGACCCTCCAGGAATGGCCTAGATCATGGGATTCATGTGTTCACTGTGTTTTGCATGCCCAGAAAGAAATTCTTCTACAAACCCGGTCAGAAATGTGAGCCTGAAACCCCTGAAATTGCTCAGGTGGGAGGAGAGGGAACGAGTGTTGGGGAAGGGATAGGGGAAAAAACAGAATACAAAGACAGCTTCTATTTATCTTTCTGGTTTTGAGGCATTTTTAAATCTTAGAAGCAGCTGTAGTTTCTGTGCAGTGTGGATAATGGAGTCAGGCTTCGAGGCAGAACCATTGCACGGCTGCCTGGAGCACATGGTAAATATTTATGGACGTGCCAGTCTAGAAGCAGTGGCATTTCCAGGTAAAAAAAATGCAATGAGCATACCCTTATCAAACTGCTCCAGTAACAACCTCTCCTAGCCACCATTGTGCTCGCTTTTTCTTTTTGTTTTTTCTTTCATGAATTTTTATATGACTTTCAGTGTTTTGTCCTCTGGTTTGTAAAGGAAAATTGACAGCTATACAATTATAAACTGAGGAAAGTGGCTCTAAATTTCCATATTAAAACAGGTAAAGGATATCTAGAAACACCTCAAGGCATGTTCCTGTGAGGATGTTATTTAAAGACTCATTATTTTTATCCTCTTTTCTCAAGATAGGGCATCTATACAGAGTTAAAACATAGCAGATCCTTCTGTGATAAGCCTTGATCAGGATTAATGAAAAAATAGTGAAATGCTGTGTTAATCTAGATTCTTCCCCTTCCTCTTTATAACAGTATATTTTTTCTTCTGTTTTCATTAAATAGTCTTCTTTTCCTTCCGGCAGACAAAACAGTAGCACATTCCGCAGACAAAGTGTGTAGGTGTGTTGCCAAGGACAACAGTTTCAGACATAAATTGCTTTTGAACCACACACCCTTTCATTGCTCTTTATTGAAGGCCATCTGTATGTTGTTATGTTAATTGAAGGTTTTCAGCCAACCCTCCTGAACGCAGGGATTCGATGCAATAGCAAACACCCAGGTTACAGCCTCTTTCACAGGATGGTGGCTTTAAGTTTCACTGCAAACAGGTATGTCCCGGCACAAGTTAAGGTTTAAACCAAATTTTATAAAGTAGGAGAAAAACTGTTCCTGAAAGAGTAGTTCCTTAAATGCTAATAATAAAGGGGAAGCTGGCAAAAAATATACAACTAATGATTTTATCTTATTGATTAAGTGTAAACAAGAGAAATAAAGTGCAATGTATTGCCCAAGATTGCCCACTTTCCAAATAACAATTTCATAGTGATTGCCTGGATTCAGTCCTTCATCACTATCAATTTGATCTTTGCCTTTTCCTAATGAAGGTGCTGGAGCTTAAATGAGTTTCACATTTGCTGATCTTTGGACTATTTTACAAAAAAAATTGCCTGACAATATGAAAACATCAGTCAATTGGAAAGAAAAGTTATCAAGGCAGAAAGTTGTTTTTGGTTTGCTATCAGCCTTGTCCCTTGACATTGACTGAAGGTAAAAATTAGGTTCTCAGGGAAAGAGTATAATTGATGGTTTTATGAAATTGCACTGACTTCTGCCATCCTAAGATGTGGCTGTTGGTCTTTGTTTTGTTTTTTTAGTAGTCACAAGTGTAATCTGTGTCTGGCTGGATCCAATTACAAACTTTCAGGTACATAAACCACATGGCTTTTGCTCCTTTTATTTTCCCAAAGATACTTTTGATGCTCAATCAATTATAAACATTATAATATTAATGGTTTAGTTGCAGAATGCTGCAGAGTTTCAAGTACCAACGTCAGAAAGGGGTTTAATTAAATTGTTTAAGTCCATCCATCCATCCAGCCCCCAGACCTGAGATGCTATTTTTTGGGGGGGGAAAAAAAAAAAGGCTGAATGGCTGACAGCACCACTATACATAGAAATATTCAATATCCATAGAAGAATAGCACTCGAAAAGAACCCCTTAAATTATGCCAGCAAAGAAAAGAAGGGATAGCAAAATGCATCACAAGTTTTGCATCTGACACCTAGTTTTATGTTTTATGAGCACTTCATGTTGGTTTTTGAGCATTGATGTCCCTGTTCTCTTAAACACCTGTGGAAATCCAGAGCAGACATCCAAGCTGGTATCTCAGCAGCTGATAACCCAGACCAAAGATCCCAGGCAGTTCTCACTGGCTGTGTGGATCAGAGCACCAGCCTCAACACATGTATGCCACATATTGCTGAGGGCAGCCCTTTTCATAAAGAACACAATTCCCTGGAAATGAGAACTATGACTAAAAATAGCCCAGAGAAGCAAATCCTCTCTGAAAATGACCCCATCTCTTTTTAACTTGTATTTCCCATGATCCTGAGAAAGCCATAAGGTTGGCCTTCAAGTCTCTTTTTGAGGTGAGACTGTAGTACAAGCTCTGCTAAAGCATGTCATTGGGTTTCTGTTGTGACACTTAGAGACAGCTCATTCTCAGCAAATATTTTACAATTTTCTTTTTTTGTTATCTAAACTGATCAATGGAACCACACAGATTATATCATAAATATATTTAAAACACTTCTAGAAGAACCCTCTCATCCCTGAGAGCAATAAATAGCAGGACAAAGACTCTTTGCTTACCTTGCAGGACTTGTCCCAGACCAGAGTCTGGAGGGTCTCTCAGTGCCTGCTGATCTCTCCTTCCTGCAGCATTTGGCCCTTGAGTCCCAGAGCTGCTACACCCCAAAAAGTGCAGTGGCCAGTGTTCTGAGAGCCCCATGCTTTCAAGCACTCTTCACAAAGTTCCCTGCTACCCCAGAGCCAAGTGCCCTGCAATGTGAGGCACAGAGACTCCCAAAACCTTCATTTTTCAGCCTGTGTGGTAATGAAGTCCCTGGCGGGTTGAGTTCCTGGCCAGATGTTCTTTAACAAGAATTTGACACATCTGTCCAAAGAGCTGATTGAAGGCTCTGGTTACTGGGTTCTGTACTGGTGTCTCTGTTTCTCTTCTCTTAGAGCAAAAGTCAGGGAATCTCAGCCATCAAATATCCAATCCCTGCCCTCCCACCAAGATACAGAATACAACAGGTAATTCAAGTTAATAAAAGATAAGGCAAATAGAAATATCTCATACTTGGTAGATAAGGGAAAATGACTGCAACAGATAGGATAGAAAATAAGGAAGAGAGAATATCACAACATAACAATAAGATTTCTATTGTCAGAATAAGATACTGAGCTGGTAGTTTGTCAGCAGTGTATATGCATCCAAATGTCTGTGAAAGACAATTTATATATCAAAAGGGGAATGAGAACATAAGGGAAAGAAAATACAGTATTTGAAAGGGTTAGATAGATAAAAATTTATGTATTGATGTACATGATTATTGGGGAAGGACTTGCAGAAGTATCATTTGTAAAGGGCTTATGAAGAATAAAAAATACAACAAAAGGTATGTAATGTTACTTTTTTGTTTCTGGAGTATCTTGGATAAACTTTTATAAAATATACAATTACAGAAACTTTTGCATAGCCTTGCATAGCCTTGTGTAATTATTATATGGGTTTTGTCAGGATAGATTACATCTTTCATGTGCACATAGAGAAATCCTACATCATCCTACAGATGAGCAGCTTGAAAAGGAATTTCAAAATAATAAGAAAGAAAAATGCCAGCCTTTTACTCGGCAGAGATGAAACCTGAGGGATTTGAGGGATTTCCCTAATTCACACCAGTGAAAAGGATCACCTGCCAACCCATGCTTAACTCATTTGATAGAGCAGAACTCCCTAAATAAATGGCTCTGCAAAGCTGGGTTGACGTGAACTATTTAAACAAAGGAGATGCATCATTGATGATACAACCACAAGTACCAGAAGAAAAGAAACATCAGAGATTACTTTTCAGAAAAAAAGTCATGGCGACATGGGCATTAGTCAGTCTGCCAGTCTCCCAATAGAAGCAAAAGAATATTCAGTAAAAATTGGACTGTAAAATACAATAAATGGTCTGAAAGTGAAATCCAGCATTTCTGCATTGGCAAGGAGCACAGGCACAGCAGAGAAGCAATCTCTTTTCCAGATCTGGTGCTGTCATTCCTGTGCTTTGCTTGCCAGTTTTCTTTAGCAAACTGATCACACAGCAGCTAACACACACACATCTTGCATGTCCTCTTCAGTTGTACTAGAAACATGACAATTTTTATCTGTGAAAATCCATATTTTCTTTTGTCCTTCCAAGTCCTGTATTTTCATAGTGCTCATCACAGTAAAATTTAAGCCCTCTTAAAGTTAGTTAGATCTATATCACATGAGCTTTTTAATATTTCCAAGTAAAACAAAATAAATCACTGTGATATTTTCATAAATATCTAAATTTCTTTTTCAGCCATCCCCAGCTTTTGAAGAAAAGTGAGAAGCTTAGAAAAAATTGATTTCTGGGATTTTTATGTAAATAAAAACAAACAATACAACAAAAAAGTCAAATAAGTGATTTTTCTTTTGCAAAACAACTACAAATACCTTGCTCATCTACTAAAATAGCTAATATAAACTACACCAAAATATTTCCATCTCTTTTACTTGAGGCTTATTCTTTTAATTTATCTAGGAAAATATAAAAACAAATGTCATGTGGAAATGTATGGACTTACTCTAAGTGCTCAAGTAAAAATTTTCCTGCTCTTTACCTCTGCATTGCCAAAGCAATGTGAATGCTAACGAAGCCCTATTTTATGATTCCACTTTTATAACACAGTCCAAATAAAACAAATTTTCCTCCAGGAAAGGAAGCATGGACTCCCACATAAGACTTTCCCCAGTTTCTTCTCCTGGCCTGAAGTCAGACTTCACCTCATGAGTCAGAAGTTCTTTGCACATTGAGTTGCTTGGCATTTGCTTGAAAAGAGGCAGCACAAACTAGTCAGGACTGTAAACAAAGATCCAATCACAACAGGAACAAAATTCCATTCTTGACACCTCTGTTGTGATTGATACTGCCTGGAGCTGCTGTGTTGCATTTTGGGAACCTCTAACTAGTGCTGAATCTAAACTTCTCATGCAACAAAGACTTTGTGTTTTGTGTAGAAGAAAGATTAGTAGCTGGCCCTCATTTTGACCCATTCAGGGACCTGCTTCTCAGAGTCCTGTGGGGCACAGGCCTGGAGGGAAGCTGGGTCCCAGTGATTTGGTTTGTGCTGCTGTTCAAAGGGAGTTCAAGGGGCTGAAGAAATGTGCCAAAAGAAATCTCATGCCATTTAATAAAGAGAAATAAAAAAATCCTCTACCTGGGGAGGCACAGCCCCATGTACCAAAGGGGGCTGGAGGTCAGCCAGATAGAAAAGCTCTGCAGAAAAGGGTCTGAGCAGAGGGGCTGGTAGGCACCAAGGTGACCATGAGCCAGCAATGCATCCTCACCCTTTCACCCTCAGCAATTCTGTCATTTTTTATGTTGATACGTTTTCACATCCTCATGAAACATTTCATGTCACATTTTCCTCAGACTTAGCAAAGATCTATCAAGTGCCCCTCCTGCCAGCTGGACAAGGCAATAGGCTAAGAACAAGAGGGGACTTTCACCCATTTTTTTTCACCTCTTTGTAACTTGAATGTGAATCTGTGATGCTCCCACACTGGTTACTCTGTAATGCAGGTCCTAAGCACCACAAGCATACGAATTAGAACATTTGTAAGTACAATAAGCTTGGCAGAGAAATTATAATGATGTGGACTGATCAAAAGATGACTTTCATTGTGCAGCTGAGAATACTGCAATTCAAGAGAAATTAGAGTCTTCAAAGTTGTGGCTGTGCTGCTTAACAGATGGGCTTCTTCAAAGATTCATTATTAATCTAACAGAAACTATAAATACCAGAGTGTGAATTGAACAACCAAACCACACACCTGCTGGTTTAAGTCCATCAGGAATATGATCAGCTCTCTGCAGCAAGAGCAATGGGGAGAAAAAACCAAACTCTCTGTTGGCTAAAGAAAATAATATCAAGCACCTTGTCTTGATAGGTGAGACACAATGGTTGTTTTCACCACAAAAATGATTAGAACAAATGGGATGTAATTAAATTTCGTGACATTTTTAGAAGAAGAAAAGCATGAATGAAAACATTTTTATACAGATGTTGTCATTCTTGGGAACAAGGAATTTTTAAAACCTTTGATTATCCTATGGACAAAAATTTCAGACACCTTTCAGTGCTGTTCTTCATCCTCCCTTCCCTGCACAACTCATGCCTCTGCTTCTGGTGCTCAGATCACTTTTAGAAAATGGCTGTTTCTTTTAGGTCTGAAAAATGCAAAGCAGAAAAGAGAAACACAGAAAGGCTGCGCAGCAACATGGCATTTCTAGATGCCAGGTAAAAGGAAAAGTGAATATAATAGGATTCTTCAAAATCACCTCCTGCTTTGGGTTTAGAAGAGCCTATCCTGACAGCCATGCTGCTGTGGTTGCCCAGCTGTCTGTACCCTCCCTACCTAAATCAGCACTAGCTGCTGCCTTTGCATGTGTTGAAATCTCACCATTAGTTGTCATTAACCTCAGAAATAAACCCCTGTACTCAAGAGGACAAAGAGTAAAAGGAGGGGAACAGCCACGTAGAACATTTGTTTGGATTTTCCTGTGAATGGACATGGAGGTTTTTGACTCAGAACGAGCTTGGAGCTGATGGGGCTGCTCCACAAGCAGGCACGGTGATGTTAACTCCCTGCTGGGCTCTTTGCCTCTTCCCTGGACAGCGAGTGAAGGTCTGTTCTTCATCCTGGAGGAGAATGTCCCTTTGGCAGAGACTGCTGCTGAACAAGAAAGTTTTCAAAGTCACCCCGTGTCCCTTGCAGTCTGCAGTTACTTACACAGGAGATGTGGCCCTCGTTGCTCGGTTGCCCACGTGTGGTTACATGCAGCAATAATCTCCATCCTGGGCAGCAAGCACAGAGGAAAATTACCTTCAGTTCTGCTCAGCTCTCACCCCACCTGTTTTTGACTGCTGCACTGTATCATTTCATTTAGTAGAGTTCTGTGCAGTGATCTGCTCCGTTTTATCTCTTGGTAGCATGTTGAAGCTTATACTTAAATATTTTAGCTGAGGTCTGGTAGGTTTCACTTTGTTTTCTCCTCACCAGTTTTCATCTGTTGTAGCTCTTCCTTTCATTGCTACAGCCTTGCTATATCACTGAGTTTTAAGCCTCACCCTCCTTTGGAACCAAAAGGGAGTTACCCAAGAAAATGATGACTTTCCTTGCTCAGAATGGGTCGCCTCTCACTCCTGAAAAATAATCTGCAAAATGTAGATTTTTGTCCTCGTTTCTGAGCTGTGTGTTGTGCCAAAAGGTCCAGCACCTCTGCCTTTTCTAGCCAGCACAGCAGCTCTGGGAGTCCCCTGGTGGGGCTGGGTTTCCTTGTGTCTGCAGTGCACAGAACAAGACTGTCCCAGCTCTGCACTACCTACATTTTAAACCACAGGAGACACAGACAGTGGGTAATGAAGATGGAGGCACAGATTCTCTGGGTGATTGAAGTTAATTCCACATCTGGGATCTGGAGGAGCCTGCATTACACACATTTTTCAGACTCTGGGCACAGAAAAGTTAACTATGATAACAGAGGGGTCCTGCACACAAACACAGCTCATGCTTGAACTCAGCTGAAGATACCAGCCTGGTGTTGTGCTGAAAAGACTCCTCCTTGCTGAAAGGCTAAATCCTCCTGGATAATTCAGCATTTCTAATCTGAGCTGCCTACATCCAGATGGTTCAACAAGCTTACTCCTCGATGGATGTGAAAGACCACACAGACATCCTCTGTTACCTGGGACAAGCAGACTTTTGGCTTTGACTGTCCAGCTGTAAAATAAAAATAAAAATAAATTGCCCTTTCCAATGAAGTCTTGTAAGGATTACCACATTGAAAATATTTATATACTCAATTAATATGGAAATATAAATATGGTTAATGAAAAAATCATATTTAGTAATATAAGTAAAATTGCATTTAAATGCTGTCAAGCCTGATGCAAGTGTAGACATTGAAATTCACAGAATCATTGAATATTCTGCATTGGATGGGACCCACAAGGATCATCAAGTCCAACTCTTAAATAATTGGCCAGTACAGGGATTAAACCCATGACCTTGGCATCATGACCTTCATTCATCATGACCTTCACGCATCACGACCCGTGGCCCTCATGCTCAAACCAACTGAGGCAAGCTCAGGGCCATTTAGGGGTTTATATCTGATCTTGTAGCTGGCTGAGAATCAGCTGTCTCTAAACCCTGCAGTGTGGAACTCCAGCCACGGCAGGAGTGCTGTGACTTCACCCTCCCATCTCTATCACGACTGCTCACATTCATGTTCACATAACTCAGGCTGTGCTGCTGCACAGACTTTGGCATGAATCCTAGCAGAAAATAGGGGCTGCCATTTGACAGGGAAGAGAAGGATGGGAAATTTTCCTGTAACATGTATTTCCACCAAGACATGTCACATCTCAGTCCCCATCCCCATGATGTGCTTTCTCTGTCTGACACCTTTATTCTGCTCCCTTCCGGAGGAGGAAATGTACAATAAATAAACATTAGTCAGAATTTTTTAGCTAGGGTTTTAATTATTTTTTCTTTGAAACAGCTTTTTCACAGTTCCCTGTGCTCACGCAGGGTTTAAGGTTATCACAAGTGTGGGAAAAAAGAAAAGAAGTTTTGTGCAAACAGTGTAGGCAGGGAGAGCAAATGAAATTGGCTGTTTGAACTCAAAGCTGCTCATTACTTCAGAGGAGAACAAAATTAAAGGCACATGAGGAAAAACACCAGAAGTTCCTGAAGAATGTTGTGTACATATATCCTCCAGAGCCTCCTCCAGCACCTGGCTATATTTGGAAGGTGAGCACACACTGCTTTCACTGGAGAGAAAAGGTAAGATGACAAATTAATAAATTAGCAATCATCTGAAGTTAAAAATTACTTTTACAGAAAAGTAAAGATATATTCCTTTGCTTCACACAAAAATAGACCTATGAACCTGAAGAGATCTTGTCTTCTATATAAACTGCTTGAGCTCTGGTATGTCAAAAGTCATCACAGTGACTCACTTCAGGCAGTGTTATTCTAACAATGTACTATTCTAAAATATATTCTTTATCTTTTCTTTGGCTTTTGGATGCTCAAAACAGTGTATACACTACCTGGTGAACAATGCAGACATCATTTTTAAGAGAAGCTAAAATAAGTGTTTGTTTCTTCCTACTATCTTTAAGCTTTTATTTTTAATAAAACAATTGTGTTTTTTTCTTGAGGTTCCTTCATTTACTCTGACAAGAGCATTCTCAGACAGAAAGGGGGAAATTCGTTTTTTCTGCAGGACATTTATGTCAGTAAGGTTCCCTGTTAATTTTAGATTGAGAAGTGGAGAAATTTTGCTAACAAGAAGAAGAGCCCTCAGTGGCTCTTGTAAATGTGAAAGCACATCACAAGCATAACAATAATCTTTGGAAGGTCACATTCAGTCAGCAATACTTTTCTGAAACCAGTGCCTGCCCTAGCTGAACAGGGTAGGGGGGCATTTTATTTTCAGAGTCCCTGAAGAAGCTATAAAATCTCCTCTAAAGTTCATCATCCCTCAGGCTCCATGTGCTTCACAATATTCAGCAATCGTGTATCCTATAAATTAGTAAGCCTTAATGCAATTTGAAAAGCCCTGGGTGGAGTTTTTAAGAGAGCTGGCTGTGCTTTTTGGCTCTCATCCCTGCTTCCAGATGGTAACACATGTTTAAAGACATTACATACATTTTCACCCACAACATAAACAAATAAACACAACCGTGCTAAAATTTCTAACAAAATCAAGGACCAGAAGTGAACGAATGTGAAAAGGCAGGGTCACCAAACAGTGTCATCTCTGGCTGGCAGCACATTCTTCACAAATGAGTTCCAGCTCCTTCCCTCCTCCCCAGCCTGAGAGCAGCACCTTTCTTTGGCAGATACCTGGGTCCACCTCTGTGCTAGTTTTGCCCATAGTTTTGCTTCACCAGCACAAAGCCAGCCCAGGTCAGCTCGAAGCACAGGATGCTCAAGGGACTTCTTTCCACTAAACTGATACTACCTATTGCCATCTTTACCTGGGGCAGTTCTTTGCCAGTCAGATATTACTTATATATTAAAGACCTATCCCTCCTCTGTACTCTTGCAGCAATACTCAGAGCAGCCTTAGGCCAGGTCTGCACAGACTGACTACACATATTTGCAGAACCAGTTTTGTTCATGATACCTCACTTTAGAAAATCTGGCTAATCTGCAGCATACACAGAAAAAAAACCCTTTTGCTTTCTGGAATTCTTGAATAGAAACATCCTCCCATTTTATATGGTTTAGCTTTTGTTTATGATGCTGAACACAAATTTCTATAATGGCATTGATATATCACTGTCTACAAGTCATTACCATGACTGAGTTATTTATGTCCCTAAATGTTTACATATTCCATTTCAACCACAAACTATTTATCAAACAAAGACAATCACTGTGAAACAAACTCAGCCTTTTGCTTGTGAAGAATGATCCAAATATAAGCACTCTCTTCCGAATACACATTAATCTTCTATAAAATAAAAAGTCTGTCCCTTCTTCCAAGCCAGGAGCAGCAAAATGATTTCAGGATGAATTTTTGAAGTACTCTGTAGAAAATTGCTCTTTTGAGAAATCCTGGTCAACATGTTTAGTTCCATATGCATATTTCATAACATAATAGATTGGTATTAAATATACATAACAACAGCATATGAAAAATTGTTATTAAAAAGAGCAGTAGTTATTTATTTGATAGCAATTTGCCTTCAAGGAGTAACGTACAATCAGTTATTACTTCATGTGAAAGACTCATCCTATTCTTATTTTATTGGTCAAGATGACTTTATTTTTTTTAAAGGGTTGAACTGTTCATCAAGAGCTTTGCAAAGGACATGAGAATAACACTGAATTCCCTGGAGTGGGGCCCAGCTTTTGTTCTGGCTGAATAATCTGCAGTCATCCTGCAGATCCTATGCCAAATTGGACCCTGCAGGCTGATTTTGCTACTAATAATTTCAACATGGTTTGCTTGGACCATCATTTCTAGGCTGTCCATCACTTGACCCACTGTACACAAATCTGCTGTCTGCAGAGGGACTCCCAGAAAACAGACACCTCCCAAGTCCATCTCTCTGTGCTAAGGCAAGATCATCCATATTTAAATCATTCCCCACAGCTTTTACCCCAGCAGTTCTTTAAAAAGTCTCAGTAATAGAAGCCCCATCAACCACGTCACCAGTAACAACACATTTCTCTGATTGTTAACAGCAGTGTTAAACACTGCATTTATACCAGGTGCTGAAGTAATTTTGATAGAAGTTAAGAATTTAATTCTCCAAATCACTTAAAACTTAAATGAGGCACATTATTTTAGACGTAGTTCAAAAAGCAATCTCGGCACGTGAATGCTTTTAGCAGTTGCTGGGTTTCAGCAGATTTTTCTAGCAACTAAGTTTGATTGGTCCTGCTCCCAAAACTAACACTAACCCCTTCATGAAAATAATGTGAGGTACAAATCACAGTAACTGAGACTATAAAACATACATACAGACCTGCACCATAAAGTTCATGGCCAGATTAGTCTCCAGGTTGTTGTTTATCCGCACAAAATACTCTTCTACTGATTTGCATATGAGCAACATACACATTTCTGGATTTTATTGTCATCATCTATTTACTGGCAACTAGGAAACATGAAAGCACTAAATTCGATGAATAAATTATTTGCTGTCAACACTCCACCAAGCAGTCATTTTTTGTCAGGACTAGAATACCATTGGTTAGATTCAAAGGAATTCTTTTCTGACTATTTTTCTTTTTTCTTTTGAATGGATCAAATTTCTAGAATAAATCAGTTAAAGGAAACAACAACAACAACAAAAAAAGCCATAAAAACGATTGTCCTGTGGTGTCTTGGGCAAAACAATATGTATCAGCCTAAAAGTAGGCTGGCAGTGTTCCTTTGGCAGGTCCTGCCCTGGGCCAGCCACCCCAGCTTGCAGCAGGCTCCTGATGCAGATCCCTGCTAAATTCCCCAGCAGGCACAGGGCTCTCCAGTAAGGGTTCTCCTCACTGACACTTATGCAACAGAAAATCAAAAATAAGGCAGCCTTTGCTGTGACAACTCACATCAGTCCCCAGAGAGCTGCAGAAATACAAAGCAGCAGATAAAAAGAAAACAAGAAGTCAACAGGCTTTGGAACCCTAGGAACTGTTTGCCTAGCAAAGAAAGGATGTTTGTGGTGGGAAGTCACGGGATAAGATATGGGGCCGGAAAAAACACCACCTCCAATGACACATGAGCATCAGTGCATCATTACAGGAAGTGTTTTCCTTCAGCCCTGTCATGCTCTAAAGATATCTAAAGATGTAAGTCCTAAGCAATAGATGGTAACTTCCACTGCCCCAAGAAGACAGTAACAAATCAGAATTTTTATCCAAGATGTCGTTAGAAAGGCGAGGACCCAGCAGGCAGCGGTGGATGAACGTGGGTGGGGCACCACTTGACAAGAAATAACAGCTTTTCCAATGTCCAGCTGCAACACTGATGTCTGCCAGATCCAGAAAACCACCACCAAAGCATCTTAGGGCTCAGCTAATTAAGCTAAGCTGTGCTAGTTAGTTTTTAAGACACAGCCACATTTTCATAGTCAAGGGTGGTTTTAATTGCAAGCCCAATCTATTAAGGGTTGTTTAATAGCTATTCATCTCCTGTGCACAGGGAGCTGAGTGGACCCAAAACATTTCAGGGCTTTTTTAGCTGAGCTGCCTTTGAACAGAAGTAGGTAAGGGAAGAATATGTGACCTATCTGTGTGGCTCAGCCTTGGGACAGATACCTCCAGGCAAGCTAAGGACAATTTTCCTTAAACTGTTCACACTACTTCTGTAAAAGGACCTGGACTAGCAGATGGATTGGAAATATCTGAACATTTGAAAATTTCGATTACATGAAATGTTGCTTGTTAATTATTTTTTCCTAAATTTGGCTGGAAAAGGAAGATTTGGGAAGCTCTCCAGGCAACAGGAGGACAGGAAATTTGGAACCAAACCATGGAATACAGACATGTGTTGTGCCTTTCTTATTAGCAGCATGCCAAATCCAAAGGTCTTCATCAGACTCCTTGGCTCTGAGGGATTAATTAACAATTGCTGCTAACGAAGATCTGTATGATAGTACACTACATATTCCATTTCTCTCATAGCAATGTGGGCTTATTTCAGTGAGTCCTACTTTGTTTTGTATCTACTTTTCAGGAACTGAATAACATATTCTTGCTCAAGCTCAGAAAGCAATTTTTTTTGTTCTGGTAAAAGAGCAAAGATGAAGCAGGCTTACCTGTAAACAATTCCTTTTTCTTTTATCAGTTCCACATTTTCCACAGATTGCTTGTCGCAATATCAGAAAGACTTCACTTGAAAAAAA
>VWYO01002668.1:0-42524 GCA_013400275.1 Rhadina sibilatrix | reverse complement strand
TTTTTTTTTTTTTTTTTTTTTTTAATCTAATAAATACATCTGAAATTTACTTCTCATCTCTTGCTGCCTGTTATGGTAACATATATAATATATCATATACCATTATATGATAACATATATCTTATAGCTTTCTCTAAAATACTGAGTGAAAAAATTACTTAAACAGTGTTCTAAAATTTTTAATTCAAAGTAGCTCATGTTGACACTTTAATGTAATTATGATGAAAGCATAAATAAAAGCACACCTCTTGAAAGCTAATTTAATAATTTGAAGCAATTATCTCAGTTTACATGTTTATGGAATTACTTTTCTTACATAAAATTTAAAAAAATAATTTTAAAGCATTAAATTAAAAAGTAGATTATGTTTAAACTGTGTTATATAGTTAAATTATACATAGATATAATACCATATTATATATTGAATTTAGATCACAAAATATATTACAAAATACTGAGGTACTGATGTTTAAAAACTTGAAAACTGAAGCAAGTATGTTCCCATCCTCATAAATTCATGCTGAATTTAGCTTTGAGCATAGTTCAATGGGTTGAAATGCAATAAATCAGCCCTAGAAAAATGGTTGAATGTCTTAAAAGAAGAAACTATACGGAAACACTCCTTGCTCTTCAGATTCCTTTCTGACTAAAATTTTGTTGATGTGCATTGCTCTCAGCCCACCTGAGCCCAATTTAACCCTTGCTCTGCTATGGCCTCCTGCCAAGGAAGGAACAAAGCTCCTCCTGACACAGGGATATGATGTCCTGCTGAGGAGGCTCCAGTGCTGGTGGCTGACAAGCAGCTCTGAGTGGGGCAGGAACAGCCAGGAACCAAATGAAGTAAAATGCAGAGAGAAGATGATTCTGGCTGGAAATCTGCCCAGAGCTTGTTTAGAGAGGCTGAAAAAAAAAAAAATAAAAAAAATAAAAATAATAATAAAAAAAAAATTCAATCATTCCCAGAGACATATTGGTCCAAAAATCTTTGTGCTATTAAGTTCCCACTCATTTTCAAATTTCACTATGCTGAAATTTTATAATTTCATACTAAACCTGTGTTTTCTCACCCTTTCATCTTCCTGGCTATCTCTGATAGATATCTGTGAAGTTTTATTTCTGCTGAAAGGTCTGGTTACTCCCTGCCCTGGCTGGAGCTCAGCTGGGTGAAAAGGTTATGTCCCTCAGCTCAGCAACAGCTTCTCACCACCACCTCCCTGGGAAACACTGGCACACTTTCAAATCACTCCTTGCAAGCTGCTCAGCCCATGGCTCCCTAACCTGATTCAGTCAAACCCATCAGGTTCAGTTAAACCAAAATCAAAAGCACCCACCCAGGCTAGGGAGTTTTCAACCCCAGCCCCTTCCACTGCTCTCACCCCACCTTCCTACCAGAGGTCACCAGCTCCTCAGAGCTCCCATTTTAACTGATGGGTTTGGGGTTTTTAAAACACCAACAACCCCAGAGAGGGTTTTTTGTTGTTTTTTTGTTTTTTGGTTTTTTTTTTTGTTTTTTTTTTGGGGGGGGGTTTTTTGTGGTTTTGTTTTGGTTTGGTTTGGTTTGGTTTGGTTTGGTTTGGTTTGGTTTGGTTTGGTTTGGTTTGGTTTGGTTTGGTTTGGTTTGGTTTGGTTTGGTTTGGTTTGGTTTGGTTTGGTTTGGTTTGGTTTGGTTTGGTTTGGTTTGGTTTGGTTTGGTTTGGTTTGGTTTGGTTTGGTTTGGTTTGGTTTGGTTTGGTTTGGTTTTTTGGTTCTTTTTGGCTTTTTTTTTCCAATGCAATACAGTGAAAGAAAGAAACCAGCTCAAGACAGAAGTGAGGGGAGAAGGATGACTTCTGGGCAAGGGCTGGAAGAAGCATCCTTGTAGGCAAAGATGGGTGGCAGCTGGAGACCCTCATCCAAACCTGCCACTTGCTGCCACAGAGTAGCAGTTCCTCCTCTAACCCAGACAGCTCTAGGGATCCTGCCTTCCAGATGGTGTTTAGGGTAATGGGCTTTTCCACTTCTTGAACTGGCCAAACACAGCCTCCTCCAAAAGAAATTTAAAAGATTTTATAGACTGTTCAGATTTCAAGAACACTAGCAATACATACTTTCCATTTAAGGGTTTCTTTCTCTTCACCCACAAAAAGGGATTTTTAGCCTAATACTGAAGATGCAGTGACTAATTATAGGGCAGCCTGGTCAGAACTGTAACAGCTATTTCTGACTATAAGGTAACTGCTACGTTGAGGTGGTAAAGAAAAAAAGGACTATAGTAATTATGCAAACCCAGAGGAAAGGGATTTGGATAAGGGAATGAATTATCACCCTGAAATTCAAGGACAAGATAAGATATCCCTAAATCTTAAAAAGTTAAAGCTATTTAGGAAGAGTTATGGCTTTGTACTTTTCCCTGTTAATGCAGTCCCTGTCAATATTTATATTTTATTTAGTAAAAGATTTTTTCAATTTGCATTTTGTGTATTTGCAGACTGATCTGATGTTACATTCCCCTTAAAAAACCCCAAAACAACCAAAGGCAGTGTCCATCACCTGTCCTCCCACTACTAGCCAACAAATCTTGTTCAGCCTGGGTTATTTTGTCTGTACCTTACAGATTCACTTTTACCACCTCCACTTCTCTCAGTAACTCCTCAGGCTTCACTGCATTAATTTAGCTGCTAGGACCAGAAAGGAGGAATCAGACTTAAATCTTTACTGTAGGTTTCCTTGCAATTTAACCCAAAATAGCAATGGGGCATACTTTTCTAATTAAGGCATTAATTTTACCAGGCAAACATGTGATTCTCTGCAAAATAGCTATAAAAAATAGCAAATGCTTAGCTGTGTGATCCATGTTCTGTGCTTGACAGCCCAAAAGGGAATAGCTCTCATACCTGCCATTCCATTACTGAGCTATTTGTTACTGCTAACTTTTGCAGAGCTTTTTCCTTCTGCTGGAACCATGATATGGCAGAGCAAAGAAATAAGCTACACTGCCAGCACTGAGCGAGCAGATAGAACACATTCCACTGGAAAAAAAAAAAAAAAATTCCTGAAAAATATGGTTAAATCAAGACACATTTCCAAAGCTGGATCTGCACAGAAATAAATGCATGGAGGTATTTCTGAGTCTCTGAATAGCTATCCTGGAATAACCTCTCGTGCAGACACCAAGGCTTCATCTACACCATGTAGGAAAAGCAGGCGTGCAGATTCACAAGCTGTCACAGGCACACAAACCTCAGTATGCTCTCAATTTTTAAAATATGTCTTCAGGTACCAAGGCAGCTTCCAGCTAGCTCAAAAACTCCATTCTCCTTCATCCTTAATTCCAGTGTTAAATTTTTACCATCAAACTAATTCACCTACTCTCCAATGTACCTCTCCCAGCTGTATCCCAGCTCCACTCGGTGATGTTTCCCAGGCTTTGATGATTTCTTTTCAGTTTTTGTTATACCTCAAGTGACAATGGTTTTACTCTTAGCTATTATTCCAGACAGAACTTTAAAGGCAACCAGGTTCAGACTTACAAAGTCAATGGTTATTTGGGGCTGCACTGCACACTGTCCCTAGGTTCAAGCCACCCCTAGAGCAGCCATCTCAATATAGAAGGGATGGTATGAAACATCCTTTGATTTTTTTAAATTTATCCAAATGAGAAGGACCCTACTATCTTTATTAAGATATTGCAAACATACTCAACAGAGCCTGCAGAAACTGTGATCTCATAAGGTAAAGAAACATCCCTGGGAAGCCCAAAATAAAAATGACTCAGAAATTTATAAAGACTGCAGAGACTAGCTCTTTAGTAACTCTGTACAAAACTGAGGTAAAATATGGGGTAAAGTGATCTGGTCATCAAAGGTTCCAGCAAAGGAGCAGCATCTCAGAGGGTTGTTTCCTTTTGTTTAACTAGGTCACTAAAAATGGGTCTTGTGAATAAGTTGGAGGATTCTCCTTTCTTCTGAGTCAATGAATTCATTAGGAGCTAACAATCTGGGCAGGACTCTGTAGTTTTCCTGAAGATATTTTCTGAGGCCTGAAGATACATGAGCTTGAAAGAGGCAGGCAGGTTTACCAAGCTTGTGTGGGTAGGCTCCACCAAGAAATCCTTTCAGTTTTGGGTCTCTAGAAGCTGTGGCTGCAAGAAATGAAAGGAAATTGTGCTGCAAAAGGTTTCTGTTGTGCTGCTATTTCTTTTGACATGGCTATTACTTTGCATCAACTTTCCAACAGTGCCTGTGGTTCTCCCTAGCTTGGCAGAAAGATATACTTTGATCTACCAGTAAATTGAACCCAAGCTGGTTGAAGTATATAGTTTCTTTTCTGTTATGGGAAATTAAAAAATCCACATTTTCTTCAGAAAGTAGAAAATTTTACAAGAAAGAATTCACACACATGCACATTAAAAAAAAAAGGCAAAACATGTATAACACACTTTACATGTGGCTTTGTCATGAAGTGCTTGTGGCTTAGCCTTGGGTATCACTGCAGCGCCAAAACCTGCACCTGCATTTAGAGATCCCAGAAATACAGACCTTCTTGTCAATGCTTTGGTCTTACTCCAGGCAGCACAAGTCATTCTGGAGATTTCCTTCCCCTGAATCAGTAAAGAATGTCTCAGAATTACTAAGAAGAGCAGCTAGAAAATTGCTACAAGAGCTCAAAGTGTAATAAATCACACGGCTAAGTCAGGGGGAAAATGTTTGCTTCCTCTTGCAAGACGTGACAAACGGGAAAACATGATACTCTCAGAAAAGTAGGTTTTGTCCATTCCCACTTTGGCACTCAAAGCCCTTCTCTGCTGAAAAGATGTGTCTCTGTTGCATAAACAGGGATTTTTAAGCTTCTGAAATAAATTGGTCTTGCAGCCCTGACTGCTTGTTGTAATAACCAGAGAGGAATAATTCCTGAGAAAAGTACAAGCTCGATCTTTAAAAAGAAGAAGAAGATGTCCCCTTTGTTGTAGGAAAATGTCAGCCTGATGTGCAACTGAAAAAGTCAAGGCTAACAATGCTTATTGCCAAGCCACAAAAAAATGACTGAAATTGTTTTTTCCAGTTAGTGTCTCCACAGATGTTTAGTTTTATAATAAATGGAAAATTAACACAAAATCTATAATTCTACAGTGCTAAATAAAGCATTTCATTGGTATGTCTAATGTATTAGGTTTCTGTTAATGTAAATAAATGTATCAAAATTCATCTGTTGCCAACAGCAGCAACAACACACAAGGGAAAGCTCATGCTCCCTGTCACTTCACCAAGTCACTTTGCTGCTGCACTAGAATTACTGCTAATTAACAGAGGCACGGCTGAGAAGAAAATTAGGCCTTATCTCTAATGTGGATCTAAACATATTGCTGGTGCTTAACATATAAGTGTAGTTAAGAGAAACTAATTTTCTTCCTCTATACAACCACTCTTACTAAATACATCCTTCTAAATGTCAGGCTCCCTGATGAAGTAAACACAGTGTGAGTCATAAGCTTCTTTAAATGATGCAATGCCACCATACTGAAAAAAACCTGGAAATTACTTTTAATTTTCCGTTTAATGACACTGAAGAGTGCATATCTGTGAGATGACCAAGTCTGACACCTGAGGCAGAAGCACAAATGCAGTTTCTTATTGTCTGTAAATCATTGACCATTCAGTACTTCTTATTCTACTATCTTGCCTTTGCTTTTTTCTTCTCAAAATTCAATAAATCATATCATGAGATTTAATCATAGCTTTCTGTATAAGTTATGAAATAATCATTGTCTGCTACATTATTTCTCCTTGATAACTTTGTTGCATAGAACTCCAGACAATGTCCTTTGCTTCAAATAGCTAATTCTTTATTAACAGAGAAACAACAGCAGCAGCCCATAATAATCCCTTTCATTATGCTCCAACACCCCAGAAAGTCCTTGGTATTTTTTTGTATTTTAAGACTCAGATACAGAAGAAGATCTCTCATGAGACTGCCAAGAAATTGGAAATAAAGGGGGCGGGGAGGAGGGCAGGGAGAGGGGACGGTGGGACAGAAAACATTTATTACAGCAGTTTAAACCTGAAATTGAGCATCATGGACTAGAAGAATTATTATCTTCCTGAGATCAAGTTCTAGAGCTGATCCAAAGCACAGCAGACTTCATGTCCCAACAGGAAAACCAGATTATCCCAGTGCTGCTTGTTCACCTCTGCCTTCCACAGGGTCAAAGAGCCTTCTCAGAGCTGGAGTCTCACCACCTCTGACGCAGCCCAGACTCCCCAGAACAAGACTGGTGGAGATGCTTGGGTTCAACCACGCTACAAGCAGGTCAGCTGAAGGGAATAACCCAGTGGGGAAGCCAGCCCTAGTTCTTTCTGGGTCCTTGCCTGTGCAGTCTGAGTGATGGACAGTGCAGTGGCCCCAGCAGCTGCAAAACTCTGGATTTACATTTTGCATGGGATGTGTGTGTATCATGCTAGACAATTATACTGACTGGTAAAGACAAGGCATTACTCAGTGCATCTAGTGGAAGTGTTGCCTACAGAAAGAAAGGTACAACAGGAACAGACAACTAAGACTTATTTACATGCACTCTCCTAAAATTCATCCCAACTTTCAAGCCATTTACAACTTTGCTAATGTCTTATCTGCCTCCCCAGCTTTGTTTCTGGTTTGTTTTGCTCCTTCTTGTTTCGTTCTGTTCCTGTTGTTCCTTAAACTGCTTGGTTTATACTGGCTCATTCTGCTTTTATCATTGCTCTTCTTTTTTCTTTGTTTCTCTTTCTTTCTTTCTTTCTTTCTTTCTTTCTTTCTTTCTTTCTTTCTTTCTTTCTTTCTTTCTTTCCTTTCTTTCTTTCTTTCTTTCTTTCTTTCTTTCTTTCTTTCTTTCTTTCTTTCTTTCTTTCTTTCTTTCTTTCTTTTTCTCTCAGCTCTCCAATGTTCTGCGTATTTCTGACTATATTCTGTGCAAGTCAGGTGCCTTATTACATAAGGATCCTCTGAGAAATAGTTGTGTTTGTTTCTCCAGTTGCACCCGGGAAGCTCAAACTATACACAGATCTGTTCTAGAGTAAAAGAGAGGAAGCTTGGAATATCTGTTTTGCTTGAAACAAAAGAGTATTTATGGGATCATCAAAATTAGGTGGTTTATGGAAATAGTTTGTATGGTCAAGACAACTACATGAATTACTGTCTTTCTCCATTGCATCTCAAATGAAACACAACATATATTTTGGTACTCCACCACCACCTTAAAATTATTTTCTGCTACTGTAACTCCATCACCTTTAACTAAGGTAGCACTGATTCATCCTGCATGGGAGTGAAGGAATGAGGATAAAATGTTCTCTAGATTTAGCAGAAAACATTGCCATGGATGTCATTTTGAGGTGACATCAGAAGCCAGCTGTGGTTACCCCTTGCTTGCCATTGTGGAGTTAAAATACTTTGACGTTTGATAATAAAAGATGTAACTTTACAGAGATGCTCTTTAAAAAAACCTATGTACTAAAGAGACTTGAAAGATTTTACTGCACCAACTGAACAGCCTTGAAAGAATCAGGTGCCTGCTCATTTCACAGCTACCATGACACATATAGGGACTCAAATAAAAAGTGACCATGACATGCAGCAACATGAAGTTCCAGAACTAAAATAAGGCCTTGTGGATTGCTCATGTTTCAAAACACAATTTTTGTCAGTCTTGCTAAAGAAATGCGTATTTGCAAACTGTGGCCACACCATCTTTACATACAATTTGCTAGAACAGCATTTTATCTGTGTATACTTTAATATTGGGAACAGATGGGGCTTCTGCTATGCTAAAAATGGAGTTAAATGGTAGTTTAACTGTTTTCAGTAGAATTGGGTGCCAGCTCCACTGCTCTATTTTGGGACTGCTTCTCTCCAAATTCAGCTCCCAAGCAATTCCAGGCTTGGGACAGTGTAGACAGAACTCTGAATATAGAAATTCAAGGAGAGCCTCATTCTCCTGGGACAGGCTGCCCCTTGCAGCTATCGAGTGACAGTTGCTTGTTAGGGGAAATAACCAACAGGAGGAATTTGAAATAACATTTTCCTCCAAAGAAAACAAACAAATTAACAGACAATGAGAGTGACAAGACTGAAAGCTCATCTATTTGGGAGCAGTAAAGAAAGTCAGTCTGAATTAGTGAAGGCTCTCCACACACAGGTGAGATACAAGGGGTGAGATGCTGTGAATTTAGAGCCAAACTTTAACCTCTTGCAGCTGTGTTTGTGCATCTTCCAGCCACCCAGAAAATGGAAGATAATTTGCCCCTTTTACCCACTATTTATCTCTTAGGGTGTGCACACAGACAGCTGCTTCTGGTTTTTAAATTCCACCTTATCCACATCTGGATACAGTGCACACCTAAGGCTGTAAAGTGATCACACATTAAACTCTTGTGTCAGGAACCCTGCGTTTTAATTGGAATTAAAATGTTATTTCAGTTTAGCATAATTAATATTCCTGGGAAGCTGACCAAAGGCTACTTTATTCTGAGTGTAGGTGTTCACATCAGTACTAAAGGCTTTTTAATTTAATCAGTATTAAGTGCCAGTGGAGGCTGGAGGTCTGCTGCTAACAAGCCCTCAGAAATCATCACGTGTAAGTGATAAGAAAAAGCAAGCTGCATGTGCTAGCTTAACTGCCTCATGTTATCTGCTAAATTATGGTGTCCTATTAAAACATTTCATGTTCTTTGACAGTTAACAAAGTTATGTAAGAACCAGATTTGTGAGACACTCATACTGATTTCTGCCTAAGTATTTAATTAAGTGTAAACCAGCCAGGAAGCCCTGGACTTGAGGATAAATAAAGGTTAAAGACAGAAAAGTAAATAGCAAATGGAAATTAAATGCAATAAAGGGGGGTTTTATTCATTGTGGTATTTTCCCAGGTTAAGCTTTTGTGAATTTCATAAATGGCATCATCTGTTAACTACATAAGCCAGACAGCAACCTCTACAGAATATCCTAACAAAATTCTACAAAATTTTACCAGAAGAACAATGAAAAATGGAATGATACTGAAATGAAATGGAATTTTCTCTCACATGTGTGATCTATCTGCATGCAGCCAGAGAAATAGACTTAGGTGGAGGCCACCAGTGGAGCTGGCATTTTTGGAAGCACGTAAGTACTTTGGAAGCAATAGTATAACTGAAAAGCTTCCCTGGAGTTTGCTCAAGCCATATCAATACTACTGAAGAGTGCATCCTCCAGAAAGACAGGCTCAGCTCTTCAAATCAAAGGTTTGGAAAGCCATCTGCTCAGCACACACTTGTTCTATGTATAATCAGGGACCAAGATGTAGAAGCCTTTATGAAATCTCAATTTCCCTACAGGGTGATTAGTCAAGCCTGTGCCAGGGCACACACCTTGGTGAAACCACCAGCTGCTTATGAGAAGATTGATGGCACAGAAGATACCCACAGTAAGTATTTCAGAGTGTGCTGTCATTATTATGACTGCCTGGGGTTTTTTTAACACAACAGTTTTGGCTTGGAAGAAGTCTGCTTGTCAAAAACCAAGCTACCCATACTGAACCATGACCACCAACTGAACAGGCACAGCACTACCAAGAGATGTTTCCTTTGCTCTAGAATAGCTCATGGATAGTCCTGTGACATAAACATCTATCTCAGATCTGAACAGACAATTTTTTTCCCTGCTCTTCTGAGGTTCTTCCTTGATCTGCACCGTGGTCCTCATTGCAAGGTAATGAGAATGGGTTTTCCCTAGGTCCAGCCATGCTGGAGGGGGGTCTTTGCCCCAGGGGATTGCTGCTGCCCTGCTGCTCCAGGAAGCTGTGTGCTCACTTCTGCCTGCTCAGCCACTTGTTTGATGGGGTCACCCAAAACCAATTCTGCAAAACTGTTGCTTTTTTTTTTTTTTTTTCTTCTCTTTCATTAAAATTAAAAGGCAGCAACTCCACAAGTATCTTGAGCAGGAGACTTTAGGAACCAGCAGCATGCAGCTGAAGGTTGCTGGCAACAGCCAAGACCTCCATCCTGGAGACTGAAGCAGATCTGCCACCTCTTGTGTTCAAATACAAGCCCAGCCACCCAGCTCCTCTGCATGAGCTTTTTTCTACTTTTCTTCCTCCCTGCAGGAAGGAAAGATTTACTTAATAGGCACAGTCAGTCAACCCTCAGCATCTGTCCATCACACCAATCAAAAGATTTTTTCTATATTAGAATATAGTTTTTCTGGCAAAATGAATATTTATTTAGACAACATTAAGTGACACAGCTCAGAAAGCAGAAACAAAGGAACGAGCAAACCTAGAATTTAGTAATTATTGTCACAATTTCAAGTTTTTCTAGGTCTTGGAAGAGTATTTTTTATCCTTCTCAGCTTACAACATGATCTGCAGCTTCAGTCAATTACCTTGAGTTTCTGAAACCCAAGCAGCTACTAATTATGTAGGCAAATGCACCATTTTATTGTTGCTATCCATTAATCCATTTAATTATTCCATCACTATTCCTTCTTGATGCTCATCTCCTCCTTTCCTTCCCCAATGCTACAGAGCTGATTTATAAAAGCCTTTCAGTTCCTATCTGTAGCATACAAAATCCTTTAAAAAGCTAATCTCAGGTTTTGTTTCATTTGACACTAACACATTAAGCCTCTGAGAACTCTCTGTATTGTGCTGTCAGCTTACATTTCTTAGTGCTATAGGACTGAAAAAATGAAAATTAAGTGGAAAGCCAGGGCTCTCTCCAACAGCACTGGTAGGGAACTGGTTCAATCTCACCTCTTCAGTGCATTTTTGAAGGCAGCTGAACAGATTTTCTCCCTCTACGGGCCCAACTTTCATTTTCTCTGTAGCTGTGACACATCCCTGCTCTGAGGTCCCACCAGCATTGCATGTAACCTGCAGGAACATCCCAGGTTTTTCAGTTCAGGCTGTGGGTACCAGCTCATATCCATATCAGCCACATCTTTCCCATGCTCAGGGAAATAGCAATTCTTAATGCTTCTGTCAGGCTGCAGTGTTGTTTGCTCCCAGCCAGACACAGGAGCCAGGCATATTTGCTTTTGTCACTCATGACAACAGCCTGCAGCTGATAAAAGATTGTATTTTCAACTGCTTTTCTTCTGTTCAGACTGCTTTCACAGCATGGACACTGTGTTCCTACCTTCTGACTGTGCACCGGGTTCTCTATTATGTGAGGCAGGAGGTGGTTCACACAGCCCAAGTACATTTTTGAATCTGGCATCACACACCAGTGACACAGAGCAAGCACGTGTCAGACCCTTCCACTGCAGAAAATAGAATTTTACAGAAACTTTGTGCTTGCATAAACTCCCTGTAAGAGGTACAGAACACAAACTCTTTGTGCTTCGTGCTTTTCTTGCCCGGGGGGGATGGAAGGGAAGAGATGTCAATGCTTTCATTTCAATATCCATATTGGTTTCTCCAGGCCTTAGCAAAGCCCCAAAGGGAGAGGGGCTCACTGTTCTCTGAGAGCAGCCCACAAACTTCACACCAGCTGTGGCAGAAGGGTCCCACCACTGAAATGCTGGAGCTCCCCAAAAAGCTCCACTTCTGGTGTAGCAGATAATGGGCTGCTTGTAATAACTCTTTTTTTTTCCTGGACAGATGTCCTGGACAGAAGTCATTTCACAAGGCACACAGCAAATACCTTCGTCTCTGCTCAGCACAAATAAAAAGATGAAATCAGATTAATTTCATTTGAATGCTCAAAACTTCCCCTTGAAAAGCTGCTTACAGAAACCTGGACTAGCATGCAAAAAATATCACGAGTAGAGACAATAGATAAATGTATTTCATAATATGCATACATCTGTATGCATAATGCATACAGCAAATGTATTCAAATGGCATCGATGCTCCTATAATCAGAATATAAATCACAAATTTTTATGATGGATTGTCCTGTGATTGCTTGAAAGTCAACCAGTAGCTACAGGGAAGTTAAGAATAACTAATTTACCATGTATTTCTAGAGAAACTAGCCATACCTACACACACATATAAATATTCATGCATGCATATAAAACGCCAAGAAAAATATTCATTATAAAGAGCTTGTGTAACAAACTAACCTGTTTTTAGATATTAACTTGAAAAATCACACAGAGATAATAATCAGTAAGTGCATAATTCCTATATTATATTCCTTTGAGACCTTTATTTGTAGGATTTTCAGACATATAAACACTTGATCAGTATTAATAATATGCAAGGAACAAAATTTTCTACAAGTATTTATGCTAGCGAAAAGGAAAAATGAAGCATTTCTCACAAGTTGGATAGTTCCTTAATGTGTTTTGAGTTGCTAAAAGGAAAAAGGCTATTCAAAATGCCATGCTCACTACTGCATGGAAAAATACAGGTAGATGCTGTAAAATGGATCTCAGTATCATCTCCCAGTCCAAAGTGAATTGTGGTCTAGTTACAGATCACATTAGTGGGTAGCTTGCTTTAACTTGCAAAAATAAGCAATCCTTTTTCTAAAATATCTCATGATGAAAATGCTTACTGTGTGCAGGAATTACTGATGCATCAGTGGGTTTAAAATAAAAAAAAGCAGTGTTTAAATTCTGTGTTTAAAAACTGCTGTGAATTTTATAGAATTCATAGCAAGAAACAAAACAGTGTTATGACTAATTTTTGCTAGATTCAGTCCTTTCATTTACACAATTTAAATTGAATAGATGTGCTCTGGATATCAGTAATTGTGTAGAAAACTTTGCAAGCATTTTCACTGCACAAGAACATCACTCACTTCTGTCCTAAGTGATTTTTAGCTTCTTTTCCTATTCTGTAAATGTATCTACAGGGAAGGGAATCTGTATTTGTTGTTTCACTAGAGAAGCTATAGAGGCAGGGTCTGCTATCCGCTGTGATACAGCAACACCTGAGCCAGGCACCACATGATTCATTCAGAGTTAATGGAGAATAATCTGGAATACATTCCCTTTCATCCAGTAGCAGACAGCTTAACCAGACTGCAGAACCCTCTCTTTAAACTGTTTACCGTTTAAAGTGCATTTGAAGTGCTCCCCAGTCCTTGCAAAAGGAATTTAGGGGAGCTAGCTGTCATGCTAATCATCATAAACAGCAATTAACCCTGGTGAATCCCTAGAACTGCTGCCCAGTTTAATGAACCTGGTTACCCATTTTCACTAAGTTCTTGTGCAGCAATAGAAAACTGCTCTTAGCAACATTCTCCGAGATGCTTTTTGGCCTCAGCAGTGGTAGAAGAGAGCAGGAGCCAGCACTGTCAGGGCAGCCAGTTTGCCACTGTGCCTCATCCTGTGCCCCGCTGGACGGGCTGGGAGAGCCACCTGGACACAACAGGGCACCAACAGCATTTTCTTTGCATTACTGTGTGGGGAGAAATCCAGCAGAAAAGATGCACAAAAGGCCATTTACTGGCACGCAGATGAGGGCTGCTCTGGCAGACCTTGGGAAAACAGTCTGGATAGGAGTCTGAGGGGGAAGGAAAAGGCAAAGAAGCACTGAAAGACTCTAATCTCCAGCAGTGAACACACCTAAGGCTAGTCCCAGCTTTCACATCTGACCAACAAATTATTTGCATTAGGCATGTTTACTTCTAGTATATACTCAATCATTAAAAGCTCTTGATGTGATAAATATTTTATTTATGGTACAGCCAGATCTCAAACAACACAAAACCCATTTATTGCTGTTCTTTAATGTTCCTTAACAAACCCTGCATGTTTAATAGTGCCAGTGATTTTAAATATTATGATTACCTGTGACATTTTCACAGTGTTCCCCTGCTAGGAAAGACTGCCTGGGAATAGTTAGAGAGCAGTCACCATATCCTGCTCATTCAAGCTGGCATAAGTCCAGGAGAAGGGGAATCAACTTGAACCTTTGTACTAGGCTTGCAACAATATTTTGAAAGGAGGTTTATCCTGACATGAACTTCCTTCAAAATGTAGAGCTTCTGATCCCAGATGAATTGGCTTTGACATTTAATCAAATTCAATTTTTAGGAGAGTTTATACAAGACTTGCATAGACAAATAAAAATATTTTTCTCTCCATACATCCTTACTCACGCTCACTAAAATTTTATTTCATTTGGCTACAGAGCTGCATTTAACTTCACCAAAGTGTATCAGGTAAAAAGCTAGGACAAGAAGAGCACCTTCCCTTTTTTTAAATATATGGCTTCAGCTTGGACTGCAGGACTACAGTTTTGTCAATGAGGGCAGAGATTTATGTGGCTTCATCTGTATGCACTAGAGCACATTCTCTCTTTTGACTCTCTGAAGTACATGAGAAGTTTCAGAGTGGAGAGGCACAAGCTGTACCCTAGAGTTGAAGTCTCCAAGTGCTGTACCATAGGTAATTTCATTTTTTATGGCCTTGGAATTGCCAGTTTACACAATCTGCAATACAAATTCCCTCTCGAGTTTTCATTCCATCACACTTAGGACACATGGATACTCTGCACCTGGATAATGCAGTCCCAGAAGATTCACTGTCACAGTCCCATCACCTCATCACCACCCCAGGCAGTACGTGTTGCGATAAGGCTCCGCTCATCTGTCTGTTAGGGGTGATATTCAAATCCAACACGATCTGGGACGTGATTCAGTGAATTTCTTCCTGGCAGAAGGAAGCAGGAAGATCTAAGCCAAAGTCTTTCCCATCACTTCACCTGAATATCTAATGAGGAAGGTGGCAGGTGCTGAGAGAGTGAAGCAAGGAAAGAAATACTGTATCTTTCCTTGAAGGAAGACAAACAGAAACGAAGTCTGTGTTGTTTTTCTGCTTTAAATCCACACAAAGGGGTTTGTAATCTCCATAAGCTCTGTATCCACTACAGTTAGGGGATAAAGCTACTAACTGCTAGAAATACATGGCTTTGGGATGTAGACATTGTGTCTTGAAGACACAAGACAAAACAGGGAAATGCCTGCCTTGTTTATTGCTCTCCTTCCCCAAGAATCTGTTAGAACCACAGTCTGGGCAAGACAGTTCTTTAGTTTGAACTCAGTTTGTCCCTCTTATATTCTGATCAAAAGATCTACTGTTAGTTAACACTGTTACATCCTCAGATGTACTTAGATGCTCAAAATCACCAATGAGCAAGGCTGAGCATTTTTTCCCCAAGAGAATTCCATCCTAACTGCACCTTTGACTGAGATGTTTTAAATATTTAAGTATTTAGAGACCAGATTTTATGATCTGATGTTTCAGGTATAAGTCCTTTTAAGTCTCATTTTAATTAACAGACGGTGATTGGATATAATAGTAAAATATTACTGTTCCTTCTTGATTGCACTGAAGCAAATAGATTTTCTGTAAGCTCAGAACCTAGCCCCATAACTTTAATAGCTGAACAGAAGAATCTACAAGAGACAGAGGTCATGCTGACTACAGGTCTGAGGACAATACTATTTCTTATTGATTTCTTTCATCTAAAAAATTCTAGTCCACCAGCCAAATGTTTGATCTAGCCAGAATAACACTACAGTAGTTGAATAAATGACCCATAAATTTTCAGTAATTTACACTCATTTTATGTTTAAAAGTCCTCATATAAAATTTCATTATCCCATAATTTTTCTGCAGTATGTTGGTTAATACAAGGAGAGCTCTAGCCAAGTAAAATACAGCTATGTGGTTTTTATTATTCCCCTTCAAATAACCAGGCATAACTTTCAACCCTGCTGTAAGAGGGCGTATCTTAATCACAGTCATTAGGGTCTCTCTTTAGCTCTTGATGTTGAAAGCTAGAAAGATGAAATCTGTTAGATGAAAGAGAATGTCAGTGCTTGATATATAACCCTCCTTTCTTTCCCATTCCTTGACCATAAAATTTACATCCATGGAAAATCAAAACATTTTTCTAGCACTATTATCAAGCTTTTATTCCCCAAGCTTTCACGTGAGAAATTATGAGGCTAATTTATATTTACTCTGAATCAATATGTTAATTACTCTACAGTCCTTATGTGTCTAATAGAATTAATGAGAAAAAGAAAACACATCTCTCAACCTCTTTATTTTCTCCACACTAAATGTCTGCAGAAGTTGTTTAAATGAAACAAAGAATCATTTTAGAAATATTGGTTAATGTGCAGAGGTCTGTGAAGTCAGAAAATCTATTCCTTGATTACTTATATATAAACATGGAGATAGATATGGATATATATATTTCTCTGGATGAGGAGTCAGACAGATGTGCACAGTGACCCAGCAAAACAAGCTCCTGATCACAAGACACCAGTATCAATAGGGCACAGGTTCAGGAATGATTCCATTTCCCACATCCATTTCTATTGAGGAAAAGGAGAACATTCATGTTGACAACAGTTCCACAATCACCCAGCTGTAAGCTCCCAAACTCACATCTTTCAGGATGGTACATGAGCAAAAGGAGGAGCACAAATCACCTTTATTATTGATTTGCTACGTATCACAAATGACTGCAAACACAGACAGGATCAGTCATCGGGTATCAGCTGCAGATCCATCACTGAGCAGGCTCACCACTCCGTAAATACTCTGTTTTCTTATTTTCTCACCTTCTCATGTCACTGGATGATTGTTTAATACAAAGTAGAATGGCTCCAAACCATGACCTACAGACAAAGAACTCTTCATCTCCCTCCTCTGAATTGGAAGCAGATGTGGGTTCAAAAATCTCTTTCAAATTAGTCAGTCCAGGAAGAAGCTGGACCTAGCCTTAAACTTCTGGGAATTTCCCCAAGGGGAGTGTTAATAGCTATTCTAAAAGGCCTTTTCTCCTTATGGAAGGAGAAACAAGACTTAAGCAGAAGAATTTAAACAGGACTTTAGCCGAGTTAAAATGTGAATGAATCTATTGGTTTCTGTCCAGACATCTTAAGTGCTTTTAAACCACCTTCCATCTGGTCTAAGTTAATTCACTTGGGTTCAAGGCTACACCTCTAAAAATGATAAAATAAAAGCCAGACTGAGTTTGCCATGTTTGCTGATATTGCTAAGCCTTTGGCTTCTTTAGTGCAGCTTTGTCCTATGCTAACTACAAATCTCATGGAAAATATCCAGGTTGTGAAATAGATGAGGCCACTCTGGGGAGGGGGAAAATCTGGATGCAAAAGGTGCCATGTCATTTTCTATCAAAGCCACTATTAAGGCCCTTGCACACTTGTTTACTAAAACAAGCACAGCCTGTCTCTCCTTGAGTATTTTTCACTGTATTAGTCCCACTTTACAAGGCAAGCAGTGATCTACAAGTTCATTCTGCAAAAGATAAATATCTATGGCAAACCAATATTTTCTTTCTCTCTGTTTTCCCTCATTCTATGTGTAATGGGCTAAACTTCCACTCTTTTTCCTTTTATTTGTAGAAATACGCAGACTGCACACTGTGATGCTTACCCTCATGTGGCAATAGCCAAGTTACGTAGGAAAACAAGTGAAAAATTAATCTCAGGGATATGAGAATACATTATCTTGAGGTCTTGGAAACCCAAAAGATGTGACCTAAACTTACCATTTGCATTAGATGCAAAGAAAAATCCTTGAGCATCCAATTTACACACAAGAAAAATGTGGTCAAATAACATGATGCTTTTATGTTGGCCCTTTGTTGGACCACATATAAAGACATGTTTGATAGAAAAAACTAGTACTGTTGATCAGAAGAGAATAAGAAAGGAACACTTTACATCCAAGGACATTTGCCAGCAGTGTTACCTTGGATTAGAAAAAATTAATATTCACATATGGAGAAAACAGGTTCACTGGGAACAAGCCAACAAAACGAAATTAAAACATCAAGAGCAGGAAGCTTCAACAAATCACAAAGTGAGAAAAGGCAGCACCTTCTCATCTGTGAGGCTGCCATCTGGTGAAGATTTCTATCCCACTCCTTTGCCTGTCTTTAAAGCAACACCAGATTTTTGAAATGTTGACTGAGAATGGACAAGAATGGCTGTGCCTGCACAATGCAAGCAGTGTTGCAGAAGGACTCTCCTCACTGAGACAGGTTTCTAGAGGTGAGGGACCAGCTTCTGGGGAAAAAAAGATATGCTGGGGGGCTGCTCTGGGATAGTGCAATTTGTGTTCCTGAGCAGTGCCTGGGGACACAACATTGCCTGTTTCACAGATTTCTCTGCATACCACTATGAGGCACAGTAATAGCCTAGTCCTAAACCAGGGTTAGAAGCTCAGCTCAGTGCTCTTGCACAGGAGAGGGAGCAAGGAGAGCATGCCATGTGAGATAAGAAGTAGATCTCGTCCTCTGCAATGACAAAATGGTCCCAGCAACCAGAAGAAAGTGGGAATGAATATTAAAATATTAATCAGCAGCCAGGTCTTTTTTTGGTTTTGTTTTTGGTGGGTTTGTTGTTGTTGTTAAGTTTTAAACATTCCTTTGTAAGATTTCTTACAAGTAGATCTAAAATAGAGCAAATCAAATTTAGATCTTGTGGAGGAAAAAAGAACAGTAGATGATTTCCTTTCTAATTCCTCAGAGGAAAAACAATATTGAAAATTAACTACATTTTTAATATAAAGTAGAAAAATGTCAGGAAGAAAGACTGAAAGATTACCTGTAGACAGATGACTCAGACACTCCACTTACTGAACAAAGCAAATTTTGATTCAAGTTTCTCCTGTAGACTGAGCATACCTGGTCAGGTCACATCCATGAACCCATAATGTGCTCTAGACAAAAAGCTGATGTCTCCTCAGTGGGTAAATGCCTTTTCCTGCAAACTTTGCAGCAGAAATCTTGGCTACTTTGAAGGCTAAACCAATCCTTCTACTAAAACTGAGTAATACTAGCAATAGAGTGTTATTTGACACATATAAACCAACATTGCAGAGGAGATGCTGGGTGTTAACAATTTGAAAGATATCTTTAATTCAGGTGCTAATTATCACAAAGTATTCTTAGCATTTTCTTGTTGTTGTTTAGTTACTGAAAAACAGTCTGCTTATTTTTAATATTGTCATTTCCAGAAATGAAACCCAAAGTTTTCTGGTCCCAAAAAGTCATGAAAAAAGCAGGAGGCATATCTTCTCAATCCAAGGGTAAACAGCCTCACATTTTAGTAGTGGAGACATATAAAAAGGCCTTTCTGATGATAAATCACTGTAAACTCCATTTATTTTTTTTTTTTTAGTGAAACTGAACAGTTCTAGTGTTAAAATTTGTATCAGCACTAAAGTAACACAACTCCTTTTCCTGAAGTGCTAAAGAGGACCTCTCTGGCTTCAGTCTGGAGGAACTGCCATGGCCTCACTTGATGAATGCCTCTTGGAAGAACTTGTCTGGTTTAAGCCAGAAAATTGCTTCTCTTGAGAATGCTCTGCTCTAAGACTACATCTACGTGTGTACTAGCCTCTCAGCTGTAAAATCTCTGAAATAATGTCATGGTGTTATAACAAATGTATTGTGACAACAATTTCTCTATTATTTTGGATTTGAATGAGTACTGCTACAAAAACCATTAGAGAAATTTAATCATAAAATAAGTGAACTTGTTAGTCTGCCATTCAATGTTTAGTATGAAATTTCTCCCTACCACTGATTTTCCCATCATTTGGTCCATTTATTTTTCCTCTTGCTTTTGACCATATAGAATCAACTCTCTTCAGTCTTCTGCAGGCATTCTGAATTGCTCTCATTTTCCTGTTTGACTGTTTCTCTGTCCTTTTCAAATTTCATGTTATCTGCAAATATCATTAACATTGCAGATTTGCTTCTTATTTGTAAGACATGCTGAATAAAAGTACATGTCCTTGAAGAAGAACACATAAAATAATAACTTTGGTGAAAAAATTAATTCACAATATAACAATGACTCAAAATATTTCTGGTACTGCACAAGAATCCTGGACATACATAAACTGTTGAGAGCAATGCCAGAACTAGGTAGAATACACAGACCCATTCTTACCTGGAAAGACCTGATTCAGTGGATCTAAGCCAAGGATAAACCTAGTCAAGCACATCTTGCTGACATCCACTGGAATTCTGGGGTTATACACCAGCCATCTGTTGAACCTATTTCATTACATAAGAATAAAAGCTTCTAGGGAGTAATACATTAAATTTATCAGCACACATGTTCAAAGAATTTAAGGACAGAAATTCTGTAAATAATGAAAGCACATCATTTATTTAGCGAATCAAATGTCATTTGTTGAAGCTGGGTCTTCTATCAAAGCCTATGACTCTTAGATACCAAACTAAGCACTGCAAATCTTATTTTGAAATGGACTTCAAAGGGCCTCTGTCTTGTGTCCCAAACTGGTAAGGCAGAACTAAGAGCACAAAAAAAATTAGTTTCAAATGTTTGTCTGAAACTTCTTATATGACTTCAAACACTTATTTTACATTTCTGATTCACAAAGTTTATTGTTCCTGCCTGATTTGTGTTGTCATTTGAATGTCCACAATACTAGCTCAAAACATAAGGAAATAAAATTAATTCTGGCTTAAAGTAAATTAGAGACAAAGATTATTTTGCTTCTTTTATCACTACCTTAGTTGCTCAAGTATATTGCATAGTGCTGACTTTTTTTTTGCTCCTGTTGTTAATTTGGTAAATATAATCTACTATATGGGGTCATTTTGCAATGAAATAATGGTACAAAAATGTAAACTAGAATCTCCTCACAGAGCTGTACTGATCTTTGTAAGTTGTGGGTGTACTTGACCTTGCTAGATATTTGTGACATCCTCTCATCTCACTCTGCACAATTAACTCTGAAGCAGTTCTAGACACAATGTCATCTGATGGCAATTAAATAAGACCAAACATTCAGAAAGTAATAGTGCACATGGATACCATGATGACCCTTATAACATATCCATTGCTATAGAAAGTAGACAAAATAGAACAAAATTCTGAGAAAAACTACCTTGTTCTGACTCTGATACTGCTGCTCATGTCCTCTGATGCTCTCTATTATTCCTTTATCAATGCTTCAGGTTGAAAAAATATGCTCATTTTAATTATTCCAGAGTTATTTCAATTATGATCAAACAAGACAGAAGTGAATTTAATTACTTCAGTGCTTCAAGTTTTAGAAGATTAGCTCTGGAAGCATCTAAATGCACATCCTTTCTTATTTTTCCCTTGCTCCCTATGAAGAGGGAGTTATTTGCCAGCCTCTCCCAGCAATAAATTAAGGTATTCCCCCCTAATGTCACAACAGTTCTGAATATGGCTTCTTCACCACGTTGTTCCAGAAAGAGAGTAAACAGGTGCATATGAGTGACAAGGTATTTTAATAAATCACGAAAAACTGTATGCATTTCTCAAGTTGAACAAGGTTGCTCTTGATGAATTTAGTATCAAAAACTCATAATTATTTGCCAATAAGTATGTCTGCTTACTCCTATAAAATAGAGCAACACAGAAGATGCAGTAAAATGTACAGTGATATTACATAGCATGGATTATGATCATTCTTTCTTCTCTGCTGTGGGTTCTTCCTAGGATTGGGCTGCTGCAGGCTCTCTACCTTGGAGAGCACCATTTCCTGATGCCGACATGAGAGCTACACACACATGTTCATATCCTGGCATTCAAAGTACACAGCCTACCAACATCAGAGCTTTCTCCTTGTTCTGGTGAACACTGGTGACCTGATTATGGTTGTTTCTCTTCCTGTTGAGAAGCTTCCATCAAGAATTTTAGCCAGATTAATTTTGTGTTAGCACAAAATGAAACCTGTGATTTATACTCTTCCCTTTCCAGATCTGCAGGAGCTCTGGGTTCATCTTCCCCATGTACGCCTCTGCCATGCTCTTCCTTTGCCTCTTCTCATGTTTATTTAAGGATTTCCCATTGGTGCTCTTTTTCATCTTGATAAGGCACCAAATCTCTTGGTTTAGATAATCCCTTCACCTGTGTGACAGCTGCAGTTTGAACACGGCTGTCTCTGGGGACTGTGCTTTCCATGCAGTTCCAGGCTGCCTCTCAGCCACCTCTGACAATGCCTCCCTTCTGCCTCTTTCTTCTCAGCCTCTAAGCTGTTGAATTTCCCTGCCTCTTTCTGGTGAAAGTAGATTCAGCTTTATTTTCTGCCAATACAAATTTGCCACTCTTACCAGATGCTCAATCTGTCCTTGAACCAAGGACACATGCTCTGAATTTCAATCATACACAGGTTGATTTGACTTACAAGGGGCATGAAAATGTGGACAAAACCAATAATTATATCACCCTCCTGCTTCCTGTTTTGTCATGGTGCTTTAACTAGTGATTTAATGTAAATTAATTTGCTTTATTTACACAATACAAAGGATTTCATTGAGAGGAGGAGATGCTTTGGTTAAACTCATATTAAGCAAACACATCAACTATTAACTATTAAACTTCATTTAATTTTTTCTTCCATTGAAAACAGTATTAACGTTAAAAAGGTCTCATGTGCCAAAAATAATCTCTCCAGATTAGCCTTTTTCAATGATAAAATATTGTGATAGCATGCTGAAAATTTTTCTTACACTTCAGTGACAGGCTACAGCTTCCTACAAGGTAACTGCCTCTGATGTATATTTTTAACAAATTCAGAAGATTGCTGATTGGTACCCATACCTTCAAGAAAAGTAAGAGTCAGCACAACTACAAGCCAGTTAATTCAACATGGACTAATTCTCAATTAAATCCTCTATTGTTTTATCAATTCAAATGTAAATGCTGGTATATAATTACAACCAGGGATGATGATTTTATAGTAAGCAGACGTTATGGACTAAATCTTATTTACTTATTTGCTGAGGTCAAAATTTTCTTTAAAAAAAAGATATCTGTGAGGATATATTTAAACTTCTATAAGGCATTTTACTTAGGCATAACCAACTGATCATCTAGTCTAAAAAATAATTATGCTTTATTAAAAAAGCACACAATAAGTGAACTAAAAAATGGCCCACAAATGCCTAGATTTCATAGTCATGAAAGGGAAAATACCATGGAACTCAAGTAATTTTAATATGATCCCTCAGGGTTGGCACTGGAATTTGGAATATATAACATTTTCATAAACAATTTTGAAATAAGACTAATGCAATCTTAGAACAATTACAGCTGACAAAAACAGGCGGAATGATAAAGAGCAAAGATGGAAGAGTTATGTAGAATGATCTGGAGTAATTCAGCATATGGAACAATTAAGCCCACAAAATACTTTGATAAAATCACATTCACATTATACCCGTAGAAAGAAAAGTGCAGATCATATCTACAGTGTGAAGGGTGTGTTGGCAAACAGTGACTTCAAATTAATCTAGAGTTGAAATGGACAAACAAATGATATATAGAATTATCCTATCATTAGTCTCAATGATATAAAGACATGAGGAAGGTTATTATATTCCTTCAATATATAAACCTGGGAAAACTTCAGTGCATTTTTGATAGCACTGAAATGGAAATGATGCTTCCAGTTGGTGCCCACATTTGGAAAGTCATGGCACAAAACTGAAGAGACAAGCATGAGCAAACTAATGTCATATCACCTAACTTTTCAAGAAGAGACCTACAAGGATGCTGAGCCATTGCAGGCAAGCCAGGAAGCAGGGGAATACAGATAAAGTTGAACACATTCAAATTGGAAACTCAACTAATTTCAACTGCAAGAGTGAAGAAGCACCAAGACCTTCAAATCAAGACAGAGTACATCTTTGGAAGAGAGTCACAGACCTTTTATAGCCCTTGGTTCTATCAATTTATTATAGCTTAATGAACAGCCTGTCAAAAGTAATAGGAAACCAGCTTGAAGCTCATTGTCATCTGATGACATCTCCCATTGAGCTAAGGGTCACAAAAAGAAAACTGTGACATTTACAAAGTTTTTAAACCTTTAAAGTCTGAAAAGTCTGAAATTGAAACAGATGGTTCGCTTCAGCTCAACCCATTCTTTTCCCTGCCCTGGGCCACTTATTTGCAAAGAGCTTTAAGGAAAGACCATAGCATAAATGACACACAGACTCTACTGTGTGTATAAAAAAATAGATTAGGCCAGATCCTCTGTTAGAATAAATAACTGAAATCACAATTTTTTGGCTCAGTCTCACAGGAAAAGAGGAAATTCCATAAAGCAAGGTTTTGACAGACATGATTTTCACATAACCTAGAAGAAGCATGAACATACTGCTCAAACAATTGCAAGACAATTCAAAAATATTTTGTGATGCTGTTCAAAAAGCTTGGAAAGGCTTTCCAGGTTAGAAAGCGTGAAAGATGCTACAAAAAGTTTTAAAATGTGCATAGGGTCTATAAGTTCAACCAAAAAATCCAACTCAGTTTACTGCTTTTCACTTTTATAAAGCTAAGATTATATCAGAAACATCCCACACCTTAAGAAGTGCAGAAGTAAAAATCTTCTCAGCATTCCATTTTGGTCTATTCAAATGTTAACATAATTTGTTTATTCCAAGGAAGGATCTAAGGGGGATCACTGTAAAGAGCCAGTAAGGGTGTAAACCTAGTTTCTTCCTTCAGAAGATAACATTTCCTAGGAGAAATCAGCTGAAGCTTCCTATCTTGTCACTAGAACGTTGCTCCAACAGCATTAAGTTATTAGAAATGAGTCACTGGCAATTCCACAGAGCAACACATAGGCTTGGGGGAAAAAAAGAACTACAAAAATTTAACCATGGTATTAAATCAGGTCCGTTGAGGATCCTCACAAGCAGACTAGTACACAACCATGCTGAGAAAGCCATCCATTACGAATGGTGGGCAGCAGTTCCCAGTCTTGTTTCCCTGACCCTCTTGTTTTCCCTGACTGAGTTTTGATAAATGACAGACAGCAGCCTCATAGTCACCACACCAGCATCCTCAGGTGAAGCCCCAAAACATTCACAGATTTCTAGAAGATCAGCTTTTCTGAGCAGTTTCTAATCTGTTGCTCCGCCCTCTTGGTTGCCATCTCCTTATGGCAAACTGTGGCAATAAATGGAGAAGCCTACAAGGAGTAAGTTTGCCTGTGAAGAGTGAAAAAAAAAGGTCTTGAGAATTTCAGTTTTCTCCCCACTGCCTATCATTAGGCTCTTGTTAACCAACACTTCTTTTCCTAAATTTCCATCAGTAGCTGGAATAATTTTTGAATCTATTCTTACCACCCTTAATGTTCCCTGCTGGTTTTGGCTGTAGCTGGGCATTGTCATTTATAATTTTGTACCTAAGTACTCAAGCAATTCTTCTTTTGTTGTTTTTCTTTATTGATGTCCACCTTTTCCTAGATCAAACCTCGGAGAAACCTTTCCTCAGTTCAGCTTCTAAGGGAAATTAAACATAGCTACATAAAGAATGTTAAAACAACAGACCATGTTCAGCAGACAGACATGAATACACAGACAAAAATAGAAGCTTGCCTTTGCTGTTTTTTTTAGTTTTGTTTCTGTTTTTTAACTAGCCCTTTCAAGTCACCTTTACAGGGGTTAGCTGCAGGAGCACAGAACTCAAATTAGGAAAAAGCACCATTGCCAGAGTCACTGAGAGCTGAGTCCATCTGCTTCATCATCCTCCATCTGACAAGGGTTAACAGGAGATCTTTCAAAGTCAGACAAGCCCAGTAAGGGCAACAGCAGGACAAGACAAGCTTTGAGAAACCAGCTTCCTCCATCCAGATATATGAAGGGTGCCTTCTTTCTTGAAATGCGTAGCTTTTTGTATATTTTTCCTTCCTACAGTCTTTTTATTTTAATCTCCTCTGATACATCAGGAGATTTTCTCATTATCTATTACCCTTTTTTTGATCCTATTAAGCTTCAGGCAGCAATGATATCAAGAGACAGGTTCAGAGGTTAATTGTGTCTTGTATTTAAAAAGTACTTCCTTTTTCCATTTTAACTCTGTTCATTTTTAAATAATGCTAAAATAGAAAGTGAAAAAAAAATCTATAGCACAGTTTAAAATAAAAATGAAAGGAGAGAGAGAGAGTTAAATTATGACACTCAAATAATTCTTTCCTGTAAGCCCTGAGGGAAACCTGATGTCATTGAGAACTTAATGTAAATTGCTACTGTTAAGATTAGATTAGAAAGAAAATTTTAAAAAATAAGTCACTTAATCAGCTCCTCAGCTGGTGTGAATCAGTTCAGTTCTTTGGGAGGTTTAGAGCCTGAAGTGATTTATATCATCTGAAGATCATGCCCTTTGATCTTTAAATATCTAATCATTTTTATGGATCTCCTGCAGCCTTCTTTTTAAAATCATGGTGTACAGAACCAGACCTTCTATTTCACCTGTGGCCTCACCTCCTGCTCCCCATGCCTCATCTTCCTGTTCATAAATCCCAGAATTAAATTTATCCCTCTTTTGCAGATCCTTATTTAGTTTGTGATCCATTATAAGATCATCACCCAGTCAGTAACTCAACATGTTGTATCTTTAATGCTCCCTGCCTGCCTACACATATCTCCCCCCATGTATTGAGCACCTGAATTTACTAAATTTCATCTCACTGATTTCAAATCACTTATGCAACTAATCAAGACAATTTTGAATTGCAATTGTGTCTCTCTCTTTCATTTTTCCTCCAGGAACTGCCTCCTGCCAGCAAGAGACTGTCTTTTTTAGCTCCAAACTCAGTTCTGCACCAAAATAATTTCATTCAAGCAATGTAACAAGTAGCAATGTAACAATGTAACAACACTGGCATCCTGCTGGCTATAAAGCCACCTAAGGACTTGCTACACCAAAGCTCAAACCCAAAGATTTTAAGATTTATTTTCCTCTTTCATAATATATATCACTGCATTGTGTGTAAGAAACCTACTACATACGGTTTTATTATTTAGCATGGTTGAATTGGTTGATCTTAAGTGTCCTTTACAATTAAATTAAAAATTACCCTAGCTGAAACCATCACAGCACATCATGTTTACATAACTTTATTATTCTTCATATATTTTCCTGTCTTATCATAAACAAGAATCACAGAATAAGCGGAGCTGGAAGGGATCCACAGGGATCATCAAGTTGTACTCTTGGCCCTGCACTGCTCCATCTTCAGGAATCACACTATGTGCCTGGATATACTGCCCAAACTCCTCTTGAGCTCTGTCAGGTGTGGTGCTGTGACCATTTCCCTGGGGAGCCTGTTCTATTGCCCAATCACCCTCTGTGCAAAAAACCTTTTCCTAATATTCTACCTAAACCTCCCCTGACACATCTTCAGGCCATTCCCTCAGGTCCTGTCACTGCCACCACAGAGCAGCGATCAGTGTTGGCACTCCTCTTCCCCTCAGGAGGAAGTTACAGGCTGCAATGAGGTTTCCCCCCACAGTCTCTTCCTCTCCAAGCTGAACAGACCAAGTGCCCTCAGCCTCTCTTCACACAGCTTCCACTCAAGGCCCTTCCCCATCTTCACTTGTGTCCTTTGGACACTCTAATAGTGTAATGTCTTTCTTGTACTGTGGTGCCCAAAACTGCCCTCAGGACTCAAGGTGTGTCATACTATGTGTCAGTGCTTGCTTATGTATAAGCCTGGATTGCTGTGAAGGATGGTTCCATATGGAGGAAGATTGTATTGCAGCTACACTCCTCTTTTCTGAAAGAAACAGTTTTATGCCTTCCATTTGCTTTTGACAGCTAATGAGTCAAAGGAGAATTGCTCAAAGCTGCTTGACTTATGCTAAAAAAAAAAGCCTTAAAAAGAACTGAGCATACACAGATCTCATCTCTGCCTAAACACCTTCCACTTGTTCAGGGAAAATGCAGAAATGGTTGACACATTCAGTAACAAAAGTTACAGTCTATTTTCAGTGTCAGCCAACCAGCAACCAGAACTAATCTTGCGGACATACTCTACGCAATGCAGGCAGCAATTATTTCTTTCAGAAGGATCCAAGGAATACAAGTCCTAACCTGCTTTTCATCCTCTCTAAAAACCACTGGTTGTGCTCACCTACTGGAATTTATCTTACCTCTTTGTCTTCAACACCCACTTGGAGAAGGAAACACAACCTATAGGTTTCCCTGTCGAGAACATACAGCTGATTCACCATTTGACTCTCCACAGATGGAAACACTGTTATCTGTAAAATGTCACAGTGGTTGGCAGAAATTCGTTACTGTGCAAAGAGCAGCAAATTTCTCCTGACCCTACAGAAGGTCTGACAATGATCCAGAGAGTAAAGTACTTCAAACAAGCAGCTGGAGCATAACCTGTTCCTCTCATCAGAAACATCAGTACCCTATTCATAGGAATTGACCACTGATTAAGCTTTGACAAGTCAAAGGAGAAAACACACATAAAAAGCCATTTCCCATCAGGACACACATTTAGGAGTAGTATTTGCAGCCAAAGCTGATTGCCTTTTGACAAAATTACAAAACACATCTGGATTTTCCAAAATTAAGCCCATAATCTACTAAGAACAGAGATGCAGTGCTGTGATAGATGACTAATGGCAACAAAGGTGTTCAAAGGAACCTGAAACTGATCAAGGCTTGGTCTTGTATCTCAAAAAAGTTAACAGAAAATAATTCATGGTCATTGCAGGGCTTTAATAAAGGGTCCTTTTTTAGAGGAGAAAAGAGGTGATTTTCCTTTTTTCCATAACACCAGAACCTGGTTGCAAATAAAGGAGGCATGGGAGTGGTGTGGCTTCCTGTGCATCTGCAGAGGTACCTCTGCCCTGTGATCAAAGTGTCCAAGTCCAGCTGTGATGCACTGGTATGGCTCCGTGGCCTCCAGGCTGATAGTGGTATGTGACAGATCTGCATTGGAAATTTCTTTCATGACCTTCAAGTGCCATCTATATGGCTCAATGTGTTTCTTCTTATTATTAAAATTAGACTATCTCTACCTAAAAGTCACTCTTTTACTAAATCACTGTCCAGGGAAGTTCCTTCTCCATTTGCCTAGGGGAGGGGTTGCTACTGCTTGGTTGGCTGTTCTTATAGTAGCCAACACCAACACCATTTTCTTTCACTTTCCTCATCATACTAATGCTGCTGAGTCTTTTTATGGACATTTCCAAACCTTAGCAGCATTGCAATATGACACAGTATCATCAAAGAAATAAAAAACACATGGTAGTACAAACTGAAGGACCTCCCTTAATCCCAAGAATAAATATTTTCTGTGGAAAGCATCAATGTTTAAACAGAGAGAGTGCTTCAGTGACTGAGACACCACGCAAATCAGCTTTGCAAGCCCTGTGTCAGATGCAAATTGATGTTAAATAGGTGGCAAAGAGCAAGAAAGATGACAAGCTCTTTTATTTGGGAACTTGAGCTAAGAATAATTACATGCCTGAGACACATTTTAAGAATGTAACTGGCTGTGTTCAGCTGGCATCTTGCTGATCGCCCTCTCTTTTTGAATGCCCATAAAGTACATTTATTATTACTTTTATTGAGACACTTCAGGTTGGTTATTCATTTGATTTTATAGTATTCTTTTGATGGCACAAAGTTCAAAAACATCTTTAAAACACCTTTTCCTATCATAATGATCATTTTACCTCCAAAAGCTGACACAGTAAGGAAACAAACAAACAAACAAAGAGTTCACAAAGGCACTTAACTGCACCATAAAGACACTTCTCCACATAGGGACCCCCACAGACACTCATTTGTACCAGTGCAAAGCATATTCATGATTTGTTTAGGCCACTACAGTCACAGAGACTGCAAGAAGCCTTTAAAAATAGAGATTTTGGCAGCTCTCTGTTTATCAGCAGGCATTCAGGAATTATAAGCTCATCAGAAGAGGAGAGCACCAAAAAGCAGCATTTCCCATCTACCGCAACATCCAAAACACCAAAGGCACTTTTTAAAAGTAAGGCAATGTTTCAGAGGAAGAAAAAAAAAAAAAAGACGCGACATTAAATACCCACTTTCATAATAATAACTTGCATTTCAGCTTGCCAAAAAATGACTTGTGCAGTCTCTTTCATGTGATTAGGGCAATTATCAAAATAATGCCACTTACTTGTGGCATACTTGAGTTACTTTACTTGATAATATACTTCAGATACTCATGTTTATTCAGAAAGAAGATCCTAGAGAAAAGTAAATACAGGTTATCTTTTAATGAGAGAAATACAGGAAGACTTTGAAAGAAAGATTCAAGAACCAATTGTCTACGTCATGTAGAGCAACACGAAACAGCCAACCAGCCCCATTTCCCCAGCTGGAGCAGCAGCCCCGGGAGCCGCTGAACTCGGGACTCGCAGCTCCTGCTGCTCTGTCTCTGCTGCCTTGCCCCTTTCCCCACCTGCTGGTCACGCTGGAAAGCAGCACAGCACCAATGTACTCGGGAACAGGAAAATACCCAGCTCAGGTGATTCTGTCTTCACACCCAGCTACTTCCACGGGCCACTAATAAAAATGTTCTGCTGGTTTTTTACTGTTAAAATTGATATTAGGATCCCTGGTGAGACATCCGAGTTAAAAAAAAAAAAAAAAAAAAAAAAAAAAAAAAAAAAAAAAAAAAANAAAAAAAAAAAAAAAAAAGAGGAAAAAAGTGCAAAATATCTGATCATTGAAGCTTTTCAGAGAAGAGAAGACCTCTTTCACCTGAAAGCATTCCACATCTGCTTCAGTTCCAGATACAAGAAGGAATATGGTTGCTGAGCTAAACTCTGTAATTATGTTCACAGCACTGTTTTAGATCATAGCTAACAGGTGATATGTTCAGTATGGGATTTAAAGTTGCTGAAATAATCTCCCAAAACAAACATTAAATAAAAAGAAAACAAAAAGGCCAAACAAATAAACAAACAAACCCCCAACCAAATAAAATTATTATGTCTATACTCTGTTCCATAGCATAGCAGAGGTAAGGATAGCAATGTCTGTACCAGATGGATTTTCTCACAATGCACCAAGGGCCAGTGAAGATACACCATGCTGGTACAAAGTAAAAGCATTGCTCCTAGGAAGGCTACACAGTCAAAGGAAAGAAAAAAGCATGATGTACTGGCAAAAGACAGGCGTCTTGAAAAATCCCTGCTCTCTCAATATTTTGTACCTGAAAAAAGGGCAAGCAATTTTCCCTTCCTCTCCCAGCTCCATTTTTTTTTCCCACTGGATTAAAAACTTCTAACATGAAATAAAACGGTAAAGCAAACAAAAAGGCTCTAATTTCACAACAGTTGCATCTCTGTGTACAGCCACTCATAATTTAAAATAACAGCAAGGACACCTCCCTTATTCCTTATTCAGGGCAGGCTTTCCAGAAGACTGTTTGGATTTTGTGTGCAGTGTCTGGCCAGCTGTCAGACAACAAGACTGACTGGCAGCTAGAAGGAGGGTGTTCTCACAGCATGACAAGAGCATCCAGCTTCAGCAGCCAAGTGCTGCTCCCTGGGCATCCATCCACATACCCCCACACCAGAAAGGCTGGATACACAGGTCTGAGCCAAGCACGGGAGGGTTCACAGAAAAATTAGTGCAGGTGGATCCACTGATCTCTGAACAAAAATTTGCTGTGATGCTCCTGCCACAAAGGTAACCGAAGCTGCACTCATCTATTTAGAGCTGCTAAAACCTGTTACAATAAAATTGCAGAGGGAAGAGAGGAGTTGTGCTGCAATTGCTAAGCAGTTTTCATCTAGTAGTATGGTAGTTGCACCCAGTTAGAAGGGGCCTACAGCAGCATTTGAGAGATGGTAAATGAGCACAAACACATAGGCTCATGTTCAAAAACAGTGTTCACTGAAACCTGCTCCCAACACACAAAGCCCCCCACGAAACCACTGCCATGTGAACACAGCACTGCTGCCCCAGGCTGCCACAAGAGAAATGTGCCAATGCCTCAGAGAAAAACTGTAAGATGCTACTCACAGTTCTAGCACAATACAACTGCAGAAAATGTTGATGGTGAAAGCTATTCCTTGTGGTAATGTGTTGGCATTACGTTCTGTGTGAATTCCCAATTAACCGCAATTTTTGTATGAAAATACATTTTCAGTGATATAAACAGAAGTAATCACCAATAACAAATATATTGTCTGACATCAATTGATACCAAATGTTTAGACACTTTAGTGGATACCTGCCTCATTATTTGTTTTAGCTGTCACTTAGTAAGATTGTTAGAGATTTTATATTTCATCTCTGTCGATTTTCAAATATCTACCATTACTATGTCCTGAGGAAGGATACTGACTGCTCACTCTTGTCTATTTTATATAAATAAAGCTAGATTCCAGCTCATAAAAATATGGTAAGATCTCCAAAGAGAAAGAGTTAAGGGAGATGTACCTTAATAGGCTTGAGAGCTAAGCATGTGCAAACCTCAACTTGTTCAACAAGTACAGTCTATTCAAACTAGCATTTAAAACTTTATATCTGAACAAAAAAAGCCCCAAAATACGTAAGAAGCAGCCTAATTTTATTATAAAGCATAGCTAGAAACCTGTATTTACTGTCAGGAAGCTGAAATTGCTCTAAATCTGGGCTAATAATTACAGTACTGATAGTAATATTGTAAACAGACAATCCAAGTAATACAGATAAAATTTTCTGGTTTGAGAAAAAAAATCAACTGTTCTGAGGCTATACGTATATATTCCATAAGTAACAATATAGTCTTTGAATTTGCTGTCAGTTTAGGGATGAGCAAATAAATATAATACTGATACTTAAGGGCAAGGAAAACACATATTTCCTTGTTATTTAATTTAAAATATTTCTTCAGCCTTAATGAAACTGTAGCTAATCTACAGATGGAAAGACAAAATCTCTAAATCTCAAAAATTCTGATTGCAATCTAACTTCTCTTTATAGTCTCGCTCACATGAGCTATCTACACAGCAAGTATTTAGCTTCTATAAAAAAGGTGTCAAATAAAACTGAATTAACTAATGGGTAATGATGGTAAAAAATGAAGGAGTATAATGACAGCATCATGTGAAAAATTGAGACTTTATGCTTGAATTCCTTGTGGATCAAGAGCTTTTTTATCGAGTTGAGCCAATTTTTACTCCACATATTATTCCATCTATTTCCATTTTAAGGCTGTGGATCACATAGGATGCATCAAGATAGAGAATTTACATAAAAGAGAGCCATTTTATGCCTTCAGCAGTTACTTTCACATACAAATGTGGAATTATATAAGGTTGGCATTTGGATGCAAAAATGTTCTCTTACCACTTCTTCAAACAACAGGAAAGTTTCTGTAATTCCAGGACATTTGCTGGCTGGCTGGCCACCTGCAGGGATGTCAGACGTGGAGGGGGACAGCCCTCACACATCTGTGACAGAGCTGAATGCTGGTGAGTTCACAAAGCCTATACAGAGGAGGCAGTGTGCTACAGCAACAGCAGCTATTCCAGGTAATGTAGCATTGCACAGATAATAAAAAAGCAGTCTTAAAACTAATTTACTACTCTTATCAGGTATATTTGCAATTTCAAGCACATATTTCATTCCCCTTTTAGTGTAAAGAAGAAAAAAAAAAAAAACAAAAAACCTCAAAACCAACCTTCTTCCAGCTTCTTAACCCTGACTTCCTCCAAGCCCACTTAAACGGCTTCACAGGCAAACTCAGGATATCACCCTTTTCAAGGAAACATATCCTACCCAAAGATGAATTATCAGAGTAGACACCAACGACTGGAAAATAATTTAAAGTCTCTTTTTCTCTTTGCACCATTTGGAAATCATCTCCATCTGGAGACAGCACAAATTTCATTTTACAGGGGCCTCATCCTCAACAAACATACCAGTATGTTTACCACAATAAATAAGCATCTTGAGGGATTCTTCTTACTCTGCAAATAGCCAAACAAAGGCTAACTCAGGCAACATAATCCTATGATTATGTTCAAGTTCATGCAATTTCCTCTTTTTCTCAACTCTTCCCCTCTCAATAAGCAAAACATTTTTCTGATTCATACAGGAGTACTACTCTCAGCCACGTTCCCTTTCTGTGCTGTCCTGTTTCATGGGAGTTGCAGTTTCCCTGACTTACTCTATTTTTTCCCTAAGTCCAACCACCTTCACTGAACAACATCCAACATATCCCTTAGTAGGTAATTCACCTCAGACTACTTTTTTTTTTCTGTAATGTGCACAATCTGTCCTGACTGTAACACAGCACTGATGAGAGCTGAGCTCAGGATGTGATAGCCAACACAACACTGCAAACCAGAGCTACGGGAAAGGCTCAGAGCCCACAACAGCTCCTGATAGTGGCAGACCAGGTATCTGTACTACTTAGCTTACTGGACAATGTGGTACATGACCCATGAGCAAGATCCTGCTGCAATTATCAGGGTCATTGTGATCTAGCAAGTGCTGCTTCTTTCATGATCAAAAGAAAAATGCAAAAAAAAAAAAGGAAGATATGCAACACTTTGGTCAGTTCTTTGGTCCTATCCTGCCAATAGATTTAGAGCCTGTTTAATCTTCATGCAATGGATTGCACCCTGCTGCCTGAAGTTAGGGTGTGTGGAACTGTTTTGAAGTGTTTCCAGTGTCATCTTTCATTTTTCCTCTGCTTTGTATTTCCTTCCTTTCTTCTTCAGATTCCCTGAGCTCTTAGAGAGTTCTCACATAGCTAATTTGCTCTTACCCCTATATCTCACCTGCGCTCACTTTCTGTGTCACTGCTCCCACCTCCACATTTCTTCTTTAGTAACTTTTTTTCTGTAATTTCCATCTTGCCCTTTCTTCAGAAGGTTTTGCAAAGTCTTGTCTCAGTAGATCACAGCAGAGTTTCCACACTACCAATGTACAAACTGGGCCAGAACACAAGTCCTTGTCACAAAGCTTGGATGGCACACATTGAACTTTACAAGTACTTAACAGGTATGAACTATGACACCAGTTCAATGACTGTCACTAAGTACAATTAAGTTCACTGGTAAGTCAATAGAATCATAGAATAGGTTAGATTGGGAAAGATCTTTAAGGTCATCGAATCAACCAATTACACAACACTGTCAAGTTCACCACCCTGTCCCTAAATGCCACGCCCACATGTGGCACAAACACTTTCAGGCATGGTGGAGTGATGCCATGCTTTCCCTGGGCAGCTTGTTGCAATGCTTGGCAAGTCTTTTGGTGAAGATGTTTTTCCTAATATCCAATCTAAACCTCCCCCGGTGTAACTTGAAGCCATTTTCTTTTAACATGTCATTTGTTACTTGGGAGAAGACACTAATCGCCACCTGGCTAGAACGTCCTTTCAGGTTGTAGAGAGTAATAAGACCCCTCTGAGCTTCTTTTCCACCAGGCTAAAAAGCCCCAGTTCCCTAAGTTGCTCCTCACAGGACATGTTCTCTAGACTCTTCATCACTCTTCTTAGGATACACATTTAAAAGTTAAACCTTTTCAAGAAAATAATAGCCTACCAAAAAAAATCATAACTTGCTCAAGGTGCTAAACATTCCTTTGTTATCTGATACAAATAAACCCCACCATCCCAGTATTATTAAAAACATTTTCTACTTATACTCCTTACTTTGAAAATAAGAAAAGGAAAGGTCAGGTTGGATGAGGCTTTGAGGAATCCAGTTGAGTCAAAGACACCCCTGCCCATGGCAGAGGAGCTGGAACCAGATGATCTTTAAGGCTGCTTCCAACGCAACTCATTCTATCAATCTATATATTGATAGTTTGTAGTGTGGCCTACAAACCTCTAGAAACCTACACCTACATCTGAAGGCCTCCACAGTAATTTCCCAGAAAGTTCTCCTTGCAAACCAATTACTTCGAATCAATAAAAAAAAAGCAAGGAGAAGACTAGGAAGGGTATTACATAGTATTACTGCATAGTAACATGGAAATGAAGCTATCAAGCCAGGAAACAGTGACATCTCTCATTTCTGACTCCCAAGAGCCACTCTGAGTTGTAAGAAACCATAAACCCTCCTGTTGAGAACACATTCAGTGCAGGTAGCAAGGAGAGCAGCTGCAGCATGAGCTGCAGGCTGAGCTCTGGGTGGTGGGAGCCCCAGGCAAAAGGCTGAGACATGCCACCCCTTGCATAGGAAAGGGCCTGGGGATCTGTGGAACCACTGGACACCCAGAGATGAGGCAGGAGCTGAGGACCCCAGACTTTGTGTGCTGGGCCTGTGAGGGTATATAAAAGCCCAGCAGTTCCTTTGTATAAGGTCCCTCATCAGAGGTAGCAGCTTGAGCTGTTATTTTGTTGTTGCAACAAGTTTAAACTATTTTAAGGATTGAGACATGTGAGACTGTGCTATGTGAATCCTGGGGTCAGGCAGTAAAGGAACCTTGTCTGACTGTGTGAGGGTGGGGGGTGTAGGGAGTCAAGCAGGGCAATTGTGGGCTCACTGGAGCTGCCTGCTGTGAAGGGGCTTCAGTCCCAGCTCAGGTGCTGTGCATGTTGGCTGCCAGGATGGCACCTGGATGGATGGACAGAGAAGTTTCCTTAACACTGCTTGAAAATGTGGAACGAAACAGGCTAATTTAGGCTTTGAAAATGCTGCATCATGTGCTTCTGATCTGATTAAGGATCACGAGGAGTTTCCCAGGAATTAAGTTTTTAAACTGTTCTACTTACACAAATGCATGCTAGACAAGCCATGACAAATCCAAAAATATATACGTACTTTACTATACCTATTCCCTGTCAATAAAAAAAATAAAAAATTAGAAATACATTAGAACTTGTAAACCAACTGCAAAATAAGATGCACAGAAATGAGGAAAATCCCTCCATATTGTAGAGATGTTCACGCACTAGGCAGTCCCAAAGTCAATCATAGATTCTGTTACGTATATAAGCCTAAACACAAGTTGAAACACTTTATTACTGTATATGTTTTTTCTTTTTAATTATCTGGGACTGCCTTAGCTCCTCAGTCCCATGGGCATATGGGCAAGCTTCAGAAGGTAAAGAACAACCATCAGGATGATGAATGAAAAACCAACAGAGGCGTGTTTTAAATGCTTCAGCTGAAAGGCGCCGTTTCGCTTCAGGTTTAGTTTTACTTGGTGGTTTCTCTTTTCTCCAGTCACGAATATGAACTCTCCCATTTAGAACTAAGATTTAAAAAGAAACAAAAATGCAGCTGTTAATAGACAGCCAGGGCAATTATACTGGAAAAAATTGCAGTGACATTCTCTGAATAAAAAACATTCTACAAATGGATCACTCAGGCAAAACCAGATGAGCCATTTGTACAGGAACAGAAAGAAGTACACAACAAACCAAGACAATGTAGACACAGTACAAAGAAGACTTGATTGATTTCCCTAAGAGATGTTTTACTGGGATGCTGAATAGTTTGAGGCACCTTTGCATCATCTTTGTAGAATTTTGTTAATTAATTTTAAATATAGCAGTTGGGATCATTTAGACTAAAATCATCTGAACTTAGATTGCAAGTTCTAACAAAAGAAATTTCAACTTTAAGAACTCTAATTCTTTCCATGTTGTAACTTTATGATTCCATATTTAAAATGTGATTACCAGCAAGTGTCTTCTACTACTTTCACAGGTCACTGACCCAAAATGCACTGCACCAAGGAGATGACAAGTCTAATCCTTCATATGAACCAACACTGAACTATCACTGGTTAATAAGGATCAGCACTTTGGGGTTTTTTAATTACTTTGCTGTGTTAGGACCATAAACTGCACACGGACACACTTGTGAATCTCTGTCAACTCCTTAAACGAGTAAACAAAATAGATGAAAGGAAGTTAGCCAGAGAGGAAGAAAAAAAAAAAAAAAGATGACAAACAGCAGTGAAAATCAAGAGGGAAGAATCAGCCACTTTTAAGTTGCCATACTGCATTTTTATATTCCACTTCAATCATACCTTCTGTATCAGAAACTCATAGCTTGGGATAGTTAACCAATACTATTCTGCATTCTGATAATTGCTATTCAAAAAGTAACAAGTCCAGTGAAAGCTGAATATCACACAGTCTGCACTCGATGAATTAATGTCTCCAGATTTCCTTGTGATACACAGACAGAGCAGAACTCATACTAAGCCAATCAAGAAGCAATTTCAGCTGAGCTTTAAAATCCCTCACAACAGACAAAGAAAAATGAGCAGCTATTTATGCTCAAGCATAATTTTTCCCTAGAAAATCTGTCTTGTATTGGACAAGATATCTGATCTAAAGAAACTGCCACTGATCAGTTATTCTAAGACCTACTTTTTGTTTGGTGTGTGTACATCCATCCATTTCCATGTTTTAAAGGAAAAACAATTCAGTACAGATGACAAAAGAGCTGTAGCCATGTTCCTCTCTGTATCCACATGGATACTCCCCAGGGCTTGGGGAGAGACCATGTGATGTAAATTACTGAGACAGACTTGGATTAAGTCAGACCTTTCTTCATAAGTAATGTGCACACAGCCTCCAAGCCAATTTAAGATGCTGATTCCACTTACAATGCAACACGTTGCAAAACCTTCACCTGTTCCAAATGATAGGGAACCAAAATCAAGACACATAATACAGTGCATGTGACCAATTCTTTTTAATGGATGGTAATTCATGAGGATTTTATAAGCCAAGTGTACAGAAATCTTTAGTGGATGCTAAACTTGCTTAAGTTGACCACTGGCAACAAACAGGTTGCATACTCAGGATTACTTGCCATGGATTAGTTGATCAGTATTTTACAGGAGACATAGAACTGTTAGGACATAACACACTTTGAAATTTGAAGCAGCTTAAATACTGATAAAACCTTGAAGATTTCATATGACTGCAAAGCTGCATTTCGATTTTGCAAAGCTTCACACTGACAAAAAAGCCCCAAACCAGTTACACAAAGCCCACTGTCACCACACATTACGACAGGGGAAAAAAGCCCCAAACCCAAAAAACTGCTCTCAATAAACCCAGCCAGCCAATGAGACCTGCTACGGAGTTCTTTCTGCCATGCTACCACAAACACAAGCTACCATGAGCTACATAAACACATCAAGCCTGACAATTATAGGTTCTTAAAGAGGCTGATCTTGTTTCATGTCAGCATTTACACTTTGGGGCTTGGTACAGTCAGACTAAGCCTCAGTTAAATGCTTCAGTAAAATTGCTCTGTATTTGACAGCCACAAAACCATCAGTACTTCACAGGAAGGAACAAAAATAAAAGGTCAAAGAATCGCATCAAATTAGACATTTCAACTAAAGGTTTGTCTTTTCAGATACAATCAGTGTAAGAATATTTTGTGGATAGATGCCTAACCAATCTCATTCATAAGAGCCTTACCAACAATGTCTTGGAGCAATGGGCACATAAAGAATATTCAGCTTTCCACAAAGATACCAAAAACAGTTAGAAAACCACCACCACAGTAATGTTTCTGTTAAGCTTAACTGCATATAGAGGAGATACAATATATTATTAAACAAAAAAACCTCTCAAAATTCCTTTACCTTCAAATACTTGATGATTGTTCTTGAGTAGTGTCTGCAGGCCTCCATATTCACTTTTCAGCTTTTTTAAAGTCTCTTTATTCAAGTGTTCTGCCACTTCTCTCAAGGAAAGGCTTTCTGCAATAAAAAATGGTAGAATTATTAAAAACTTCTATATATAAAACCTTAATACAATTCAACTTCTATATAAGGTAATGATTATGAGCAGAATGTCAGAATTATCTAGCAGTACTGCAGCAACTTTTTTCTCACAATATGATGTATGGTATATATTTTTTATGTATATTGTCTATAAAACAGCAGCTTTCATTTTTCAGGACTCAGGTCAGAATTTTCATGGTAAGACACACTTTTTGTTTGTTCTGCTTTTTCTACAGTAGCATGTAACCCTCATTGCAATAAGCACTGTCTATAAGTACGTAGTTAAAAGGCTCAGTCAGTAACATATGACAAACTACAGTGAGTAAATAATAAAATCACATGGAAGAAAATGGAAAGATGGTAGTAGTGAGAACTGACTGCTTATACAATTAACAGCAGCTTAACATTCCTTTTGTTCCTAAAACTAAACTAAAAATTCCTAATCATGCTGTAACCTAGTGGCACTTCAAAGCACTTTTTCTATACTCTTACAGACCTATAGCTAATTATTATGTTAATAGTCTAAACCATAATATTCTCCCCAAAGAGGGTAGAGTTGTGGGTTTAGTTTGGTTTGGTTTAATAAAAATGGATTCTATAATAATATTTAAGTGTAAATCAGGAAAAAAATCTCACACCAATTTCAAAATATTCAAAATATTCTTCTATAAAACATAATGGAAAAAAAAGCACCTTTGCAACTATATTTTTCTCAGTGTTTCCTAAAAATCTGCACATAACCAAACAAAGGCTAAAAATCTATTCATAATCTATTCATATTCTATTAAATCTACATCATAACATGTAAATTTGCTGGAAAAGACATGTTCTACCAGCTACAGATAGTGTAAAGGAAAGATAACCTCACCTCCTTGATTCCAGGTATTCAAATTTCCACCCTGCTTATCAGAACATGATTTTTGGGGGGCTGCATTTAACAGCAAGTTCGCCACATTGAGAACCACTTCCTCTACAAAATCCCGAGGGAGGGAAGCACAATTTCTGATTTGTTCTACTTTTTCTCTGGGTTGAAATCCAGGCATCCAAATTGTACCAGCTGTCTCAGTCTCATCTTCAGGAGGTTCTGAGCCTGCTTCTTTGCACAGACCACCACAGCGATCCTTTTGGTTAAATCCAACCCTTCTGTCACCCGAGGCCACAGCACAGGTCCGACGACTGTTAATGAACTGTGTTATCTGCTGGTCAATCAGAGCACGTTCTGCAGCTGCATAGGTCCTGCTTTTCCCAATAAAGCTGACCTATTTCAGTAGAAACAGGTAAATCACTATCAGAGTCCTGTACTTACACCCAGCCCCATAACCTCCATACATTTGTGCAGGCTTCTCACTACTTACAATAAAATCCAATAGCAACTCAATGCTCAGTAACACCTGAGGGGTTTTTAATTCTAGTCTTTAAATATTGGTGCCCCAGTCCAGTAAGCAAGTCATAATCCATCATGCTATACAATCACACAGCAAAAATATTGTTCCTGACTCTCAGATTATTTGAAGTTAAAGCTGGACACCTCTTCCTACTCTGAGAATGTTTCACTTTGAATTTCACTGGACAGGAAAACCAGCAAAATTAAGTACAAAAAATAAGACAGGCAGCTAGAAAAATTAAGGCAAAAAATAATGTGTTTTAAGTTTTCCATCATATAGAGTGACATAAGAGAAAATCATTAATTGTTTCATTTTTTTCTGTTTTGGGACTGTACCTATAACATTAAGAGTAGAATTCCTAAGAAAACCATTAGTATTTCTAATTCCTTTTCAGAGCATACCGTATCAAGTAAGCTGACTAGTCTTATCTTACAACAATAGCAATGAACAAACTTCCATGTGCTTCAAACAGAGCAGATTAAAAAAACAAAAAAGACAAAAGCCCTACAGAGGCCAAATTACCCTTTTTGTTGATGGAATTCTAAGGCAATCTTCTTCCACATGAAAGCCACATACAAATCCAACTTGGGCAACAAAATCAAGATATTCTCTGTACTGAGTTTTCTTGCTTTGTCTTCGTCTGTATTTTCCATGGAAATCAAAGAAGCAGCATGGCAGCACAAAGTAGCAACATGAATAGGAAGACCTACAAGAAGAATAACAAACTGCTGGACAGTAAGTTATTTCAGAAAGCACAAAAATTTAGCAACCAACCTATCAGATAAAAGCAACAATGGAAATTTTTTTTACTAAGCAACAGAGCTTCATGCAATAATTAGAACTTTCTCTTTCAGTCGAACTATTAGTTTAATGAAAAATACCATTTCACGAAGTATTTGATGTTGCAACCTACTTTGCCAACTTAGTTTACTTAGAAGTGAAACTCTAAATTACTGTTGCTGCTTGTAAAGAGCGTAACAGCTCAAGGGAAGGGAGAACAATTGGCTTGTATTTACAAGGAAAAAAACACAACAAAAAAACAAACAACAGCTTCACATATAATGAATAAAAAACAGTTTTTGAATTTCAAAAGCAAAATGCTGTACTGAATTCCATGAGAAAGTGCTTCTCCATAGAAAGAGAAACATTTTGTAAAAATAATCAACTTGCATCAAAAGTACAACTTTTATACTGTAAAACTTCCAGAATTAGAAGAAAAACAGGTGTGGAACCAAAGCTGACAGCTTTTACAAAGCCCGCATGGGTAATTATGGGGGGGTTGGTTTGGTTTTTTTCTGCCTGTTTGTTTTTTTTTAATTCCTTCCATCCCACTCCCCTCCCTCTGCAAAAATACCTAGCTGCAATTACAGGTATCCATGGTGTTAACTCATCTGAATGGTTTCCTATGAGCCAGTCAGTATCTGGAAAGAGATGACTGTCACCTGGAATGATCGTAGCTTCCTAAAAAGCAGAACAACAGAGCAAGTGAATCCTAAAATTTCTTTAAAGCATTTTATTTAAAGCACTAAGCAACAATATAAAGTAACACCAGCTGACAAATACAAGGTGAATGAGCACCACAGACACCAACGTTTTCCTCAGTTAACAACTTTTTATAGCTACAGAGAAGTAATAAAGCAACAAACACCCACAAAACATGGGTCAGAAAAAAAGTGGAATAACAACTCTGATTAAGATAATTATCATA
>VWYO01002667.1:56090-88824 GCA_013400275.1 Rhadina sibilatrix | reverse complement strand
GGCGCTGGCGCTGCTGGTGCAGGTGTTCTGCCCGCTGGAGCGCGGCCCCGCGCGCCGCGCGCTCCACGTGTTCGCCTGCGCCGCGCCGCGCTGCTCGGGAGCCGCCCGCAGGTGAGCGCGGGGGCGGGTCGCTCGTCTTTATTATTGTTGTTGTTGTTATTCCTGCCGCTGGTCAATTGTCCCCCCCCTCCCTCTGTTTCTTTTTCCCGGCACATCGAAGCTGGAAGGTGCTGCGCTCCCAGTGCTCGCAGGCCCAGGATAAACAAACCCGCGATCTCGGCGTTAAACAGGTACAGCTCGGCTCTCCCTGCCCGGGCCCCGCCGGGGCTGCGCTGAACCGGAGCCGCAGCTGAGCTGAATGAGTTGCACACCCTGCATCTCCTTGTTTAAATAACCGGGACCTTCCTCCAGAAGCTGCGCTCTGTGATGGTTTCCTGTCATGCTCTGTGGTTGTGGGGAGAAGTCGTGGGCACGGAGTTTTTGTCATTGCACTTTGCTGTTTACTGTAAGACAGTTAAACAGTGTTTAACTTACTCTTTGTGATCTACGTCAGGCTGGTCTTAAAGTGGAGATTGCAGTCCAGCTGTATGGCCAAAACTGACACTTAATACTTTAGTTAGTTCAGCTGACTAAACTTTATTTTTCAACTTAAACTGATTGGGCTGCACTGTTTAGGTTTGGGTCTTTAAGCTGTTTTGTCTTCTATTTTAAGTTGATCACTTTAAATTTAACATGAGCCTTTTAATTAATGTGACTCAATTATTATTAATATACTTGTGAGGAAAAATGACATGTTGGCCAAAGCAGATTGGAAGAGTAGGGTGGCACCAAACTAGTGGAGGCAGCCAGGGAGACTTTATTCAGGTGGTGCATTTGCAGTGTGAAATCTTGACCTGTGGTAAATGGGCTTTTACTCTGGTAAAATGACGGAGGTGTTATTATTATTATTTCCTTCCGTATTTTGCCCTTTGGGTGCGGAATTCCTGTTGGGTGCAGGAGCTGCTTCAGCTGGATCTGCCCCCGCAGCTGGCAGGGGCTGTGCCACAGTCAGGGCATGGCAGCAGGAGGCACAAGGGACACTGACAGAGCTGATGAATTCTTGCTCTGATTCTCCAGTGTGAGATGTTTTTGCCATAACTGTGCTGGTGTGTGAAGTTAACATGGCTGCATTGGGAAGTTCTGTCACAGTCTGACACGAAATAACGACACTCACACACTGAGATGTCCAAGGCAAAAAAGGGGCAGTTTATTTACAGACCTTGACATTTATAGAATTCCAACTGTGACCATGGATTGGAGGAGGAAAATTGTCCTCTCCAACCACACTGGTCAACTCAACAGTCCATCAATTATCTCCTCNTTTTTTTTTTTTTTGTTGGTTCTCAGAAGCAAGAATCAAACTTTGCTGCGAAGGATTGGTGTGAAGATGCAGATGACTGGGGAGCCTGTGATGGAGCAGAGCCTCCTGCACGTGCCTCCCTTGAGCTGCTTGGCCTAAAGGAGGCTGTGACCAGCGAGGGGGAGTGTGCATCCCAGCTCCAGCAGCTTCACCTGTCCGAGCCTGGCCCAGGTCCCCAGCACACACATCCTGCAGCCAGTGAGGACATGGATGGCCCAGGTCCCCAGCACACACATCCTGCAGCCAGTGAGGACATGGATGGCCCAGGTCCCCAGCACACACATCCTGCAGCCAGTGAGGACGTGCTGATGGCAATGGCTGGTTCAGCTCCAGTGTTCCAGCCCTTCTACATTAATGTTGTGGATGAAGAGGACTGCGTGGGTTTCCTTGATACAGATCATGCAGATAAGCTACTGAAGGAGTATCAGCAGAGAGAGTGTGTTGATTTGGAACAGATGATGTCAGAAAGGTGAGAACAGGTCTGGATTTCATGGTGAAACTGAAGGAATTGTGTGGTTTTCTGTATGCTGTCTGATAATCTAAATGGGACTCTCACTAAACCTGAAGGATGTTTTCTGGAAGCTCCTTTAGGAAGCATTGGTGTGCTGTGCAGGAAGAACAGAGCAGTGCACCCAGTGCTGCCAAATCTGGAGTTACTCAAAGATGCAGCTGTTTCTGAGTGACTGAGCACTGGGAGTGTTCACAGGCTCCAGGTGGTGCAAGGGATGGTTAATCTCTGAAACAATATCTATGCTAAATGGCATGACTTTATATCAAGAAATTTCATGCTTTTTTCTTTACAGGGCTAAAGCTTTTCTTGTATTTCAGTTGCATATTTAAGAGTTTAATTTTTCAGGGATTTTGGCTAGAGATCAGAATGATGGTAAGATACCTGAAGGTTTAGTAAAGGTTGCCTGAAAAGCAATTGTTGAGCGTGGTTACTGAAAATAATTTCTTAGTAAAACATTTAAGTGGCCACAGTGAGACTTCTGGCCACTTGTGCCTGATTTGTGCACAGCATTGAATTTGTTTGTAGCTAAACTTGCTATCAACTGCAAAATCTGCACAGAAGACTTTTCAGCAGTGGTGGTCCTGTTGATTTTTGTTGACCTTTATAAAACCGTAGAACTTTATTTATGCTTGGTTCAAAATTGAAAAAGTCAACATCATAATTTAAAAACTACAAAAACTTTTAATAAGTTATTAGAGGAAGGGGTTTTTGATGGAATAAAGCAGGTATCTGGTGGATTTGAGTCCCATGTGATAGTTTGAAACACTGTTAGTAATTCTAAGTCACCAGAAACCAAAGGGCTAGAGGCAAAATGTTCACTTGCAACCTTTAACATGAATTTTCTCTTAATGATTTTAAGACTGTGACTTTATGAGGCTTGCATCCCCAATTGTCTGTTCTGTTCATGCTAGATATTAAGTTCTGCACCTTTAAGACTGGCTATGAGAGTGGAGGGGGAGAGAAGAAGCAGAGTTTATTTTCAGAAACTGCTCTTGCTCCCCTGCATTTTCCCCTTCACACAGACAATGTTGTCTGCAGCGTGGGCAGAGAGAGAGAGCTCTCCTTTGCTTTTTAGTTTTTTTTTTTTTGGGGTTTTTTTGTTTTTTTTGTTTTTTTTAGCTAAGGCAAAGAAGTTCCCCAAACTGTAGTTTTTCTTTTTCTTAAATCTGTTCAAACCTGCTCTGAACTGAAAACCCAGAAGAGCACCAGGAGCTCACACCTGTAGCCCACCAGGCCCCAGGACAGCATTTTCCAGCACAGGAGGGACTGATAAGATTGAGCAAGCTGAGCTTGGAAAAAGACTTTCTAAATTTGCCATCTCTTCAGAACAGTGAGAAGCTTTATTGTTTAGTATTACTCTTTTTATGCTTGTAAATACTTTGCTTGTTAAATAAGCAGTTTTTCCACTTTTCTCAAAGGAAATCTTTTCCCAAACCAATAAGGAAAGGGGCTGCTTTAAACCTGCTTCCTAGAAGAGCCCCTTTTAGAGGTTTCCTCCTGAATTTGCCCTAAACCAGGACAAATACATATCTTTTGTCAGTGTATTTAGTATAATTTAATGTGAGTTTATAGTGACCATTCCTTATTTAAAACATTCATGTCATACTGAAAACCTTACTGGATGGTTTGTTTCTTGTTTTCATACAGTTTTGCAGGTGAAGATGGTAATGAAAAATATGAGAAGAGTGAAGTCAAAAGCTGGGACCACACATTCCATAAATTCATGAAAAGAATATCTATGTGTCCTGAACAGATTCTAAGGTATGTTGTGACAGGGAGATACAAATCATTGGTATGGGTGGTTGGTACATCAAAAATAAATTCTTTAATTGGAAATATGTGTATGTTTTAATTCCTTAACAAAAAAAAAAAAAAAAAAAAAAAAAAAAAAAAAAAAAAAAAAAAAACCAAAACACCACAAACCCAAAACCTGCTGTGGAGGCTGTTGCCATGTCTCTGGTCAGACTTCAGTCCCTGGTTGGGCTTTCTTTATACAAAGTTTAAGTAGATGAGAAGCAAAGCAGGATCAGAGACCATAGCTCTGGCTATGAGGGACTTCTAACATAAAACCTGATAAGAAGAGACCCTGACTGTATTTGAAGCCTCACTGAAATGAGGTTTCCAAGAGACAGTGTTGAGGTGGAAGTGTTAACACAGCGGTGTGCTGCTGTGATAGATTTCCAAGGCGATCTCCTCCTCTGAAATTTTGTGGTCTGTTTGGAATTTCTAATGTCTGTCCTGCAAGAAATTACTTGTTTTAAAGCCCCAGTTCTGCAGCTCGTTGTCACCTCCCCTCAGCAGCCAGCAGTCTTTAGGTCTTGTAAATCTGTTGCTTTTCCTAGAACAGAAGTAGGTGTAACCTCGGAGTAGCTGCTCTTCCTGAGAGGAGTTAAGTCTGTGTGGGAATATGGCAAAGAGTAAATCATAAGCCATTCATAGTACCATAAAATACAGATTTTCATGGAACACACCAACTGTTCCAAGGAGTCCAGTGCTGCCTCTCTGGTCAGGCTGTCTCAGTGTAGTGACAGGACATTTGTTTATCAACTTTCCAGTACCAGGTGGAACTAACTGGGCCCTTTTTGATGAGGAGTTAAAAGTCTGGATGGCTGCTTAGACAGAAAAGAAACAGGAGAAACTCTTATTAATTGTCAAAGATTACACAGGAGATTTTCTGGTGCAGAGTGCAAGTAGCATTTTCAGACAGCTTTTCACTGGATCTGTCACTTTGCCGTGTTGTGCTCCTTGAGTTTGCTGTTCCTCTAAAACACCCTGGTGCTCCCTGGGCTGTCCCTGGTTACAGTCTTGCTGTAGCCTCCTTTTGCCCTCCCTGGGGACTCAGTGTGCTCTCAGACTCCCATTTCCCCTGCCTGCAGGGTCCCTCTTGGCCTTCACAGAGCACAGAATCTCCTGCTGGGCATTCAGTGGAAACCATCCCTGCTCTTTGTTCTCTGTTAGCTGTGAAGCTCTGATAGCTCTTGCAGATAAACCATCACTTCTGAGCCATAGCTACAGTGGTTTTGAGACCAGTTTGCTGTTAAATCTTTTACTTGTTGAATTCCATCTTTTATTGCCCCTGTTTAGGATTCCATTTCTCAGGAAAGTGTAGTTTGCTTAATAAAATTATTCTGGTACAGCATATTTTGGAGGTGTCCATTCAAAGCATTTGTCTCCTCTAAATCCAGCTCTTAATCCTTTAGATTTTCCAAGCATTAACCTACGAGGGGGAGATTTCCCCCTCCTTATCTTTATTTTTTGGTTCATGATTCCTTTCAAGCTTCTGACTCACAACCATGTATATTTTACTTGGAGCAGGTTCAGAGATTTCAGCAAATGCTGAACACTGTTGCCAACATGTAAGATTTCCTATCAAATTTCAATATTTAAAAAATGGTAATTTTTTCCTCCCTGTCTTCTCTCAGATACTCTTGGGGTGGCCAGCCTTTATTCATCACGTGTCCTGCAGCCAACCTGGAGCAGGGTATTCCAGCCTGCAATAACTGTGGAAGCAGCAGAGTGTTTGAGTTCCAGCTGATGCCCACGCTGGTCAGCATGCTCCAGAGTGACTCAGGTGCTTGACTTGGTTGAATCAGTTAGAAATAACAGTCTCCTTTCTGGGAAAGTGCAGTGAACTGCAGTTTGGGTTGTTTCCAGCTACCCACACGTGCCTAACCACAGTGATGGTGTTCAGAGAATCTGCTGTCTCCACTACAGGCTTCAGTGAGCCAAGAGAGAACTCTTCTATGGAGACTCTCTGATTACAGCTTGAGTCGCTCACTCTACTTTAATTACTGGAGTGGGGATAATTCTGTGGACTTGGGAGGATTTGTCTTTATTGCCTCTTAAAGGAGGCCTTGGAAAACAATAAATGCTGTGAGATAAGATTGTAAACACTTAAAAATCTCTTTGAAAATTCTGATTCGGCTGCCTTTAAAATACTTAACATTAGAAAATTCTATGTACAGAGGAGACTGACTTAATTTGTGCAAAGACTGAAGTCTGATGGTAAGCAATAGCCCTGATTATGTCACTTCATACCCTTATGTACCTGTGTTGCTTTGTTTTTAGATCTGTCAGTGGAGTTTGGAACTGTTCTGGTTTACACATGTGAGAGAAGCTGTTGGCCAACAGATTATCAAGCCCCTCTTGAAGAATTTATTTTTGTACAAGAAGACCCGGATCAGAAATTGTTTAAATAAATTGTATTTCTCTGCATAGATGAAAAGTCTTTTGGGGTGTTTCGGTTTCTTTTACTACCAGTATGTAATTACATAATAGAATTTTCCTCAGGTGTGGTGAAAAATTAAAGTTGTTTGATAGCATTGTGCTTATTTCCAAGAATAAGGGATTGAAAGATATTAGCATGCCTCTAAAATGTGGTGGCAAAATTTGCATACTTCAGTTACACATGGAAATTGGAGTGTAGGTATTGTTTCACAGTTCTAGTTACTCTTTGCATTTGGGAAAGAAGTAAAGGAGAAAACCTTTCTCATATACTATTAGTATCCATAAGCCACCCAGAATCCAGTTTTAGAAACTCTTAGCAGTGGAGAACTCAATGGCAGCTTGATTTTAAAAAGCACTTTTGCTTTGATTTGACCACAAATTGGAAATTCTGTAGGGAGTGGCTGAAGGGCCTTGCTGTCCCTGCAGCCTTCCAACAGGACGCTGTTCTGTGTTTTTCTACAAGTTTAAAAAGGAAAAGTGAAGGAAAGGTTCCATTTGTGTGGCAAAATGAGCTGTGGCAGTGCCCTGGGTTTGGGTGGGGAGAGGCTGTGAGTTGTGTTCTCACAGGTACAGAACTGGGGCAGGCTCAGCACCTGCCTTGGTGCAGCCTTAGTTCAACCCATCTGCGTTCTCCTGTGCCTTCCCTCTGGGCTTAGGCTGACCTGCAGTACCTTCACTGACTGAAGGAAAAGTAATTGGAGTGTTCTTAGAACATTATGTTCAGGTTAATACAACATAAATTAATGCACTAAAATTGGGCTTAAAATAAGGGGAGGTGGGGAAAAGAGGAAATGACACACGGCTGATGGAATGCTTGCAAAACTGTGTTTTTAAGGAAGAATTGTAGCTTACCATGTCAGCTTCTGGAGGCAAGTTAGGTGAAGTCATAAAGATAAATACAAGAAATAAAAAGACAGTAGAAATAAATACAAATATATTAAAAACATCATAGAATATGCTGAGCTGGAGGGGACCCATCAGGATCATCGAGCCCTGACCCTGCTCAAGATGCCCCACAAATCCCACCATGTGCCTGGGAGCATTATCAAAACGCTTCTTGAGCTCTCTTTATAATATTATAAAATATAAAAACCTTAAACATATAAATATATTAAGTATGTATATTTTGACTGTAAATATATCAAAAATTAATACAGCAACAGAAAGTTCCTGTTGCACCCGTAGTGCGTCCCCGGGGCGTTCCGGCGGCAGCGGGGCTCGAACTCGCGGCTCTCCGGCCCCGCCCCGCCGGGGCTTTCCCGCCATGCGCGGCCATCCGGGGCGGTAGGGGGCGCTGCGCGCNCAGAGCTCCCCGGCCCGCCAAAGCCGCCGCGGGCCCGCCGGGCCGGGGCGCCACAAAGGGGCCGCGGCCTGCGCGCCATCGCCGCCCCCCTCAGGCCGGGCTCCCGCCGGGCGCGGAAGCTCCTCCTTCCCCCGCCGAGGTCCGGCCGCCGTCCTGGCCGGGCCGTGCATCTCCCCGAGCCCGCCGATGGAACCGCCCGGGAGACCGCCCTGTGCCGTGCTTGCTGCCCGGCGGGGTCTTTAAAGTCTTTAGTTCTGCCGAGGGCCGATTTTGCCGGTGCTGGGGGTGATGGTCCGGTGATCAATCGCAGCGACAAACCCCCGGGAGAGGGGAACTGTGCTTTGAGAGCCCGGGCTGTAAAGCCGTCAGAGCTGGCGCTTCCCGCGGGCTCGTGCTTTCACTTTTGCTTCCAGATATTAATCTGTGGATGCGTACAGGAAGGCCAGATGTGAGAGGGTAGTAGTGAAGAAGAGATAGAGAGAAATATTTTCTTGGTGAAACTATGATTTGTCTGGCGTGCAGACCTTTATTGATTTCTTATTGTAGTAAGGAAGAGCGTATGGTTGGTTTTAAATCCAGCTAGAGCATAGGTCTGTTTCCTTCAATACCTTTTTACTAACGTGCCCAGGAGTCACATCTGAGAGTTCTGTGTGTCAGGTTGTGAGGAGTTTGGGTTTGCAGTCAGACTTGTTGAGCAGAGCAGCAGCTCGTATGTAAAACCATATCAGCCTCTAGAAGAAAACAGTTACTGCTCTGCCTTGTTATTCTTGGGCTTTCCTACTGGAAATGCTTTTTAAAACTTGTAGAATATGTTTAATTCCAAATTTTCTTTTGGTATGAGAGCCTATCCAATTTGAACGTTACATCAGGGAAATAAATAACTGCAGAGGAGTGGAAGCATTTTCTGCTCTGTTTCCCTCTTTTTTTTTCTCCCTCTGCCACGTCAGTTATGTACTCCTGCAGTCCATTATAAAAGAGCTTGAAGCTCCTGATTTCCCAGTTAGTCATTGGACATAGATCTCATCGGGGTGTGCTTATTGTTTCACTGGTTATGGTTTGGGGGTTGGTGTTGCCTTTCAATGCTGACCTGATGGGACTCCATTAACTTCAATACACGTTGCATCAGGGCTGTCTTCATATGACAGTGTCACTGGCAGTGTTTTCTGCAAGAAATAATGTTTTGAAAACACAGGGAACAGGTGGGTACAAGAGAAGATGAGAGTAAAAGAAGACTTGTAAACCAAAGAGGGAACTTGCTGTTAGCAGAATAAATTGCTTTTGTTACCATTTNCTGTCGGGGCCGTTGCGCCCCGAGCTGGCCCAGGCCGTGTCCCAGGCGCGCGTCCTGGTGGTGGGGGCCGGCGGCATCGGCTGCGAGCTGCTCAAGAACCTGGTGCTCACCGGCTTCAGCAGCATTTACGTGGTGCGGGTCGATGGCGGGGCGGGAGCTGGGGCGCTCCGGGGCTGGCGGGCGGGGGGGAGGCCGAGCCCGGNCAGCGACAAACCCCCGGGAGAGGGGAACTGTGCTTTGAGAGCCCGGGCTGTAAAGCCGTCAGAGCTGGCGCTTCCCGCGGGCTCGTGCTTTCACTTTTGCTTCCAGATATTAATCTGTGAATGCGTACAGGAAGGCCAGATGTGAGAGGGTAGTAATGAAGAAGAGATAGAGAGAAGTATTTTCTTGGTGAAACTATGATTTGTCTGGCGTGCAGACCTTTATTGATTTCTTATTGTAGTAAGGAAGAGCATATGGTTGGTTTTAAATCCAGCTAGAGCATAGGTCTGTTTCCTTCAATACCTTTTTACTAACGTGCCCAGGAGTCACATCTGAGAGTTCTGTGTGTCAGGTTGTGAGGAGTTTGGGTTTGCAGTCAGACTTGTTGAGCAGAGCAGCAGCTCGTATGTAAAACCATATCAGCCTCTAGAAGAAAACAGTTACTGCTCTGCCTTGTTATTCTTGGGCTTTCCTACTGGAAATGCTTTTTAAAACTTGTAGAATATGTTTAATTCCAAATTTTCTTTTGGTATGAGAGCCTATCCAATTTGAACGTTACATCAGGGAAATAAATAACTGCAGAGGAGTGGAAGCATTTTCTGCTCTGTTTCCCTCTTTTTTTTTCTCCCTCTGCCACGTCAGTTATGTACTCCTGCAGTCCATTATAAAAGAGCTTGAAGCTCCTGATTTCCCAGTTAGTCATTGGACATAGATCTCATCGGGGTGTGCTTATTGTTTCACTGGTTATGGTTTGGGGGTTGGTGTTGCCTTTCAATGCTGACCTGATGGGACTCCATTAACTTCAATACACGTTGCATCAGGGCTGTCTTCATATGACAGTGTCACTGGCAGTGTTTTCTGCAAGAAATAATGTTTTGAAAACACAGGGAACAGGTGGGTACAAGAGAAGATGAGAGTAAAAGAAGACTTGTAAACCAAAGAGGGAACTTGCTGTTAGCAGAATAAATTGCTTTTGTTACCATTTGTGGTACTGTTGAGAGTTTTCCTCAGTTATTAAATACTAACAAACTTGAACATCTGAAAATACCTTTTGTTTTTACAAGTGAGTTGCAATTTTTTAAAAAAGAATATTAATACTAAAAAAAAAATAGTAGTTTTGAATACCAGACAACTGGCATGTGACTTAACTATAGTGTGTTGAAAGGCACACCCTCGTCCTATGAATGCAGAACAAAATTATGTTTTTTCAGAATCCAGGTCTGAATTAAGAACATGAGTAGATGTTGCTAAGTTATGATGCCTTTTCTTACAGGTTACCAAAATGGGAACAGTTATAAGTGAGCTGTTAAATTCTCATCATTCTTAGCTGGACTGAAGCTTCTGTTGAGATCTGATGGTCTCAAGTTTTCTCTCTGGACAATTCCCTCTACTCCCTTTAATGCTGGAATTCTTGTTCTCAGCAGGAGCTGATGTCTCTTGTCATCCTCTTCAGTTGAAATATTCAAAGCTTTCTGGGTAGCAAAGGTTTTAACAGAGTTTTGCACTTTACTGTTTTCCCTTGAAATTCTTGGGCTTTCTGGCTTTGGACTAAGCAAGCTTTCTGTGTGTCTTTTGAGGAAGGAACAGAGGTAGAGATGTGAATTATGCAAATACCATTTCCATGAAAAGAGACAATAAATTGGGTGGTTACTGTGGTACTGTGGTAGTAATGTGTGACAGTCCTAGCTCTATAATATATTTTCAAAACATTGTAACTTTTCTGTTTGCTGTATATCCACAAGCACTTTTATTAACTCTTTAAATAGAACTCTGTAGCTGCTGCAGTTTTTAATGGGTTAAAACTTAGTCCTTCAATTGAAAATATTCCCTTCAGAAAAGGGGGTGGATTAATCTGGAGGTTTGGATCTCTCATGCAGAGGATGACTGAGTGTGAGTGAGTGCTTTTTTCAATGAGTGTGTGCTGTGCTTTTTTCATCATTCACCTTTGGTTAATGAAGGCAGAAGCGTGTGAGAACACCCTGAGCAGGTCACGTGGAAAGTTCACACTGCACAGTCACTCTGAGAGTGCTCTCTGGGTAGCTGGAGGTGTTACTGTGCTGTCAGCATTACCTGTGGGAATTTGGGAGAGACATCTCCAATGCTCAGGAAAACTGCTCGTTAAAAATGTTAAGGACAGGAGAAGACTAGAAAGAGTTCTTGATCAAAGAAACTTTAATTGCAGGACAAGTAGTGGTAACAAAGCTAGAAATAAATGTCAAAGTTCTAGTTAAATCTTAATTCTTGTAGGGGCTAAAGATACTGCATTTTATGCTGTTCCTGTGTATAAATAAATAGAAACAGCTGTTGGGGGAATTGCAGTCATGGCATCCTTTGTGCTCTATGCTTTATGTTTTTAAACATTTTGATTGTGTGATTGGATTTGTTCTTTTATAAGCAGACTTGATAATTTGTTAATGTGCACTTAGGCAGTTGGTCCTGGGGCCAGGCAGTAAAAGCTTTTGCCCTGCAGTGTGTGTGTCAGGTGGCTGTGCAGCCCTTGATCTACTGATCCAGGTGCTTGAGGCCGTGCTCTAGAACGTGGAAGGACCAGCTGGTTTGGAGCAGCCTTGCCTGGGCCTGGGGGAAGCACAGTGCAGGGAGAGCCTGGCTGGACCTGTCTCCATGGATTTCTGCATTTCCCCATCTGAGCGAGTGCTGTGCTCCTCAGCAAGTGCCACTAAAATCCTTACCTGTGCAGCAGGACAGTCAGTGATGGCTTTTACTCCCTGCTGTGTGGGTGTATCTTGAGTCAGGTGCATCTTTCAGCAAGGGCTCTCTGCAGAACGTTTGTTCTCATGTAGCCCTGCCCTTTTGTCATGGTCCCCTTCAGCAATCACTGATAAGGTGTGGATTCCTGAAGATAATCAGGAGACCACTTGTGCCTCTTCAGTTGCTGTGGTGCTGCTGTAACACCTGAAAGGTCTGAGAAGAGGTCTGTGAAGTTTCTGCATGTTGGCCAGTGGTTTTTTCTTCAAACTGTGTTAATGGTTTTGTTCCTTTTTCTTCCCGTGAAAGTGAAATGCCTCTCTTGTGTGTTTATAGATTGATTTGGATACTATTGATGTCAGCAATCTCAACAGACAGTTTCTGTTTCAGAAGAAACATGTTGGAAGATCAAAATCACAGGTGAGGAAAAAGTCAAAGCTCAAGCCTCATTATTCAGTATTATTTTATGGATAGTGTTAAAAACATGTCACAGTTTAGTTTCTGCTGGGAAGAGGTAAGTGTTGGTTGGCTGATCATGGCTGTCCACAGCATTTCATTATTAGACTATTTAAATCTCTTAAGGTAGTCAACTTACTCGATACACAGCTGGTAGCAAGTCTGTCTTTTAGAAGGAAGGAAGAAATAATAAGTCTTTGTTTTGTTTTCTTTTTTTTTGTTTTGTTTCTAGGTTGCCAAGGAAAGCGTGTTACAGTTTTGTCCAGAAGCTAATATTATAGCTTACCATGATAGCATCATGAAGTATGTTTGGTTTTAAGCTCTAATTACATGTTTGATTTGCAAGTTCTGTGTTATTTAAATGCTACAGTGGTGTGCTTTAAGGTATTTTACAAAGCTTCCTCAGTAAGGAGAAATGGCTGTAAATGTGAACTACCACACACCTGAGTGGGAGTGTGGCTTTTGCATGGGTTTTAAGCTCTGGTAGTAAGCTGTAGTCATTTGTTTGTGTCTGTTTTTCATTTTATTGGCAACATTTGCCATATAAGTTTTTACTCTGTAAGGATATCCTGTTGTCTTGAGCAATAATTAAATTAAAAGACATGTTGAGTCTGTGATAAAAAAAAACTAAGTCCTTTGTGTGTGTGTAGGTAACTGTCATTTATATATGCCCCAAGCTGTTGAAATTTAGTCTTTATGATCTGGAACCAGTGAGTAGAGTACAAGACTATGTAGGCTTCCATTAGCTGTTCCCCATGTTTTAGTTTATATTTGCCCCAATTTCTAAAAAATGGATATTCTGTACCAGAATAGGGAGGTTTGAACTCTGATGTTGGTATTAGCCAGTGAAACACTGACTCACTGCATCCTTCTTGTGAAACTGTTAATCTTGTTTCCTCTTTTCTCTCTCTTCTTCTCCACCTTCTTCTTTAAGTCAGAAAAATACAATATAAAGATAACTCAAGTGTCAGGATTTAAGGTTGCATGTGTTGGCTCCTCAGGGTATGGCCACACAGTCAAACCAATGGAGCTATCACAGCACAATGAATTATGCACAGTCTGATGAGCTGTGGTAATTACAGTGTGCATGTTTTAGCCACAGCTGATGGTTTTTAAGGTCAGTTACCACAGCTCAGCCAATTTACTCATTAGGTCAGAGTAGTTTAATCACTTTCCCTTGTCTGCCCGTATCAGTGGTCAAATTAGTACTAATTGCAGTAGCTTCCTTCCAGCAGCATAAAATTCATGCTTTCACCCAGCTTTAAAGTGGGCAGAAGACAAACGGGGCAGTTAAAGGGTAGCTAAATGTATAAATGTATAATATGTGTCATTTATCACACCAGCATCGGTTGCATGTGTAGAGTTCTGTTGTGCAGTAATAACCAACAACTTGGACGTGCCATTTGAAATGTTGTTTTTGTTTTCTGTAGCCCTGACTATAACGTAGAGTTCTTCCGCCAGTTTACCTTGGTTATGAATGCTCTGGATAACAGAGGTGAACTTTTCACTATGATTTGATATTGCAGATGTTGCTTGTTCCTTGCTGCACTGTCATTTGAGTAACGAGTATCCTCCTCCTAACCCACCTGCAGCTGGACTAAGCCTCCTGTGCTTTGCTGGGAGCTTGGAGGGGTGCTCAGTGCTTCTGCAGGTGTTGTGAAAGGAAATGTGCACTGCTAATTGCTGCTCATGGGATCTGCTGGGCACTGTGGGTACAGTGTGGCTTTAGTCACTTGACTTCACTGTGTTTGTTAATGTCCATATATCCTGTGAGAATGGGGAACTGGGCTTTGGGAAAATGGGGTGGTGCTCTATAGAGAAACAAGGTGTATTATAGATAATTTGGATTTGGAGAAGTAAAACGTCTTTTTTCTTAACTATTCAAATATTTTCTTTAAAACCCTCTGGATTTGCAGCTGCCCGTAACCATGTGAACAGGATGTGTCTGGCTGCTGATATTCCTCTTATAGAGAGTGGAACTGCAGGCTACCTTGGACAAGTCACTGTTATCAAAAAGGTTAGGTGGGGTGTCACTCTTGTCATTGGCTATTTTAGACAGCAGGGAGTGGGTGTTTGGAGATAGAGTTACAGCTCATCTGTTCATAGCCCAGACTGTCAGTAGCCTTCTCAGAGTGACAAGTAAATGCTTCATTTTTCACCAGGGAGTAACAGAATGTTATGAGTGTCAGCCTAAACCAACTCAGAAGACTTTCCCAGGCTGCACAATCCGAAATACGCCCTCGGAGCCCATCCATTGCATCGTGTGGGCCAAGTATTTGTTCAAGTAAGTGACTTTTGTAATGGTTTCTAAACCTATGGAGAAAAAAATAAAATTGACACTTTTTTTATTTATTATAATGGATTTTAAATTCATTTTAAATTGATTTAGATGGATTATGGTGAAAACCTCCAGTTCCTTGACCTGGGTTCTGGAGTGGTTACAAAGATGGAAGGTTGATTAGTATGTAGGCCTTGCTCTAATAGCACAAAAATCTGGCAGAGTAGTTTGGCACAGCAGTGTAGGTTGAAGTTGCTTTATTTTTCATCTTTGTATGAAGTAAGCACATTTTTCAGTTTAATGCATGTTTTAACAAGTGTAAAGTTTGTTGGAATCTTGGATATCCCAGAGGTTCTAAAAATGCATTTAGTACTGCAGTATAAATATTAGGCTGAATATTGGGTGAGCTGCTGAGTGAGTTATACAGAAAACTGTTCTGCTAAATTCATTTTTGTGTTGGGCATTTTCTGTTGTCTGTGTTAAGTGTACATGTGATGAATGCCAGCGTTGCTTTAAAAAGCAGTGTATGAAGTTGCAGTCTGTCTGAAAGCAAGAATTCTAAAATGAATATATATATCCATTAGCAAATATTTGAGTCTTTAACCAGACATGCTGAAATTCTAGTCTTGTTGTTCTTGATTGTTATATAGCCAGTTGTTTGGAGAAGAAGATGCTGATCAAGAAGTCTCACCTGACAGAGCTGACCCTGAAGCTGCCTGTGAGTGTGATATAAGCTGGTGGCTTACCCTGTTACTGGAATGTTCTGTTTCAGAGATTATGACTCCTTTCTGTACATTTCTTAAGGTTAGAGAGTTCAGCTCAGTTTTCTTTAAAGAAGATTCTGTTTCTGGCCTCTGGGAGGCTTATATTTTGAACAGAGTACTGAGTGATATTCATAGTCACTCTGCATTTCCTACTCCTAGCTGAGGGTTTGCAGGGAACTTCAGGAATTGTGTTTGAGCTCTTCTAGCCTGCAACACTTCAGCATTAATCTGCATAGGAAATATGCCCACTTTTAGTGATATTTTTATAGCTATTCAGTATTTCTCTCTAAGGACAGTAATCATAGTTACTATGAGGTGAATAAGCATCATTGTTGGTTGCTTCTTTTGGATCCTTTGATAGATGAATGGACTTGGGAGGGGGAGCTTAGAGGATCCTCCGACTCTTCAAATTCTTTGAACATCAGATAATGATCACTGGACAGGTTGTTCCTACAGGAAGTGCAGAATGAAATAGGTGAGTCTTGAAAAGAGTGGCAATATGAAGTCTCTTAAAACAATAGCTGCTGAAGTAGTTGACAGATAGCAAATGCAATGCCACTTACTGAAGTAAGGCAGCAGGGCAGTTAGAGGAGTGCTGAGCTGCAGCCTGGTGCCTGCAGTGGCACAATGCCCACGCTCAGGGTGCTGAGCTCACACTGAGCCTGCACTGGCCAGGTTTGACCCCAGCTGGGGGCTCACTGCCCCCCCAGAGCAGGGAGAATCACTCTAAGAGTGAAACTCACAGGCTGGGGGAAGAACAGCTAATAATGGAAACAAATGTGTAATACTGTTGATAATAATTGGAATAAAGAGAGGGGCAATAAAACTCAAGACAAACAAGTGACACAGTTGCTGACTGCCAGTTGCCACCTGGCCAGTGCAGGCTCAGCCAGTCCCCAGGCAGAGATCAGCTCCTCCCAGGCAGCTCCCCCAGTTTCTGTGCTGAGCAGAACCTTCTGAGGTCTGGAGTATCCCTGTGGCCAGGTCAGGTCAGCTGTCCTGGCTCTGCTCCTTCCCAGCTCCTTGTGCTCCTGCTCGCTGGCAGAGCAGGGAAACTGAAAACTCCTTGACTTGGAGTAACCTCCTGGCAACAGCTAAAACATCAGTGTGTTACCAGCATTACTCTCATGCAGAATCCAAAACACAGCACCAGGCCACCTGCTAGAAGGAAAATTAACACTCTCCCAGCCCAAACCAGGACATCCAGGGAAGAGTCAGTGCAACATTTATAAAGGGAAGTTGTGCCCAGCACGGCTGGGTCCATGGAAGGAATCAGCAAGCCTGTGCAGAGTGTGTCTGGTTTAGGCTCTAGATGTGCAGGGGGCAGATCCAAAAACTGTTGAGGGGAACCTGAGGGACATAAGCAGCCAAAGGGCCAAAAATGCTGAAGATCCTGAAGTGGATAAACTACTTGAATGGTAGAGATAAATAAATGGTGATTAGAGGAGCCTCAGATGGGAGATGTGTGCTGTTCAGCACAGATGATTAGGCAAAGCCACTCAGAAAAAAAAAGATGAGGACTACCTGCAAAAAGTAGTAGAAATCTTTGCAATACAGGATCACTAGGCAATGATGCATGAGGCAGATAAATAGGAAATAATGCAAATGATGCATTGGTGAAAGGGGGGAAACATTCACAAATTTACACATAAAGTGATGGTCTTTGAGTTGATTTTTCTCATTCAGTCGAGATGTTAATAGATAGTTCTATGAAAACATCAACCTGATTATCAGAAATCATTATAGCAATTGTTGGATGTGACTGGGAAAGAAAGAAAATCATTAGCATCTTTATAGAGATTTTTTTTGTAAAAAAAGAACCAGAGATAGGAAACTGATTTTTTTTGGTTTGTTTCTTTTGAAATCTCAATCAAACTAATACTCTTTAGCCAGAAAAGAGACTACTAAAAGAGAGTGGTAAGACATTTCTGAAGTAGCAATATTATGCGGAGAAAATTAGTGGGAAACAGTTGTTCATTGTTTCTGCCAATGAAGGAGTTGGGTGGTATCATGTTAAATCAGTGAGTTGCAGAGGCAAAGAGGAACAGGTATACTAATTCAGCTTTTGTTGGGTGCAATAAAGTCATTTTATGCTCCCTTCATGATTTTGGTAATTTACTCCGGGGGAAATATTTGGGTGGGATTTTTTTTTTTTAATTTAAAATATTGTTTATCACTTTATTAATAGGGGAGCCAGCAGAAGCAGAAGCCAGAGCACTAGCATCCAATGAAGATGGTGAGATTAAACGTGTTTCAACTAAGGAGTGGGCTAAATCCACTGGCTATGATCCAGTTAAACTTTTTACTAAGGTATCTTCTTTACCCCAAACCAATGTCTTTATTTGAAATGTTGCTGTAAAGTTAAATCAAACCCCAGCTTGGACATTTAATGCTAGCCATCTTCATGTGATTGTGTTGTGACATCTCTCAGTTTTGCTGTTGTGTTGGTCTCTTGCAACATTTGCTTATCTTACAGGATTCCATCTGCATCTGTAGAAGTAGAGGGCTGCAGCAGCCTGGCCACTCTGTGCAGACAAAACTCCATTGCAGTTACTTTTAATGGAAAGGGTCTGTTTGACCTCTGGAATTGCACTGGGTGTAATCAGAACCAATCTGAGGACCTAAAAGCTATCAGTCATCTGTGCATTATCAGGCTCTGGCATAAGAAAAAACAGATATAGGAGTTTTTGTTCTAAATAGTTACTGAAAGTGGATAAATAGAGGAAATGAGCTTGAATGTAACGTTCATAGGTAGCAATAACTTCTCTGTGGAAATTCATTGGCATGTTCATTCAATTGTCTCAGAGAGGGCATACAAAGAACTCTAGGGATGGCTTCAGTAGGCAGGTGAAACCACTGTTTCTTGGTTTTTCACTTTATTCCTCCCCAGATTACTCAGAGCTGTGTCTGCTCTATGCAATGAATGCTAAAGAGTGGGGAATAAGTTTTTAGAATCTTACTGTGTAGTTAAAAATACTGTCAAGGAGAAAACCAAAACTTCATCAATGTGTGCTGATTTTTCAGTGTCTTTTTTTTTTTTCCTTTAATTTGATTTTGTTTTCATATTTCCTAGCTTTTCAAAGATGACATTAGATATCTGCTAACAATGGATAAGCTGTGGAGGAAAAGAAAGCCTCCAGTGCCACTGGACTGGGCTGAGGTACAAAAGCAAGGTAACTGTTCCTCCTCCTACTGTACATTTGTAAATCATAGCTGCTGTTTCATACTTTTTTTTACTGCCACACTTGAGTTCTGATTATGAACATATTAATTCTTTACACTTCCTGAAGGTTTCAATTTTTTCCTCTATATAGGAAACACTTTTCCTAAGACTGTTTTGCAGTTGTTGTTTTAGATGCTCAGTATTTGCCATAGAAAATACACATTTAACAAAATTATGTCAGCTTGTTCTAGGACACCTTACTAAGAAGCACTTATCTCATAAGATTTATCTCTGAAAGTTGTTTGGTTGAAAATTTATATTTGCTGTATGTTGTGCATGTTTAGGTGACTGATATAGCTGTACTTGCAGTTTTAAATGCAGATTTGTTGTAAAATGTTTGGGCTACTGTAGGTTAAGGATATTGTTCTTCAATTTAGAAAATACTGAGTTTTGCTCAGTATTGGAGCATTATTTGAGAGAACTTCTGATGAACTTAGAAATATTCCTGATCTTATTTTTCTTTTTTTTTTTTCCCAAAGAGGAAAACAAATCTGACCAGCAGAATGAGACCTCGGCAGTGTTGAAGGATCAGCAGGTTCTCAATGTCAGGAGCTATGCAGACCTGTTTTCCAAGAGTGTTAAAACCCTGAGTCTTCACCTGGCTGAGAAGGCTGATGGAGAAGCACTTATATGGGATAAGGTTAGTTTGCCATCTATAAACTCTACAAGTATTAGTTGGGCTCATTCAGTTTCCTTCCAAAATCGTACTACTTAGAACAAAACTCTCTGCCACCTTATGGAAACACTTCCCATATGTAAAGAAATACATTCTTTAAACACTATATTGTGTAACTCACTGAGGGGAAGGATTAACTGCTGTAGTGTGAAATACCTTAATTCACCAAGTTCTCCAGCTCATAAAAGAACAAATTCACAAGTATTTGTTGTATTTTGATTTTTGAAAATATTTTAATAACACAACCTCGTTTTTCCCTTCTTACCTGTCTCCAGAACATTCTCTTAGCCAGGTGTCAATAGCTGGGGTTTACTGAGGTTATGAGCAATCAGCTGATGATGGGTGTGCAATACAAGTTCTGTTGAAGAAGACAAGAGTTTTCTCTTTGATCACCACACACAGTATCAGTTATCCAGTCAGTTATCATTTGGCATAAGAAGCAAGCAGTCTGTAAATATGGGGGGGAAACAAAATAGCAAAAGATTACTACAACCAATAGTACAGATACTTCTCTCTGAAACACTCAGTGTTTGAAACTGATTCAGAGTTGAAATTCAATGTTGGAAATGTTTGAAACATTGTAAAACTTAGGATTTAAACATTTTTATAATGTACAAGGCATTTTATTAGTACAAATATACCAATTTGCTACTAAAATACATGTTTAGTTGGTATTTAAAGTACTGCTGCTCTGAGTACACCATGTGAATGAGGAAGTATATTGACTTTGAAATGGAATTTTGTACAGATTTTTTTTTTAATTCTGGGTTTTTTAAAGTTTTAGGAACCATGTTCCTAAAATGAGTAATCAGATTTTTCAATGCTTTTTGTATTAACTTCTTTTTAGGATGACCCTTCTGCCATGGATTTTGTCACTTCTGCTGCAAACCTCAGGATGCATGTTTTCGGAATGAATATGAAGAGCAGATTTGATATCAAGTGTAAGGATAAAAGATAACACTGTTTTATTTAAATGATAATTTTCTTGTTTTCTTTTGCTGTTAAAAATCTGCATCCTCTTGCTTTTTTTGCAGCAATGGCAGGAAATATTATCCCAGCTATAGCAACTACCAATGCAGTGATAGCTGGGCTGATAGTGCTGGAGGGTTTGAAGATTTTGTCGGGGAAAATAGATCAGTGTCGAACGGTAAGTGGGAATAAAATGCTTTTGCTTTCTTGCTATTTAGTATTTGTTTAAAAGTCACACTTAACATTTTTTCACTGTTGTGTAGTTTTACTGTCTGTTACTTTTCACTTCAGTAGATTCTGAATATGCTGGGAACTTTCAGTCACAGTGAAGAGAGATGTGCAGATCTTAAGGATCAGTAAATTCCTATGACTTAATAGAAGTTTGCTGCTGGACAGGAGAAAGAAGCAGGCTGCCATCACTTGCAGTGGGGTTGGTTGGTGTTAGAGCTGCTGGCAGGAGCTGCTCAGTCAGCACAGGGTGCACTCAGTGGGTCTCCTAGAGAGGATGAGGGAACAGGACAGCCTGTGAGACCAGGACAAGAAATCTGCAGGAAAACAGGCTTTAGACATGCTGGTAATTACAGAATAACCTGATTTCTTCTTGTCTGTCCTAAAGATTTTTCTGAACAAGCAGCCAAATCCCAGGAAGAAACTATTGGTTCCTTGTGCTTTGGATCCACCAAATCCCAATTGTTACGTGTGTGCAAGTAAGCCAGAAGTGACTGTGAAACTTAACACACACAAAGTTACTGTGTTGACACTCCAGGATAAGGTAAATCTTGAGCTACAATAACAGCTTTCATTTCAAATCTAATACGGTAAATTATTAAAATAAGGTATTTGCTCAGTATATTTTGACCAAGTTTGTATTTACTCTACATTTCTCTCAGCTACAAGAGCTGATTAGCCAATATGCTTCTTGCCCATGTGTGTTGTATATCTTGTGAAAGAATGTTTGTAAATTTGTGGGTTTAAAGCCTATTCATATCTGAGAGCAAAAAATGAAATTTCCATTTCAGTTGAAAGTTCAGTAGCTGCATTACAGTTGTGGTCACAATTGATTTGTAATTCTGTCATTTTATGAAGTATTCTGAAAAACTCTCTAGCATATATGAACCTCAAAAATATCATAATTTTGTTTGTGGAAGTGAACAAAAAAATATAGGCTTTCAGTAGATGCCTGAAAATAAGCCAGAATAATAAAACCAACATAATGCAAGGTTCTTTTTTTAATAAATCTTTTTAAGTCGGAGATTGAATATATATTAATATATTTGTATTTTCAGATACTGAAAGAAAAATTTGCTATGGTAGCACCAGACGTACAAATAGATGATGGAAAGGGAACTATCCTGATCTCTTCAGAAGAAGGTGAAACAGAAGGTGTGTATGCTCCTGGGGGTTTGGGATAAGAGTGTATAAAGAAAGAGAAGAAGAGAAGAGCAGATGTACAGCAGATGTTGCAGTGCTCACCCTGGACAAGTATTTGGAGACGACTGGGTTTGCAGGTGTTCTGAGTGGCTTGAGGGTAGCCAGGGGTATTGTGTGCAAGCTGCATGTGCAGCTCAGCTTTCCTGCACAAAGCAGTGCTCAGCTGGCATGTCAGCATTCCTCTCAGGAACAGGTATCTGCCTGCAAGCCCCCTGCATCTGCTGGCTCTGGTCATGGTGCCAGAAACCATCTCCAGAATGTTCCCAAATACAGTAATTGTGAAGTGCTTGAACCTGATGACATGAGGAGTAAATAAATCAAACATAAGTAGCTTTAACTCCTAATAGGCTTAAATGCCAGCTTTTAATTTAAATATAGCTAATAGGTGTTAATCTTGTGTTCCTGCATAAAAGTTGTGGAGTACTCCATATTTATTCAGGTGATCTTTCTATAAATAGCTCTATACACTACAGGTCTTTTACTGTTTTTGTAGCAAACAACCACAGGAAATTATCAGACTTTGGAATTCGAAATGGCACTCGACTACAAGCAGATGATTTCCTCCAGGACTATACTCTGTTAATCAATGTGCTTCATAGGTAAGGATTCTGAAATAAGGCTCCTCTGTGTACACACATAGAACAGTTCCACAGGGAATTTTTCACTCAGTTTAAGTACATGAACAAATTTCAAAGGTTAAGCAGCTGAAAGGAAAAACTGAGGCAAATTTATGAAATTGTTGTTTATGGATTTTTGTTTGGTTTTGTGTCTTTGTTGTTGTAGTCTTGTTTTGTTGCGGTTTTGTTTTTTACAACAGTCAACTGCAAAAGGTCGATTTCAGTAATTTGTTGCTACACAACATAAGAATACATTGCAAAAAAACAAATTAACTTTTGGGACAACCAGCAAGCAAGAAACTGGCATTTTAAAAACCCCCTAAAATTTAGAAAGCAAAAAACCCCCAGCCTGATAGGATAATAGATCCTCTGCTTGACCACCTGTGTTCAGAAGTCCCTCTGAACTAGCTGAGGTGTGTATTTAACCCAGAGTAAGTAATAGATGTACACAGAAACTCACACTGCATGGTCAGTGGGAGTAGGGCTGTGCTGTTAAGGAAGAAGGGTAAGCTCAGACAATGTTTCTTCTGATTCCCAAGCATTTGGAGTTCATAGCACTGGGTGGAATAGTGTTTAGGAATAGAGAAAGCATAAATTATAGAAGAGGACTAAACAGATTTTCCTCTTTTTCAGTATGTTTTCTCATTTTGTCATAGATGCAGGGTGCTCTAATACTTGAATGGGGTTTTTTTGTGTAAAACATATGATTTTATTTTCTGGCTGTTTAAAAGCATGTGTATTTTTCTGCAGTGAAGATCTAGAAAAAGATGTAGAATTTGAAGTTGTTGGTGATGCCCCTGAAAGAATTGGCCCTAAACCATCAGAACCAACATCCAGGAACATTAGCAATGGTAGTGATGATGGAGCACAACCCTCAACATCAACAGGTAATCAACAGTAATCAATATTAAACAAAACAGACTTTCACCAGTGCAGTCCCATTAAAGTTGTCTTCGGTTTTGTGATTTAACTTTGCCAATACAATGTAAAAGGCATTTAAGTTGCCTCTGTATGTAACTAATACTAAATAGAAAAATGCAAATTTGTGCAAACAACAATTGTGCAAAATGCAAATTTACAAATTTTACAAAGAGCACAAAAGGCACAAAAATTTATAGTACATACACCTTGAAATTGTTATTTACCTGATATTCCTTTGCCTGTAAGATATGTGCACAGATTTAAGACACAAAGTACGTAGTCCCTTCACTCCTGTTTGAGGGAAAACTAAATTCTAGAATGAGTATTGCTAACATTTCCTCCAAATTGTATTAAAAATAGCATAATTTACCATAATTAGTAGGATTTTACAGTGAATTTGTGTTTAAAACCAAACAAAATTCACTAGATGTCTTGAAAGTTGACATTTGGTTCTCTCTTCCCTTCTTCATACTATCCATTGTTATCCTTTAGCTCTCTAAGTCTGCTGACCCTTCCACTTCTCCCTCTCTTTGAGGCTTCTCTCTCCTGGAACGTGGCCTCTCCTGGAAGCTGTGCCGAGTGCAGTAGGGAAAGGAGAGGTTGCTCTGCAGCTTGGTGTGTGCAAAACCTCTTTTCCCAACAACTGCTGCAGGCAGCAGCAATTCTTGTGCTTCCTACATGCAAAAGAAGTCCTGCCAACTAACACATTTCCCATATCTTTGGCTTATTGCAGTATTTTCCACACCTGTAGCGAAGAAGGAATACCAGTGTGCAAACCACATTTTACAGCAATTTCAGGGACTTCTAAGATACTCTTGCAGTTGCCTGGCAAAGAAATGTGGCTAAAGATTCTCCAATTCTTAACGCACGAAAACTGGTTTGAGAGCAGAGTGTCTTTGCAGGCTGCCCCCTGACCCCCAAACCCCTCTTTTGCAGCTCCAGAGCAGGACGACGTGGTGATCGTGGACTCTGAGGACGAAGGTACTTCCAGCAACGCCGACGGCGCGGAGGGCAGGAGCCGCAAGAGGAAGCTGGAGAAGGGCTGCGAGTGCGCGGGGGCCAAGAGAGCGCGCGCCCAGCAGGAGCAGGAGCAGGACGACCTCATGATCGTGGAGTCTGAGGATGAGGGGGCTTCCAGCAGCCTGGGGGAGGAGGAGAGCAGGAGCCACAAGAGGAAACTCGAGGAGAAAGGGTGTGAGTGCGTCGGGGCGAAGAGCGTGTGCTGAGCTAAGAGCAAGATTCCCTAAGCGTTTGGGGAACCTCCAAAGGCCCCTCGGGAAAGCGATTCACATGATGTCATACTGTAACAGCAGGTTGTGGTGGGATGTGAAAAATGTCCAGAACTAGACTAACTCTAAGGCCTTGGTTCAAAGTCGATACCAGGTGGCTGGCTTAAATAATTTGTGTCTGTTTCTCTTGATGATAAAGGTCTCGTATCAATAGACCCTTGCAGAAGTTTTTCTGTATTCCATATATTAAATGTAGTAGAAACATAGTCTCTGAATACCTACAGATAAGTATTTACCTAAACAGTGATGAAAACAGCATGGTATTCTTGTGTAAATACCTTCTAGGTATCATCCAACAGGACAAAAACCCCTACTGTTGTTTAGTGAAAGGGCCATCATCAGATGCCCACATTTTAAGCAATGACACTTTTTATTTTTCAGTGATTACCTTTGAAGTTTCCCAGCAGTGGCCTGCCTGCACATTTGCTTATCCCTTTCTGAGGCCGCGTTGCGAGTGTGACTGCTTCACCTCCAGCATTCACAGAATCACAGATGCTTAAAGAATACCATTCTTAGCCTAGTCCTAAACATTTTTCACACCCTGAACAAGTAAAGAGGAAAATCCAACGAAGCAGATTAGTGCCGTGTTCTAACAGTGTTCTTAAACATCAGCTGGCACTATGTACATTACTGTAAAACTGTTAATTTACTCCAGTTTTTCAGCTCGTACTGCCTGGTATGTTAATGTAAGAAGCAAATTTTTGTGTATTGTTACAGTTTCAGGTTATTTATATTTGATGTTTTGTAAACTCAGATACTACTACTATACTGTACATCTGATGGACCAAATAAATAACATCTGAAATACTTGCTATATTTGCTTGCACAGTCCAAGATTATGCTGATTTATGGGATTTTACAATGTATAGCCTTCAAAAATTACTGTATTCTTTCCATTTTTCTAAACATAACCTAGTAGTACAGAACTTAAGCTTCACTTGTTTGAGGTGAAAGGGGAATTTTTTTAATAAAATTTTTGTGAATGTTTTTTTTTTTTCTTGGACAATCAATTCTTGGGCTCCTGAGCTGCAGCAGTTGCACCACCACACATGCTTTCCCCACCTCATGCCTTCAGAAGGAAGAAAGCTCTGATTTTTATACATGACACTTTGTGTAGGACAAAAGTGGAATGTTTAGAATCAGTGTTGTAAATCCTACTGCATTTGTCTTGGTAACTCTCAAAAGTGTCACTGTTGGTTCTCAGAATGCATTAATTGGCCATTTCTGTCACTGTACCAAAATGTCCCAAAACTGCTCCCATTCATAGGTGAGCGTGCAGTGAGCCTTAGAGAGCACAGCAGCTGAGGAGCAAGGTTTAGTCTGTTACAGTTTGCAGACTGAGTGAATTGTAAAGCAAATGTGAATTTTATGGTAGGAGAATGTTAAAAAAACAAAGGCCAGCTCATCATTGTGTTAAAATTGCCAGTGCTGTGTGAAACAGCTTCTACAGGGCAAGTAATGTTTTATTTCTTCTAGGCAGTAACAGCCATATGCAGTGGCTTGTTTGGAGGCATAATAGTTCACAGTGAAACCCTTTTGAGTTAGTTGCTGCTTAGCTGGCAGGAGTGAAGACTGAGGTGAAGATGTAAATAAGAGGTGTCAGAGAAAGGATTTCAGTGCTACATTGGAAAACTTCTTGCCATAAACAGCTGAAGCACTAGAATTTAATGACATCTTCAAATTAAGGCTAACACATACTTGTTTTAAGCTCTATTAAAAATAAAATTACTGCTTTATTTCACTTCCTAACTTTTTTTAAAAACACCAGTAGAGGGTAGAATCCTGGTAACTTACTGCAGCAGTTTTACTGAAGCTGAGAGTGGGTTGGAAGTTCGGTGGAATATGAGCTGGATTGAAATGTCACTGACAGATTGAAGGATGAAAAAAAGCAAGGGGAGCCCTATTCTGTCTCCCTGGCTGCTCCTCAAGTTATTATTTATTTATTGTTCTTAACCTTGTGTCATCATTTGGTTTGCAGCATGCAAGGCCAGAATGAACTGCCCAAGCAATGACCTGGTGATGGATTTAGAAGCAGTTGTGCTGCTCCTGCCTGGGTACTGTCAGAATGCTTCTGGATCCCTCCTGTCACATACGTTTAAGTGCAGGATTTTTAATATATTTCTTTTCCACAGGCTGCTCCCACAGAACACGGGGCAGCTCTTGGCTGCTCTGGTCAGTTCTTTGGAAGTTTGGCAATACAGAACGAGCCACTAAATGCAGACTGCTGCTGTGCAAAATGAAAAGCTGCTTTTCAGAACTGGTGGACTATGAGTGCCCTTAATTGGCTACTAGTCACCAACATTGTATTAATGGAGAATTTTCCAACTTAAACTTTCCTTTGCTCTTTAGGAAAAAAAATACAAATTGAAGCGTTAATTAAGCTTTCAAGTAAATAAAACCCCTCCCTTTTTCAAATGGCAATTTGTTCAATTCCTAATAGCAGGAATGGTCATATGGAAGGGAGGTATATTTAGAAGGCAGAAGATCTAAATGTTAAAATGGAGGAGAAATTCTTCCCAGTGCTTTGGCTCAGCAACCTAATGTAGGCTCTGTCTTCACTAACAATTTTGGAGCCCAGCTCATTAAATCAGTCTACAAACTGCTATTTGCAGTGATAGGAATTGGCTCTGCTGTCACACAGGGTTCTCAAGTTGTTTGTTTATACTCATGCAAAATTCTCCAATGCAGATAAGTTTTCTGGCTGCTTTTACAGAAACAATTCTTGATGTTTGCATTTTTAATTTTCTTCGTGAATTGGAGTGCCATGTATGGACAAGAAAATACAAACTATTACAAAATGTACCTAGTGTCTGCATGCTTTTAATTCAATGTCCCTTTTCTGCAGCAGAGCATGGAAAGGAATATTGACCATTGATGACTGACAGCAGTTAACCAGAGACTCATGAAGCTGTTCTGATGCAGGGTGAAGGAATTCCCAAAGCATGGAGAGAATCACCTTTATGAGGCAAATGGCAGCTATTCAGGAGAAGGAACTCTGGGGCCCTGGTGACACACAGCCCTGTGCCAGCCCATTTCCCAGAGAGCCACTGCAGCTTGTAGGTGACTATTTAGTGTTTGTGGTGTCTCTGTGTGACATTGTGGCTTTCCTTTATGAAACCTTTCCATAGCTGAACCACGGAGAGAGGTGCATCCTTTCCTGGCCTCTCGCCTCTGACAGCTGGGAGCAGATTGATGTGCCATTTCAAGTTCTGACCTTTCCAACAAAGACCTCTTGCTAACCATTTATTAGACTTCAGAAGATAAAATCAGCTGGTATTCCGTCTGTAGGTACCACTGATATCTGCCTCAAGCCTTACTTGAAAATTTACCCCAAAATTTTAAATTTGGATTAGTAAACTGAATAAACACAGCACTAAGGGAAATGGTTTTGGTGGTGTTCTGTTTCTGTGGCAGAGAGATAGGTTTTCTTCGCAGCCCTCCATTTTGTGCATCTAAAATACAGAATGTGCAGGAACTAGGATCAGGATAATATATTACACACCTCAGTTACCTGGTTTTTGCTTCCCTGAGACTGTTTCTGGGCTGTTGCCTAAGCAGGATGACTACAGGGAGCTTATACCTGCAGACAAATGTACATGAGGGAGAGAAAATGTTTTGATTTGGAGGCCTTGATGCTCTTAAGGAGAGAACAAGATGGAGTAATTACATGTACTTGTAGATACAACTTGATAATCTGGTGTATTAAAAGAAAAATGCTGTTTAAATACATTTTATCTTTATCTATCCCACTGGCAGACTCCTTCACTCTCATGAGAAAAAGAAGTTTGCAGAACAATTTCCAGAAGAAAAGGTACTTAGGGAATTGCTCTACCAGTCCTCTTCAGCAACACCTGAAGATACTTGCAAATGTTAAGCAATTCCAACTCTGCAATGCTGCAGAAGAGACAGACCCCTGGAAGCTTCTGTGGCAGCACTTGGGCTTTGCAGATGTGGGGCTGACACCTTTACTGCTGGGCAAGTGCAGGGCCAGAGCTCTGTGGGACAGGGTTCGCAGCACTGCAGCATTACTGGGGATTTGGAGAGGAGCTACAAGCTGGAGAGTGCAGAGGATGCAGAATGCAGAGACCAGGCTTCATTAGTCACACCTATGGAACAGCTCTATCCTTGCAGATGTGTCCATGATTTTCAGTTAATGAGGGATACCTCTATAATGCAACAAAATGTAACTGTTAACTGGTGTTCTCAACAAACCAACGTCCTCTTCCTTCTGAAATGATCCTTCTGCTCACAGCTGAAGTGTGTTGTGTTGCCAGGTCAGGAGGTCAGTGCTCCTAGCCTGCCTCATTTCTTTAATGGGTATGAAGAGGCACACGCAGTCAGCCTGGTACTGTTCACCACCAGAGCAGAGGGGGCCATGTGTCTGCCAGCCTGACCCTCATGCAGTGTTTCTGTTCTTTATTCAGTGCACTGATGCTCTCTGATTCCTTTGCTGGATGAAGGTTTGCAGTGTTGTAATCAGTAATCAGTGTTGTAATCTTTTTATCACATCAGGAGAAATTGTAGCTCCTCCAAGTCTCTGAAATCAGAAGCTATACAACTTCAGACCTCCTTAAAAGTACTAAGTGGGTGCACTGCTAACTGAGCTGACCAAGTAAATGATGGATTTATGCAAATGTAGTGGTTGCTAACTGATTGCACTGAAATACATAGTGACTGTGTCCTGTGAGTGCAAGGAATTACGGCCAGTGCCCCGTGCAGCCTCCAAAGCATGAGCCCATAAACTGCACTGGACAGAAGTGTGATTATCTGAAATATGTAAGAGAAGTGGAAGATGAAGCTATAAAAGAAATAAGATACATATATGGTGCATTAATCATAAGTGCTTGGACAGATGTTGTCTGTCTACCCCGGCACGTTCACAAAGCGCCTGTTGTGACTGGAATTTTACAGGGTCTGTCCCAAGTTGTGTTTGTGCAGCAGAGTGAATAGCTGCAGTTGCAGTGAATAAGAAGAATGTAAAAAATGTTAAATAGTGTTTTATTGCAGATTTAGAATGAGAAATGACCTGTAAGCCTGCGGAGCGGTGTTAGTCAGAAATATTTTGAATAGTTGTGCCTAGCGAGGGCAGCCATTGCAATACAGTGTGTGCTGTCTGCCAGAAGATGGTGCCCTAAAACACACTCCAGAGTTGCATTTTTTAGAAGCTGCGATGAACTGCAAATGAGAATTTTAAAGCACAGGTCAGAACAGGGTGATTTGCAAACAAATCACCCAAGTCCAAATACATATTAGTATCCAAGCTTTGTATTCCAAAATGTTTGCTTATACCTAAAAGTATTACAACACAAATTAACATACAGGATCCAAACATGCAAAACAAAGCACTATAAACCCAATACAGCTACCACTTCAAAGAAAATCAAAGCTTCAGTCTCCCATCCCAAAATACAAACACTTCTTAGCATAATTTTGGAATTAATTTCACAAAGTTTTTTGGGGTTTTGTGTTTGTTTGGGTTTGGGGGTTTTTTTCATCAGGCCTAAAGCAGATCAGAGATAAAAGAATAATCATTTATGTTCCTTACCAAGAAACCAATCAATTTTAAAAGTGGAAAACAGTTACCTTGTGGATGTCAAAGTATAATTTCATTGATTTCTTAATGCTGGAGACAAAGAAGTAAATTGCAAAAAAAGCAGGTAGCATCCAGTTCAGTAGGCAAATCTGCGGAGCAGCTTCCAATTGTTCAGCTGATGAAGTGAGACAAAGAACTCCCTCCTGCATTGTGTCAGGTCTGATATAACACACACACCCCACAACACAAATCATGGGATTTCTGCCATTGTCTTCACCCGAGCTGAAGTTTCCACGGGGAGTTCTTACACTGACAGATTCCCTGCCTTGTGGGTAATAAACTGTTTGCAGCTCAGGGAAGCAAAGCCCAGCAGAGCAGCAGGTCTCCCTTGTATGCACTGGCAATTACAAGGAACAGGAGTGCTCTGCCTGGGAGGCCTGGCCAGCTGATATTCACAGATCAATAACTCCACCTGGCTATTTTGCTCCCTTTAAGTCTTAGACAATGGAGTTTATTTAACAGAAGCAGCTGGCTTTTCTTAATATCTGATTTACTGAGATAACTTAAAATCAGGCATAAGGATAAGCACACCAAACCATGAACTGAAGTTCAGCTTTTATAACACTCCCACAGCTCTTGTGCTCTTAGTTGCAGAAGTGTCGGTCTTTTTGCAGCATATCCATGTTACTGCTGATTATAATAATTAAGCAAGTATTTTGAAAATTAATTAGGGAGAAAACCACATCAGGATTGTCAGGCTGTAACTACCCAGTGTTTTGGATTTTCACGAACCTGGCAGTGAGGAGAATGATGGGGCTACTTAGTGCAACAGCAGCTTTAACTCCACTCTTTTTGTTAGCACAGCCTGGTACAGATGGTCCTCTCTGAGCAGTGCAGCAGTGCTGTGTGTGCTGTGTACCACTGCAAGCATATTTATTTATTTGTTCCACCTGTATGGCCCACACCTGGAGCTTCTTCATGTGTGTGACAGAAGTGCAACTCCCTGGTGAGGAGGGGGCCAGGAGCACTGCCCCTGACATGGGAACACAGCACCAGCATGTTACTTATCAAGCATAAGCTTTCTAACAGTAAAAGTAAGTGATTTTTACCATTTGATCCACACTTCTTATTTAAAAGGGCTGCTCCCTTAGACTCCCCAGTCTGTTTTTCCCATGAGTTCACACCCAACAAAGCCCATGCTTTTATGTACCAATAGACTTAGTGCAGAAACCTGCTGGCAGCAGAAGCAGCACAGAACTGAGCAGCCTCAAAAGGCAGAGCGAGGGCAGGTTTGTGGCTCAGAAGGACAGAGCTGTGGAAGGGCCCTGCTGCTGTAAGTGCAAAATGTGACTTCAGCTCTGCAGTTCCTGCTGAAAGGATACCTGCCCAAAATGCTTCCTCACATCAGCACACGGGCAGGGCTTCCCAGCACATCCTACCCACTCTGTCAGATTAATAATAAACGTATCTAATGTTGTAAGGTTAAATTAAAAACAAGCAAACAAACCAAAACACAACAAAACACCCTTAAAACAGAGTACATCTTGACATGTGCTCTGATGAACCAACCTTCCAAGCCATCCATGAGCCTCTCCCAGTTTCTCAGGAAGACATCCTTACAAAAACTGACTCTAAGCAGTGCTGAGTCAGTAACAGGAGAGATCAGCCTCATACAGGCCCCAGGAATGACTGAAGGAGCTCTGCAGCATTACCCTTGAGGGCAGCAGGTCATGAGATGCCCACTGCCACAAACAAACTTCAGCCCAGGTGTGACAGGTGAAGCCTCAAGTTAAAGGCGGTCTCCACGTGCTCTGTGGGAGGAACCTCTCCTGGTTCTTGGATGTGTCCATGTGATGTGGTTTGTGTCTGTGCTGACAACTTCACCAGAGTCCGTGGCTTAAATGGGATGGGGACTTGAGCTGCTGCTTTGATGCCCCTCACAGCCAGGGCACATCTGCTGGGCAGGGTTTGCTGCTGGTGCCGGGGGCCCCGAGCGAGCAGGAGCAGTGAGGGGCTGCACCAGGACACGCAGCTGCAAAGGTGCCTTCGACCATCACACACCTGCGGGCTACAGGGGAAATGAAACTCCTTGCACAAGTACAGCACGTGCTGACAGCTTCCTTGGGAGACGGGCAGAAGGTGTAGTGAAAGACGTGAACACAGAAAAGAGTATTCGACTCCCCAAAGTGGTGGTGTTTGCTGCTTATGTACGTGCACATAGGACTGCCTCTGTCATGCCTAACAGATCTGTTTTTCAGGTCTTGCTCTGCACATTTACGTGGTTTGTTAGATTTTTTTGCTTCCTGCTACCCCTGCACACGCAAGAAAACAGATTGCCAATCAATTGCCCTCCACTGCTGGGGACATTTTTGAGTACACAGTTGCTTTTAATGTTTAATTAGGTCTGATAGCAGAATAAAATGTTCTTGGCACAGCAGAGTGAGCCTATAGCTCAAACCTGAGCCGTGCTTCTCTCCTCACAGGGTGCTCAGCACGCAGCAGGGTAAGAACACCCATCAGATACCTGTTGTTAGGGCTTTGTCAGCATTTCTGCCATAAACACAAATGATTGTCAGGGAGTTGCAGCTCAGTCACAAAAACACCAAAAAANNNACACCAAAAAAAAAAAAAAAAAACCCCAAAAAACACCTGTCAGCTACGGTTTAGTATCGGGGGTCTTGGTTCAGTGCCGTTCCGCGGGGTTGTTTTCTGACACTCTTTCCCGTGAGCACACAGATGCGAATAGCAAGCGGCGCCGGGTGTTTCATCACCGATCAACAGATGAAGCTCTCGCAGTTGCACACACAGTAGCTGCTTTTTTACACTCCCGTCAGCTCACAGATTGCTTTAGGCCACAATATGTTTATCATATGTCTTAGCGCTGCCTTTTTTTTTTTTTTTAAAGACTTAATAAATAACTGGCAACAACCCTCAGCTCC
>VWYO01002667.1:7074-54385 GCA_013400275.1 Rhadina sibilatrix | reverse complement strand
GAGCCCGAGGGGGCGGGCGGCGCCGGGCTCGCCCTGGCCAGCCCCCGCTCCAGCCTCTGCGGCCCCGAGGGCCGCGGCTCGGCCGGCCCCGCCGTGGTCAGCCCCCGCTCCAGCATCTCCAGCCAGAGCTCGCGGAGCTCCCGCGGCTCCATGAGCGCCTACCCCGAGCTGCAGCTGCCGTCGCCCCGCTCGTCCCTGCTGGGGCCCGGCCTGCAGGAGGACGGCGCCGTGCCCGAGCTGGGGGACGTGTACCACCGCATCCATGCCCAGTCCCCGCCGCGGCACGACCAGCAGCACCCGGCCGGCGCCCCCGAGCCGCCGCCCCCCTACGCCTACAGCCCGACCAAAGGCTCCGCTTCGGCTCCCAAATTCAAGCTCCCCTACCAGGTGACGCCGTGCCGGGAGAGCGGCCCCAGCCAGGCGGAGAGGCGGCTGGAGGCGCTGACGCTGGAGCTGGAGAAGGAGCTGGAGATGCACATGAAGAAGGAGTACTTCGGTGAGTGGGGCGGGGGGAGCGGGCGGCCGGAGGGCGGCGGTGCGCGGGGCCGGCCGAGTCGGGCGGCCGCGGCCGCGGAGAAGGCGGGTGTGCCGTGCCCGGGGCTGCTCTGCACCAGGTGCCTGCCGAAGTCTCACATGGCCGCAGACACTGTCTGGTGTCCGAAGTGCTTGCACCATAGTTCGCTCCCGGTATGTGAGCTCTCTCCCGTCTCTTCCTAACGCGGTTTGCCGGGATGGATGTGTGATGCTTCCCCTTCCACGTGCGGATGGGAGACTGGCCTGAAGCGTGGAGAGCTGTTTGTGCAGTCGGGGCTTACAATGACCCTCGTTTGTTTCCCTTCCTCACGGGCTGCTGAAGCTTCTCTGCTGACCCCCAGCATCCCAGAGGCTGCGGTGTTTGCGATCCTGCTCTCAGCCTGTGGTGGCTTTTGTAGATGATGAGTGTGGCTGGTGGAGCAGTTCGTAGCGCCTCGTTCGATGAAATCTTTGTGCTCCTTCAGAGTACCTGTGGGAGCCCAGCATTGTTCTCACCCCGTGAGGCCTCGCAGGGCCTGCTCAGCATCCCTGGGACCAGAGGGGAGTCCGGAGGAGAGGAGCCCTCGGCCCCTGCTCAGGTTAAATCGGCCTGTTGGTTGTCTCTGAATTTTTGCTGCCTCTTTGTGGAAGAAAACGAACTTCTTGAAATGCCGATGCGTGCACGTGTGTTATAGCCGCACTAGTTAGGATTGGGCTTCCTTTGTACGGGGTGGCAAAGGCTAAAAACACCAGTGAAAAGCTGGTCCTGCAGCGTGCAGCTCCTGCCCTGGCTCTGCTGCGCTGGGCCTGCAGGTGAGGCCGAGCAGGCCTGCGGAGCAGCTCCCTCCTTGTCCCCTGCCCCGAGCAGAGCCGGGGCTCGGCAGCGGTGCCGGAGGAGGCAGCGGAGGGAGGAAGAGGCCTCGGGAGGTGAGCGGGTGTGGATGAGCCAGCCCCATCGCGGGCCGTGCAGGGAATGGTCACCTCCGTGCTCTGTGTGCTGCCTGGCCGTGCGCCTCCCTGGGGATGGAGCCCTGTGTTCCCCCGCTGGCTGATTCAGTCACCAGGCTCAGCGGGCCTTCGGCGCAGCTTCGCTGTGCTCTGCAGGCAGGGAAGGAGTGGCAGGGCTGCCTTCACTTGTCTGGGAGAGAGACCTGGCCGGCCAGTGGAGGTAGCTAAGTGAGCAGCAGCCTCTCTATCAGGAAAACCTTTCTGTAAGCTGCAGTGGCAGAGTTTCTCCAAGCTTTTGTGCCCAGACAAAGGAGGCTGAATGCAGTGCTTACTGCCTTCCTTCATCCTTCTAGGGCTAATAAGGAAGCTGATGGATCACCGGCTGGGTCTTTTGCCGTGTTGGCACCTGGCTGAGGGGGATCCTGCCGAGGGCAGCTGTGGTTCCCTTTGGAGGATGTGCAGAAGCTGCCCGGGGCTTGCAGCACAAGAACTGCAGGAAATGCTGCCTTCAGCATTTCCACGGTGTACGGTGAGAGACTGAGGAATAAAATGTAAGAGTAAGAAAAAAGTGACCTGTCCTGAGCCTCTCGGAGGTGTTTCCAGTGGCCTGGGAAAGCTGGGTGTTCGATGGGGGGCTCCAGGAGCAAACGTGGGGAATCTCTGTTGTGGATAGATTTTCTTATTTATCAGAGTTTGGATGTTGCAAGTGCCCCTGCTTGTGTGTGTGCTCCACAGCAGTGTGTTGCAGCAAGCCTCGGGAGATGCTCCCAGGGCAGGGTCAGCAGTGAGCTTGTGCCTGGGAAGCCTCTGGGCTGCTCTGGAGGCTCAAGCTGGGTGTTCGATAAGCACCACTGCTGTGACTTCCAGCCTGGAAGCAGGTGAAACCCAGAGAATGAGGGTGCTTTGAAAGAGAAAGTTGATTTCTGTGAGCTGTTGAGTTTTTGATAAATCCTGGTGGGTTTGATCTCATGTTTTTTGGTTCAGAGGATCCGTGTAGGTGAATACTGAATTTTGGCTGAGCCAGTGCATGAGAGGCTGTCAGGGCTGACCACAGGACACAGGGCCAGAGTCAAGGAGAGTGAGAACAGAATAGGGAGAAGCCTGTTTTTAGTTTGGCTTACCTGGGAATGTCTTAAAGAGGTTAATAAAAGGAAGCAAGGAAAATTCATTGACTTTCATTGCAGTTTGTACATGCTGCAGCTATGAAGTGTCTGCTTAGCACTGATGTCTGGCACATTCCAGAGGCAGTGGTGGGTGTTCTTTGGTGCCTGTGGAGAGCAGAAGTGTTGAGCCAATAGGTCCAACAAGGTAGAGGGAACAGAGGAGGTGCTTTACTGCTTCTTAATTAGATGAGCTCAGTTGTCTAATGAGTAAATGCTGATATGAGGACACCAGGTATTTACTGTGCTCTGTGTCCTGTCATCATGTTGTTGTTGTTTGCCCCCCCACACCCTCAGTACAATTAAAGACTGAGCGGTGTGCTGTTTGGAAACTGAGCTCAAGGGACTTGCCAGCTCTGCTTGGAGGAGGAGCAGCTCTGCCTGCCTCTGTCCTGGTTGTGGGTCAGTTTGTGTGAGTGCTCCCCCAAGGAAACACAGGTGCTGGCAGGCCCTGGCTGCTTTCCCACACCTCCCTGCTCTGCTTCAGGAGGGACCCCTGGTCTGGGACAGATAAATACAAGATGGGGAGAAGTGCAGGGTGTGATGTCCAGAGAGGCTCTGTGGGGGCCAAGCCATGCAGGGTGCAAACCCTCAGGTCTGGTGGGCCCAGAGCTGTCTGCCCCTGCTGGTCTGCAGTGCTGTGCTGGGAGCTCTGCTTTACTGCTTCAGCTTCTCCATCCTCCCCTTCCTTCTCCCAGGCTTCAGTGCATCTGCAGAGAGAAAGAAGATGCCCTCCTACCCTTGGTTTAATCTGAGTAAAGATGCCAGTGCTGCCAAAGGAAGGCTCTGCATCTGCCCAGTTACACAGGTGAGGGACAGCACCATTCCACTTCCCAGTGCTTCCACCAACACCTTGCAGCCACCTGCACTCAGTGATCTGACCAAAACAAAGCCTGCAGAGAAGGAGGGAGAAAAGGGAGGGTGGTTTGGGGCTGGATTGTTGAGCTGCTCCAGTTCATCCTTGTCAGAGAGCTGGCTGGAGCTGACCCAAGGCAGAGGGTGCAGACAGAGGGCTCCAGGAAGCTGAGACCCTTCCTTTGGCAGCAGCTGAATTGGGTAAAGCTGTGAGACTTTGTTCCCTTGTAGCTGCTTCCTGGGCATTCCCTGCCCAAACCTCTTTCTCCTCAGCCCTCTGAGACCTCCTGTCAAGGTACTGACAGTTTAGAAAACACGCTTGTTTTAGTGGCAGATGCTGAGAAGTGAGGTGATAAAAAAGTACTTTCACTCATTTTTATAACTCTTTCGAGCTGAACATTGATATAAGGTGAGGTAAAAGTTGTTTCAGGAATGTTTTTTAAATAGAGTGTTCCTCCTGATGTCAACAGGACATTCGTGGGTGTTGGAAAGTCATGAGCTCAGGCACTGTCTTAAATTCTATTTTCATTGCAGAATACTTCAGTCTGATGTCTAGGTGTTGAAAAAAAAGTGTCAGGTTAAAGTTGTATTTTGGCACACCCATCCAAGTCATGCCTCCTGGTGGGACTGACTGTAAGGCTTGTCACCTGCCAGGCAGGGACATGTTGAGCAGTTAGGCTGATGTGGCTGTTATTTTTGAGGCAGTTCTCTCTGCTGGGTGTTGTCAGCAGTGGCAGGAGGGTTGGTGGAGGGGTGCAGGCAGCAGTCACACACTGCTGGCAGCCCCTCTGTGCTGCAGCCATCCCCCAACAAGGGTTCTGCTCATCTTGGCCACAGTGGTGGAATCCAGCCCCAGAAGTGACTTAATTGTCACATGTCCTCTGCTAAAGCTGAAGAGGCATGATCCTGGGGAGGTGGGGAGGGCAGATGCCTGCCTTGCAAAGTCTAGAGAGACAGTGCAGCTCTGCCATTGTCCTTCAGCCCCCCTTGTGCAGGGAGTGCCCTTTGTGAAGGTGCTTTTCCTCACTGTCCCCATTGCTCCCATTGCCCTTCAGCTCCCTTTGTGAAGGTGCTTTTGCCCATCTCTGCACATCCAGAGCCTTCCCACCCCTGGCTGCCCCCTCACCCCCTCCCCTCACAGCTGAGATCCAGAACAGAGAGAGTTCATGCCAGGTGTGCTGCTCCTTGGTGGGAACAAGTGATCCTGTCCCAGAGCTGCCACCTCCCCTTGCCTTCCATGGGCATCTTCATCTTCACCCTGCAGAACAAGGCAGGGGACCAGAATTCCTGGGGGCCTGAAGGAGGTTTGCCAAGGGAAGCAGGGATGTCTCAGGATGAGAGTCTGGGTTCTGTTAATAATGTAGTCCTCAGTCCAACACAGCCCATGCCTGCCCTGGTGAGTAGCCCTGACTTTTGAGAGCTCTCTCTTTCCATCCAGCAGAACCAGCACGTGTGTTTTGGAGCACCACCAAGAAACAGTGCTGGTAACATGGTGTTGAGAAGCCTTTGGCCTGGCAGGTGAGGGAAGGGAAGACCAGGTGAAGGGAAGAAATAAATCTCTACCCCATCCAGGCCCTCCCTGCCCTTTATGTACCTAGTCATCCATGTAAGTCTGGATTTGAGCCCTGCAATATGCTCATGGATTCAGAGTTGTGTGTTTGTGCTTGTTCTGTGTGTGCAGGTTGAAGGGTGTTTATGCAAGTGAGATCAAAATTAAAACAGGTAACAGAAACAGTGAGTTTCTAAAAGCTGTACTGCATAGGAGATGAAATTTCCAAATTTGAATGAAATTTAGATGAGCTTGCAGTTGGTGACCAGAACACTTGAGAGATTTTCACTGAGTTGTCTTCAGTCTTAGTAGTTCCTGAAGGTTTCTTTGTGAAATATTGGATCTTTCGTGTTTCCATCAAAGTAGAGGTAATGATTAACACATCATATTGTTTGTGGGGATAGGGATAAGCAAAGATTTATTGTCTGGTAATTACTTTATATTTCTCTTTTGTTGGGCTTAGAAATTAATTCAGTATTGGTAAGCAGCTGATGTCCTTCAGCATTTGCAGTTGAGGCTGTCCTGGGAAAAAATTGCCTTTGATAGGCAAACACTTAAATAAAAATAAACTCACATGGTGGGGTCTCCTGAAGTGTTCAAACAGGCCATGTATCTCAGAGTTCTGTCTTTTTCTGGCCACCCTATCACGGCTGGAAAATACATTGCTGAGACTAATTTGAGAGCAGTCAGGCTTTTCTAGCCAGAGCAAGAAAGCCCTCAAAAAGGGGTTGGGCAAGGGAGGTGTGTGATCATGGGGAAAGGTGCAGGAGGAGCTGAGCTGCAGTGGGAGATGCTGGGGTGCCTGGGAAGCAGCAGCATCCTTGTGGCTCATGGCTCCCAGGAGCCTGTAGTGTGGATGAGGCAAGGAAATCATGGTGAAGAGTGAGAGAGAAAGTCTGTAGCTGGAGCATCATCCAAAGGGGAGGAAGGAGTAGGAAGGTGCAGGGAGAGAAGGAATTAACGTGAAAAAAGCAGGAGATAACACAAGTCTACAGAGCTGGGGAAAAGGAGGCTTGTCTGTGGCCTGAAATGTGCTGTGAGGGATGCCCCTGAGATGGCTTTTTGCAGTCCCTGCTGGCCAGGTACATCCTTATGACTCTCCTTGAAGTTGGGAAGTGATACAATAACAGCAGGGGAGAGCTGTGGAATATATGTGATTTTATTAAGTACTAGATGCATGTACAATTAACATGAAATGGGAATTTGGATGCTGTAACTTGGGCAGAAGCCTGTGTTATGAATGGGGACAAATGTTCTCTTATCTTCAGTTGCATGACACTTGACTGTGGATGGGGTATTGTTTCATAGCCAATGGTTTTCTTGTTTCTTTTTATTGCACACGCTTTTACTCTGTTGTAAAAGCACTGGGTGTAAAAGGGAAAGAAGAGAAACATTCTTGAGAAGAACTGCCACGTGTTTGATGGAAGGTAGCAGGGTGAGGTTTCCAGTCAGAGGTCTGTGTCTGCAGGACAAGAGTTGGTGCAGGCACCAGCACTGCTGTGGTGTTACCTGGTTTGTGACCCTCCTCTGCTGCCCCAGGCTTTGGGAGGTGTTCCTGTGTGCACCTTTTGAGGCAGGCTGTGCAGCAGTGTGCCAAGGGCAGGGAAGGTTTGCAGGGCCTGAGCAGAGCCTGTGCTGCAGTTGGGTTTGGAATGGGAATGCTGTGAGGAGCACTCAGCAATTCAGTGCTTCCTCTCAGCTTTTAGGGTTGTCACAAGCTCCAGGGCCAGCTTTATCCATTTATCCTTGCTTTCCTCAAGGATAAATCCTGGAAGTAACATCAGGCTTTTAAATATACCCTTCCCCCTTTGCCTACCCCCTCACCCCCCAAAAAAACCCAATCCAGTCAGCTCTGCTCTCTCAGGTGGGTCAGGGAGACAGCCTAAGCAAGAGTCAAAAGTCAGAAATGGTTCTGCAGCAGAGCTGACTCGTGTGGGCAGTTGTTTCCCTCACCTCTGTGCTGGATCTCCCACAAAGATTTTTGGGTGTGAATGTCCCGTTTGAGGTGCAGTCACTCACTGCAGGTTCATACATGGGGTGTGAATGGGGAATAAATCCAGTTTAATGACTTCAGTGGGTTCAGTGGACACTCTAGTTTGTAGAATAGAAATGCCACCCTGCTGTGAAGGAACAGGTCAAAGTAGCTGGTTTTATAATGTGATTGAAATTGATTTTATTTCAGTGGAAAGCATCCCTGAAATTGTACCATTTTTACATCTAAAATGTGTAAATGGTACAAGTTTGTGTGTTACCACTGATGGATTCATGGCAGCAGGACTAGGCTGAAATCCTTAATATCCACAGTTAATAAATTAGGATGTAAATGTCTCTTAGCTGTGTGGACATTGGGTGCTTAGAAAACACTCTCAAAGGAAGAGAATTTGCCTAATCCTAAAATGATTTTTGGAAAAACACCCCAAACTTGGCAAAGTAATTTTCAGGTATATAATAGGATTGTTCAGCAATGGAAAGAAAATAAAGTAACAGTGATAAGCCAAATACTTTTACTAAGATCAGAACATTTATGCAGACATTTAATAAGCTCTAGGCTTGATTGGCCTTCTACCTATATCACATGTCCCAAATATCTCAGAACAGCACTTCACAGCACGTTGGCAGAGCCTGGTTGGTTGTGTCCAAAATAATTTCATGTTCTGTGGCTGGAGAAAAACCGAGTGTCTTAGAGTATGATGTGGTGGTTGATTTCTGTGCCCCTCCTGGAGAAAGTGCCTCCTCTGTGACAGGGATGTGTGTGAAATAAAGCAAAACTGAAGCGGGCAGCAGGATGGGATGCAGGACTGTGCATGATGTCTGTAAGTTTTCACAGGAGCTTGGGGAGGCTCACTTTGGAGGGCTGTGTTCAGCTGCCTGAAGGGCTCAGCTCCTGACAGGACCATCGTACCTGGGGCTGTGATGTGGCACTGCTTGGAGCTGCTCCAGGGCTGTGACAGCTCCTGAGGCTGGCAGCAGGATTCCTGCTGCCTTATTAGCCTTCAGCTCTGAACAAAATTAGCAAATGTGCTAATGATCAACCAATAAATGTGGTGTTTGGCTGCGTTTTTATGCGATTTTTCAATGTGCCTGTGTGGGTGCTGTCTCTGGAAGTGGATTTTCTCCTTTTTTTTCCACATTTGGAGCAGATAGTTCCATTCTGTGGTATGTGTTATCTCTCCTTATTAACCTCACTGGGTTGTTTTAGCTCCCTGTCAGCATAGCCTTGCTTGTTACTGTGCTGAGACTGAGCACAAAAAAACGTCCAAGTAAGTCATGTATCTCTTCCAGCTGGAGTATTTCACATTGTCTGAAACTTCATTCCTATTTTTTTTTTTTTTTTTTGGAGCAGTTTTTACTAAATCTCTAATGTCACATTTATGTGTTCCAGCAAACTTTTAAGAAAAGGCCTATGACTCATTAAGGAAAAAAAAAATCCCAGCACCCCAGAGCACAAACACTCATTTAATGCTCAGCTGAGAACCACTGTGCACATAAACATGGAAGGGCTTACACAGGGGGGCTCAGCTGGGGGGGGTGAGGATTTATTGCTAGTGACACCTTTTTCCAAGTTTTAGATGCTGGAAAAGTTCTTATTGGCAGGCTTTGCATGGAAAGCTGTAGGCAGAGGGGTTTGAGCCTCCTTTCTGTGGGGCTGGGGTGGGCACAAGGGTCACTGTCCCACCCTCCTGTGCTGGGGGAAGAGGCTCCAGGGGCAGCTCTGGCCTGGTGAAAAAACCATCCTGTGCTGGTTTGTGCTGCCCACCAGGGCTGAGCTGCCCTGGGGCCCTTGTGCAGGTGGGCTCAGGGACCCCCTGAGGGGTTTTGGGGGGCTGAGCTACCCAGCAGAGGATTGAGCTCCTCAGGTGCCAGGGGTGAGAAATCAGATGACTTTGAAAGAGGGGGATATGACTGGGTTGGAATAACAACACAAATACTTAATCATCTCCCCCAGCTCCAGCCTAGATTGTAAGGTCTTTAATTGCAGGCAGCAGTGAAATGCATTTGGTGCCCTGTGAGGGTTCCTGTGTGTTTGGGAATGTGGGGAGAAGGACAGGGAGGGTGGTGTGTGTGAGTGTAAAGAATGTTAATATCAGAGATTGTCCTGCAATAGGGAGCAGATCAAATGGGCAACCAGGAGGCATTTCAGAGGTTACAAAAGGTGGTGTCTCATATGTAATACTGCTTTTGTGGTAATTTGGCTGAACAAAGCTTATTTCAGTTCAAAATGTATTTATAGTTTTTTCGGAAAAGTAGATGGCTATTGTGGAAGAGCTGCTAGGGACTTTCATTGTTTCCCAGCCATCCAGACATTTATTTAATTGGTGAACTGTTTCACTGCTGACACCTCAGAACTCCTGGAAAGAGAAAACAAGATGTTTTCTTCCTTTAATGTGGTCACTTGAAAAAATTAGAAAATTTCAAAGTTAAAATGAAGAGAAACAAAGAGCCGTTCCTAAATGCAGTTTGACAATTGTGCATGTTTAGATGCTTCAGCTGGCTTGGATCATATTTCCTGTGGTCTGTGGAGAGCCCGTGGCCTCTCCCAGGCATGGGAAATACCCTTTTGCTCTGGTGGTCATGGCACAAACCTTTCCCCTGTGCTGCAGCTCATCCCCAGGCGTGCAGGGATGCCAGGGGTGAGGCCCCTGGGCTGGGCTGGGTGGTCCTGCTGCACTTTCTCAGTGTCCCTCCGTGCTGGCACTGTCCCCAGGGGAGCATCAGGTGGGGCCAGCCCTGAGTGGGGTCCCTGGCTGGGTCAGGTGCTGTGGAACACAGTTCATGGGTGTCCCAAATTTTAATGCCAGGGATCTGAGGCTCCTTTTTGTGTGTGTCCCTGGCAAGGGCAAAACTGCAGCATGTGCGTGTGGGTTGGAAACCTTTTTGTAGGAAGGGGTTTCTGACCAGGTGGGAGAAGTATGATAGTGACTGTGATAAATCAAACATGGGCTTGGCTGAACTGAGATAACTGAGGGCTCTGCTGCTGTGGCTGGTTCTGTTCTCTTGGCCTTGTAGGTATGGCATTGCCTTCAGTAGTGTTAGAGTTAGAGCAGGATCTTGGTTTTCTATGTTTTGCTGGTGTGAAATTCCTGCTAAATCCATTTGTTCGGGTCAAATATTGAATATCTGGAAGCTAATCACTGACAGAGTGGTTCTGAGCAAGGGGATAGTGAATTATTTTTGTCACTTATCTGTGGCTTCCCCTGCTGACAAAAGTGTGTTACCCTGGCCCTGTGCTGCTCTCTGCTGCTCTGCCCGTTCCTGTCACCAGCATGGAATGCAGCAGGGTCAGACCCCCTGTCTGTGAGTGGTCTCACCTGTCACCCTTTCCATCTCCCCACAACTGTGCTGGTTCAGAGGGAATGTTGATTTGGGGGTTTGTTTAAAGAAAAAGGGAAGAAGCAAAAGATGCTGGAGTGCAATATCAGCTAAGACAAAACAGCAGTCTAGTAGGCAGTGAAAAGAGCTGTAACTGGTTGGGGCTTGGATTCTCTGTGTTTCTCTGTGTTGTGGCAGTTGCTCTTAACCTTGAGCATCCCAGGTGTAGGTGCATTCTCAAGTGTTGGTGGGGCAAACAGGCAATTCCTCAGGGAGCAAGGCAGGAGTTTTGATGAATGGCAGTAACTGTTGCAGCTCTGTCTTTTTTTTTTTTTTTTTGGTTTCTGCCAGGCAGTTATGTGAAAATTCTTTGCAGTTGGTGGGGTGCCCATTTTTAATCAAAGCCATGTTTCCCAAATCTAAACACTCAATAGAAAACAGACCTGCACACCAATCAAGTGTGTTAGAGTCCATATTTGGAGCTGGTTTCAGAAATAAGCATGTAATTTTTTTGAAGTGTATGTCAGTAGCTGGTTGTCTTGGAAAGTCTCTTGGCTTGTTGTACCTGTTCTGACTGGAGCAGGGCTGGGCCTCAGCAGTGCAGCCCTGCAAAGATGCAGTGATGCAGAGCCAGTGATGCATTTCCTCTGTTGGAAACTCCCCGTGCCTTGGGTGCAGACCTTTGTGGCTTGGCTCAGGAGGGGAAAAACCCTCAAGGCATCTCAAAATAAAATTCATGCAAAGTATTTAGAATTCTTGCAGTTTTATTTAGAAGATGGAGCACATCTGATAAACCCAGTGCTGCCTCATGAAGGACAGACCTGTTTAGGTTGTGGGGGCACCATTGACTTGTTTCTGACAGCTGGGAGTCATCTCGAGTTGTTTTTGTTACACCACAGAGATCAGGGAATAAGTAAATTCACACCAGTGCTTTTCCCTGAGCCTGTTTCTCTGCCTGGCTTGTCCAGCAGCCCCTGCACCTCCCAGGCCATGCCCACCATGGGATGGTGACGTGCATCACTGCTTTGTGTTGGCTCTGTCTTGCCATGGGCTGGGCTGTGAAAGCCATGTACTGTGCCTGGGAACCTGGTATTTTGACATAAATATTTGTATCACAATTTGCAGGAAATTGGTGACCATGAGCAGTGGAGTCAGTGGTGTGGGAGAGGGCTGGGATGCTCTGTGTCCTGCTGATCTCTTGCAGCTTGGACAAAGTCACTTCAGGGCACAGAGTTCCCAGATTGCTCCTCTCTCAGGGTGGGGATGGAGGCTGTGCCCAGATGTGACTTGTGCATCCTCTGCTTTTCTTCTCCTTGTTGTCTCCTGCCCAGAGCAGGGCTCTTTAGAGGAATCCCAAGCTGAGCCTGGAGGGGATGTTCAGCACAGCTACAGGCACAGGGGGCAGGGGTGATGCACATGAACTGCAGGTGGTTCTGTGCTGCCCTGGTGTTTTCAGCCTTCTGTGCTTGCATTTTTGAGATGGAGTTTCTCACACACTTTTCATGTAAACAATGATTGTTTAGCATTCCTTTCTGTAGGAGGAGAGAACTGATGGACTGTTGGGTTGACCAGTGTGGTTGGAGAGGACAATTTTCTTCCTCCAATCCATGGTCACTGTTGGAATTCTATAAATGTCAAGGTCTGTAAATAAACTGCTCTTTTTTTTTTTTTTTTTTTTTTTGTGCCTTGGACATCTCAGTGTGTGAGTGTTGTTCTTTTGTGTCAGATTGTGACAGTTCCAGAGATCACTGTGCTGAGTGAGGTGCTGGGGCTCTGATGACTCTTGCCATTATCTTCCTTTGGTTGCCTTTTCTTTTTTTTTTTTAGCAAAATAATAGGTCCAGCCTATTTTTATTTTCTGTCTTTTTTATGAAATCTTGACAGTCACCAAGGTGCTAGACTCAGATGCTGTTTCACAAACAGAAAAAAAGCTTGTTTTGCTTTGCCTAGAAAAAGAGAATCTCCCAGCCTTTCTGTGTGTTGGTTTGGAGGGAGACATCCCTGGGTGAGAGTGACAGTGCTGGGAGGTGTTGCCTGTCTGTGCAGGGTGGTGCAGCCCCACCAGCAGCACCTGCAGTTGGTCACTGCCCAGTTCAGAGAGGGAGGAACCCAAACCCACGGCAGGTTTGGGGCTTGGAGCACAGCACAGACAAGGTTGGCCCCTTGCAGGAGTTTCTGGCAGTGGAGAGGTGGCAATTCACTCACCAAATCCCACGTTACCTGAGAGCAATGGGGCAGTTCCACATGGGGGTAGAATTAACTGGGGTGCCAGGCCACACCTTCTGAAAAAGCAAACCCAAAAAGCCTCCCTGACCTATTAAGAAAATGTTGAAAGAGAAGGAGTAGCTTGGGTTAGGCTGAAACAGCCTTGCAATGCTGTGTAAGAGCAAACTGATGGTGCCTCTTTTGGGAAAAGGCTTTCTCAGCCCCTCTTTCCCACCTGGGAGGGAGGAATCCAGGCCAGTGAAGAACCAGCCCAGGAAGAGGTGATCCACAGAGGCTGCCCCAAAGAAAACACTCAGAAGTTGTGCCAAGTGCAGACTTGCAAATCAGCTTCCTGGTGTGCCAAGTGTGTGAAGCTCTGCTTTTCCCTGCTTCCCACCTCCAGGGGCTTTGTCTGACTTCCCCATGGGGCTGGCAGGAGCAGGGAGCAGCTCAAACCCATGTGGGGGCCTGGCTCTGGCTGGACACCACATCTCACTTTGTCTGATTTACTTCTGTAGCTTGTGAAAGGGGAAAAAATGAACCCACAACACAAAACACCCACGCTCCTGAGCTGAAGGACAAATCCCAGACTCCGCTGTGGCAGAACTTCCTTTGAAATTACTGGGTGTTTTGCTTGGTTGGACTGGCAAAATTGGGAAACCTGATTATTGTAAGGTCAGAGAAATAGTGCATTTCAGGACTGGGGGAAGGACTTTGTTTTATTTTCTGACAAAGTACCCTTGAATAATGAGCATTGCCTTGGAGCTCTTCTGTTCCCAGCTGGGTCACTGCCAGCATGGGGAGTCTCTAGCCCTGCTCCAGGTGTCACTTCCTCCAACTCTCAGCCCACGTTGCTGGGTAAGGATGATGTGCACTGGCTGATCCCAGTGCTCTGAGTTCCTCTCTTCTGCTCTTTTGGGTGGAGTTGCTTTGACTCCCTGCTTTGTCTCCTGTTCCCTCTCAGTATCCCAGTGTGGGCTTGTTCAGAGACCACGGCTTCTTCAAGGACTTGGCTGCTCTGGTCCTCAAGGATGCTGTGATATTTAAAAGCAGAGGAGAAGAGCTGTGTAGTGTGTGTGGGAACATCTCTTCAGAGGGCCAGTCACTCTGGGAGTGCTCACTGTGACAGGGTGCTCACCAGTCTGTGCATTTGGGGAGATTCTAACTTAATGTTCTCGTACAATGTGGAAAAGGCCAGACAGAACTTTGATTTAAAAAGAAAAAAAAAAAGAGGGAGGCTTCTGAGAGTTCTGGCAGATACATGGTAATATTTGCTTAGGTTTCTGAGAAATACATTATTTCACTTTTATTATGAAGCTTCTGTCTGTGTATTTGTTTTGTAGTCTCCTAAGTGTTTTCTGGGGTTTTGCCATTTCAAGGTCCGTTGGTCCAGAGCTGCCAGCACCAGGGCTGGCACCACTTTGTTTTTAACTTGAGCCATTTTCATTTTGACCAGGGAACCAAATTATAGGGGCACTGTGAGGGAATGTGATGTCCTGACTTCAGTTTTGCCTGTACATGTTGTAAATTTGATTGGGAGTGCAACCAAAAGGCAGTGTGATGAATGAGAGTGTGCCCTTCTCTAGAAGAGAGAGCTGCACACCCGGGTGACAACGTTGTGTAAAACATCTCCCTAAAGTGGACATTAATTCCTGTTTTGAAGGAAGACCTGGGAGCTGGATGTGCTGCTGCTGCCAGGCTCTATTCTGCATGCATCATCTCCTGCTGGAACACTGCTGTTCCCAAAAAAAATAGCTACCAGCCAGAAAAGGTGTCCAATAACCCTGCAAATAATTGCTGTTCGAATTTTTTGGACCATGCAGCTTGCAGTTTCTCACCAAGCAGTTTTAAGTCAACAAAGTAAGTGTTGTCTTGGGGTCTAAACTAAGTAAGACTGACTCAGGGTCAAGTGTGACCACTGGGAACAAACAGTTGCATGTTTGTGCTCATCCTGCAGCCCACGGCAGGGCACAAGCTTGGAAGCACCAGGGGGAGGGAACAAGTGAGATAAGGATGTTCTGTGCAGGCTGGAGCATAGAGATCAGAACAGGTGACACTCCACATGTTTAAGCCTAAACAGGAATAAAATAGTTCAGATGTTCTTCTCTCAAAGTCATGAAGAAATAGTGGCAAGTGTCGTGCAGGGGAAGGAGAGTTTGGAGCCTGGGGGACAGCCAGGATTTCGGGTCTGAGCTGAAGCTCCTCCTGCTGTCAGCAGGTGCTGAGCTCTTGCCTTCTCCAGCAGCTCTGGGGAGCTGGCTGGGATCTCAGCCTGGCCCTGTCAGGCAGGGAGCAGCAGGGTGCTCAGCTCCTGTTCACACACCTCGGTGCTGTGGCTGCTGGGTCAGGGAAGGACAGGGAAAGGGATGCATGTTCCTCCTTGCACAGCCATTCCTGCCAGCCTGAGTCACTGACTGCACTGCAGGATAAAAGCTGTGGCTCCACCAGCTGAAAACCAATGGGGAACAACCATTTCGAGTGATCTCTCAGGGCTTTTTTTTTTTTTTTTTTTCCCCCCTTCTTTACTTTGCTTTGCTTGAAGAAACATCTCTCTTGCTGTGGTGGAAGACAGCCACAGAAGACTTTTGTGACTGGTACTAGAGTGAAGCACAGTCTGTTTTAATTGAGGATCAACAATGATTCCTTCTCTAAGAGGGACAATTAGCTCCTCTGGAGAAGTTATAAAGCCCTTCATCTGTCAAAGGCACCAGTGGGAGAAGCAAGGGATGTGCAGGCACCAGCTCAGTACCAACTCTGTGCTTCACTCTTAACCATACAGAGAAAGCACAGTGGAGAGTTTCATCACTGGTTTGGTAAAAGCTGCCCTTATTTTCATGGATATAATTGCAGAAGTGGTTACATTCATCTGCAAACAAAAGCTCTAGTATTTTTTTTTTTTTAAAGCAGAAATAAATTTTTAAAACCCCCAACAACTAAACTGATTCTCTTAGCTAGTTTTCAAAAGATAAGTTTTGTGGATTGTGTTAGTTGCTTTGTTGGTCTTTTTTCAAGGGAGCATTGAGGAACCTATTTCTTGGTGAATACAGTGAAAGGAGAGATTCCAAAAGGGCTTTTGTGCAATTAAGGGAATGTTTGCATTAGGTTGTGCTGCAGTGATTTAACACATGAGAAGGAAAAATCCCAACTGAGTGATTTACACACTGATCTCAAATGTTTTGATCAAAGGTCAGACTCAGAAATGCATTTATGCTTATTTTTAAGTCCAAAGTGAATCCAGTGGGGAGTTAAATCTCTAAGTAGGCATTTAATGTGTAAATATTCACAGGTAGCTCTTTACTTAGCCATGTCATTTTGCTGTGAATTTAGACAGGGTGAGATTTACTTGGAAGCTGAAGTCCAGACTCTGCTGGTACCTACAACAGGGGAGAGCATTTCTGTAGACTGAACTGACTTTGAGTATTTCATATATAAATTCTGTATTTTACAGACTTACAGGAGTTTTAGAGTAGGTGGGGAGGTGTGAAAAGGGGTCAGGAGAACTGGTTGATTTTTCAAGGCTAGAACCAGTCTCCAGGTTCAGGAATGGTCCATCCTGGCAGGCAGGAAGGGGCAAGAGGCCTGCATGGATGAGCAAGGGGTTCTGAAGAAAGAAATGGAAAGGGTATGTGTGATATATAAGGGGGGGGAGCAGGGCCAGGTAGCCTGGGGGAGGAATATCAAGGCTTGCCTGGACCTGGCCCTGGTGAAAGACAGGGAAGTCCAGAAGTGCTTCTGCAGATATGTGAGAGAAAGGAAGACCAAGGAAAACATGAAGCAGGGGTGCTGGGTTTGCCTTCTGTGATGAAAAGCTTGGGGAATTAGGGGAGGGCAGTGGTGCTTGATCTCAGCTTTAGTAAAGCTTTTGATGCTGTCACCCCTAACATCCCTCTGCACAAACTGGTGAAGTAGAGACTGTGAGATGGACTGAAAACTGGCTGAGCTCAGGTGTGACCAGCAGGATGAGGCTGAGTTGGAGCCAGTCACTGGTGATGCACCTCAGAAGTCCATGCTGGAGTCAGTAGTGTTTGACATCTTCATTGATGGGGGTGATGGCACAGAGTACCCCTCTAGGCCAGCCTGTGGATTGTACCTCCATGGAGGATTGCTGGATAGACTGGGTGGATGTGGTGGTGCTCAGCAGGACCCTGACAGGCTGCAGAAATGTGGGAATGGGAACCTCATGCCATTCAACACAGGGAAAAGCTGAGTCCTGCACCTGGGGAGCCACAGCCTCGTCCAGTGCTGGGAGCTGGGAGCCCACCTGGCTGGAAGCAGCTCTGCAGAAAGGCTCTCTGGGGCCCAGGGCGAGTGTTGGGCAAAGGAAACCAACAGCAACCTGAGCTGGAGTTCAGGCTGACTGTCCTGGGTGGTGGGGACACCAAAGCTGCCTGTGTGTCCTGGGTGCCCAGCTGGACACTGGGTGCCCACGTGCTTGCTCCAGCCTCAGCAGCTGGGCAGTTTGCCCACAAAAGCTGTGTCTGAGCCAGGGCTGGGAGTGGGGTGTGTCAGCTTCTGGTGTGTGTGGGTCTCCTGGGTGGGGAGCTCCCAGCTCCCAGCCCCTGGCTGGGTGGGAAGCCCCTCTGTGATGGGAGCCTCAGGTCTCATCCAGGCTTCCCAAAGGCAGCCCTGCCAGTGCCCACTTCTCAGGTGGATCCCCTGAAACCTAAAAGGGCACCAAACAACTACCACATGGTTCATCATCAGATGTGCATTACCTTTTATTGCTTTGCCATGATCTTAATCTGAAGCAGTGCTTTAGCAGTAGGGAAAATACCCCTGGCATTGCTCCTGAGGTTTGCTCTGGGCTCCCCAAGGATGGGTGCACAGGCAGCAGCTGAGGTGGAAAGGGTTTGCCTCTCTTTATCACTTCTCTGTTTTGCAGAGTGTTTTAATTAAAACCAGAGAGAGGAAAGTTTCTCACACAGTTTCCAATTTTTAGTGGTTTCACCTGCTGTTGAAAATTGCATCAAGACATAACGGTAAAGGGATGATGTAAAGAGGAATGAATGCTCCTTTTAGTGGCTATGAATAGGGGCTTCTCATATCAGTTAAGTGTTGACTTATAATTATGAAAAGATTACAGGTTTCTGTTATTTTTTGCCAGTCCTCTAACACATAAATTAACTAACATTTCACCACTTCATGTAACCTTTCAAAATGGAGAAGGGGGGTTTGGCTGATGAAATTCATAAGATCACATCTATTTGGAAATGCTTACTGTAACTAACAAAGTGAAAAATTACCTTCCTAACCCTTTTCTATCTGCTCACTCTTTCCCTGGTTATGCAGTTCTTGAGGAGGTGATTTTTGCCGTTTCTGGAAAGATTTTTAAAGAATAATTATTTATTCTTTAAAAAGAGGAGAGTTTGCTCCTCAGCTGTATTTTAGTTGTATTTTTGCAAGAGTTGCTAGAAATTTAGGCACAGCTCCTTTGCTGTCTTATGACTGTGGGTGATGGAGCTGATGAGTTACTAAATAAGAGATATTTGGGAGGTGAGGTGTCAGGAGTGGGAGAGAAGAGCATCTCGTGTCTCGTTCCTCACTTTGACTAGAGTCTGGCATCCAGCTCATAAGAAATAGAGTCCATCTCCCAAAGATGATCTGAAAAAGAGGAAACCTGTCTGTCCTGGCATGGAGAGGGTGAGCATGGAGAAGGCACCCAGGGTATTTCTGGGGCAGGCCTCTGGTGATGTGTGGTTGTGTCCTGCAGTGCTGGGTGGCAGCTGCTTTGTGAAGACAAGACTGGCTGGGCAGCAGTGCCAGCACCGTGCACAGGGATCATTAGCAAAGAGAAATCCTTTCCCTGTCAAGCCAATTGCTCTTTGACAGGAGCCATTGAGGCCAGGGGTGTTTCCCTGTTTGCATCTCAGTGCCAAGTGCTCTTGCAGGATGGGTGTTCCTTACTAGCAGCAGCTTAGCACTTCAGCTGAGTGCCTGCAGGATTCTCTGCAGGGGTTGTGAGCCAGAGCTTTGGCTGCAGGTGCAGTGGGCAGGCTGTGAAAAGAGCAGATGATGCCAAAACTCTGGTGCAGGCAGGGGCTGCCTTTGGTGCCAGGCCAAGCTAAGTCAGTGTCTTGGAGGTTTCTCCCTCGGAGCCCAGGTTTGCAGAGCAGCCAGGCACTTGTGTCACTGGTCTGCCTGCAGGAACAGAAAAAGTGGGTGGCAAAAAAAAAAGTGCTTTTAGACAGTCTGCCAGCTCTGGCTGCTGGTTTGTCACTGTCTGGGAGAGAGCTTCATAACTGAGGGCATAAGAATATTCAACATGTGCTTCTTAGCTGGGTGTTGTGGCCATACCCATTTCACACCTTTTTCATCAGAGAAAACTAGCACTATGAGTTTCTTTCTATTTTTTCCCAATTTCTGCCCTTTTATACCCACTTTGCTCCTGTTTCATGTCAAGATGACAGTCTAGATCAAAGCAAGGGAGAGGGTAGTCCTGAGTGTAATATTTGTGCATTTCTGGACCATTCATTGATGCTGTTTGGATGTGGATCAAGTGTGTGTTCACATTTGTGTCGGATTATCCAGGCAGACCACATACCCTGGAGTTCATTCCAGCTGCTGGAGAGCAGACTGTTACCTGATCCAGGACTGACAATACCTGATCCGGCAAAAAGTAAAAGCAGCCCAGACAGAAGATACCTGACCTAGCAGAAATCCTGCCAAGTTAACTATCAGTACTTTACACTGTGTGGCATCTTTTTCTGTGGTGCTAAGAGTTGTAAGGCTGGATTTATTCAGGTGTTGGAACGTGGCCTCCTGTGCTGCTGCCCATGTCAGTGGAAGGTTCAGTGTCAGTCAGAGGGAGACCTGTCCACTCCTGCAGGTCTGGTGGTGCTGGGGAGAGCCAGTCCCTGAAGGTGAGGATGGAGCTCAGGTCCCCTCGTGGCTGTGGGAAGCTGAGAGTTGCCCTCTTGCAGGAATCACTGCAGACAGGAGCCTGACAAAAGCCTGGAGCAGCCCCTTGCCCACCTTAGGTCTGCCTTGGGGAGCAGCTGAACACATGGGCAGCACGTTGATTTCCTAACTTTTACTTTCTCCCTCCAGCTGAATTCACAGGAAATGAACCCACATCTACAGCATTTCGTGCTGCTGTTTCCCAAAGGTAGAGGAGGCAAACTTAGAATATCCTGTTTACATGTCCTTCGAGCTGTATTTGCCCAGCTGCCCCAAGGGATTTCAACTTGCTAGATCAGGACAGGCTTTTCTTACAGTCTGAGCATCTTCCTGTCTGAGAGGAGCAGTGTGGCTGCTTGCTCTGAGCACCTCCCTGGGCCCAGCCTTGCAGCTGCAGAGGAGACAGCTTTTCACTGTCACCAAGGTGGGGAAGCTGGGGCTTGCCAGGTACTTCAGAACTAAAGTCCTTCATGACTGAAGGTGGGAGAAACCTATGGCAAATAACTTCCTGAAATGGTCATTCCTGTAGCTCACGGGAAGGTGCATTCCTCCTCCTGACATCCTCAAAGCTTCCCTGAGTCACTGGACTTGAACTGGCTGAAAAAAAAACTGGTTCAGAGGGTCGAGGTGACAGAGATTTTTGGGGGTTTTTTAAGTCACTTCCAGCTTTCCTTAAGTAAATAGCTCAGTCTTTCTAAATATCAGCTTGGTCTAATACCTACCTACATGCACGTTTGTGTTTGAGCAAACCTATTTATGCTTCTGGGAATAATGAAGAAGCTCCCTGGGGCAGCTGTGAAGCGTGGAGAGGTGTCAGCACGTTTGTGGGGTGGCTGCTGGCACCGTGGTGCCCATGTGGGGCTGGCAGCTGCTTGTGGAAGGAGCTGCTGGGTTTGTGAGCAAAGGTGGTTACGTAATTCCAGGCCTTTTCCAGACTGTCCTGCTCGTGCTGGAAATAGACCATTATCTGAGAAAATAGGAAAGCGCACCTGGAAACTTTTAGACTAGTCTCCTTGTTTAATCATGAACCCATTTTCAGTATGTCAAGGGAGGCAGCTGTAATATATGACCTTTTTCTGCCATATATTAGAGTGATGACTCATAGGTGCAATGTCAGGAGAATGCAATGAAAAGTCTCCAGCTGAGGTCTGTGCAGCTGATGCCTGCAGCCCTGACGTGCTGTGGAGTTCAGGGTAGCTGGGCTGCATCACTGGTGCTTCCAGTATCACTGCTGTTACCTGCTTGCACACATTTCTGTGAGCTGTAGTATTTAAATTGATTCTTTTCCATGTCATCTCAGAGGTTTTGTTGGGTTGTTTTTTTTTTTCTCTGAAGACCACAGAGGTGTCAGTGGCTCACATTTAATGCAGAAATAGCCAAGACAGAAACTAAAGGCAAATAAGAACATCAAAACTGGAAAAGGAGGCTGGTGCAGTAGGTTTTCTGACTGGTTCTGCACTGTGAACACTCTCACTTACACAGAAAAAAATCTGCAATGTGTAGATAAATGTGCTATTATTAATGTGTGGCATTAGCAGAAAAGAAAGACTATGGCTAAATGAGCTCTAAATATTTAGTTTATTGTTTATTTGCTGTAATAAAACTGTCTCAATGTCTGTAAACCTGTCACTGGAAAATAAAACTTAATGAAAGCTTAAATAAACATAAAAGGTCTGCAGTCTGACCTGCATTGTGCCAAAGTCTGAAGTAATGGCCTGGGCAAGCATCTTGCCCCAGAGCTCAGGTGATCCCAGCTGGCATAACCAGCAACTGGTTATCCATAATAATTAAAAAACAAGTAAATTTTTTTTTGGAAAATCTCTTCTATCACTCTCTGTGAACTGCCACTTCTTCTGTTGCCCATTATGTTGGGATGTGCAGTGTGAAGTGCCCTCTTCCCTGTCAGTTTGAGTGTAGAGCTGAGCTGAATGCCCCTCCCTGGTGCTTCACACCAGCTTCCTAACAGGGAATTTTCCCAGGAGCCTTGGATTGCTGGTATTTGATGAGTCTGGACTGCAAGCAGGAGCATGGCTCAGTTCTGCTGGCTCTGGGCCCTACCTGTGTTTGTGCTGGGCTCACTGAGACTCTGGCTGTGGTGCTGTGTCCTCCTCTGCCAGCACTTGTACCAGCTCCACAGCCTATCCTCCTCTGTCTGATTGCTCCTACACTGCTAGAAATTCAACAGTTTGGCTGAATTTGGCTCAGTTGGCTGAATTAAAAATGTGGTTACACTCACTGTGCTCCAGGCAAAGTGAGTGTGGTTTGAGCTGAAGGGCCCTGTTCACCTGGTCCCTTTGGGCTGTAAGGGGGCTCGTGTCCACAGCAAGGCCCTCAGGTGTTCAGCAGTGGAGGGGCAGTAGGGCAGGGAATGTGATTTACAGACCTTCCCTCCAAGTTATTAATTGCCAACGCTGCCCTCCTTTACCACCCCAGCTGTCTGTCTCCTTGTTTGACAATCCCAGTCATCACAAGGTACTTTTAGAAACAGGAGGGGTTTTTTCTGTCCTTATTTTTACTTAGTACTTTGGTTGCTGGATTTATCTGCAAGTCCCCTTGTGCTGTGATTGTCAGTGTCAGCACGAGCCTTGAGCAGTCAGCTGAGCTCTGCATCCCAGACAAAGCAACCCAAAGTGGCACAGCCCCGTGGAGCACCCACGAGAGCTCCATCTTCCACTTCAGTGCCAAAAGATTTTTCTATAGGAGTGTAAATTACCCTGGAACTGCCATGCACTACATCAAGACAGAGAGAGATGGATGAATATTTGTAAAGCAAGCATTGGTGCACCAGAAGGAGGGCAGGTACCAGCTGGGGTGGGAGCTCTGCAGGGGCAGGGCTGGGCTGAGCCCTGCAGACAGTGTCAGTCAGCTCACACACTCTATGAAGCAACGAGCATTTGCTGTGCTGGCTTTGGGCTTTCACTGTGCCACGGGCTGGATCCACTTCAGCAGTGACAAAAGCCTTGCAGTTTGCAGCAGCTGCTGGTCAGGGCTGATGCTGGCTCCCGTGGCATCTCCTCCACTCTGCAGTGCTGGCCTGCAGCTGATTCAGTTCACCAGCACAGACAAGCCCTGGGCTCAGAGCTGCTGGAAAAGGGAGTCAGGGAGGGGTGGCATTTGTGGATTGTTTCTGTGCCTTCCTGTGTTCCCAAACACTTGCCCATCACCTCACCCTGCATTTAAGCTCCAGGAGGGTTCAGGACAAAGCAGAGCAGACAGCATGCATGGCTGCTTGCAGAGCCAGCAGGAATAGGCTGAGTCCTGCTAGCAGCACCAATCCCTCAGGCAGCAGGTAGAGCTTGGCTCCTGTGCTCTGATCAGCACTGTCATTCCTGGAACTGCTCCCAGTGCCTTCCTTTGTGGCCATGACCTCTCCCAGCAGCTCTGTCCCACGCAAGCCTTGTTAAGCAACAGGCAGAGTGGAGGTAATGGAAGTTTTTCCAGAACCTAGAGCTTCGCTTCTGCAAAACTTCCAGTGAATGTGAACTTTGCTGCATTTGTACCCAAACAAAAATTATCTGGGATTTCGATTTTTCTGAGTAAAGTTGCACACGTGCATCTCTCCTGTGTATTAATTGAGTAAAGCCTCCTGTAGCAGGAGGCACTGACGTGATGGAGATCTTCTTGAGTCAGCAGATGCATATCTCAAGGACCTAAATAGTTTATTGTTTATTCCTTGAGGATGAAAGTAAGGTTGGGGGAAATCTCAACAAGGTTTAACAGTGACAGGAAGAAGTTTCCCAGTCCACAGGCTGCTTCTTGCCTTGCCTTGCTTAAGCTGATTTGTGTTAGGAGTTGTGGCCCATGTTCCTCCAGCACAGGTGCTGCAAGGGAGCACGTGGGGACTTCCATGCTGGAGCTGGGATTGTGCTGCTGGATAGGGGCAGCCCCCTCATGGCTCTTGGGTGTTGGGGTGCCAGGTGTGGATGGGCTGGGGCTTGGCAGGAGAGCCTAGAACATTTACCTGGGCATTTCTCACTTTTCTTAGCCTGTCATTTTCAACCTTAATTCAAGTTGTGGTGTCTCCTGCTCTTTCCTGGGGCAGAGGCAGTGCTGTGGCTTAGCCAGGCAGTCACTCCATCATTCCTAGCACAGGATGTTGCTGCTGAGCGTGTCCAGGTTTTTATTTGTAATTTGTATGTACCAGATGTCATTTCATGTTAGATACTGAATCCTTGGTGTGTTTGCAAAGGACCTGCCAGGTAACAGATGAAAGCCCTGCAGTGAGAGCTGCCCATGGTGGTGAGGGCTGGGAGGGTTCCCTGGGCTGCTCCCTGGCTCTGCCCCATGCAGGTGCCTGATGATGTCTGTGGTGTGTGTCCCAAGATCCCTCCTCCTGTGGCTGTTGGAAGCAAAGGAGCATTTTTGTCCCCTGAGGTCACCTCTTCAATCCAAGCTGCCACAGCCCAGGATGTGCAGGGGAGCTGCCAGGAGCTCAGCGGGTGCTGCAGCAGCAGTGGCACCACTGCCTGGGCCCAGGGCATTCCTGGGGCTCACTCTTTACCTGCCTTCTCAGCAGAACACATTTTACAGGTGGTAGCAGCACCCTGTGGGATATCACTGGCTGCAGGCAGTGTGGGAACACCTCCCCTGGCCAGGGGCACCTGCAGGTGTGTGACACAGCTCCACATCCCTCTGCTCCTGCAGCTCTTGCTGCACTTTGGCTTCTTGTTTGGAGCTGAGGCTTCCCTCCTCATCTGTTCTCCCTGCTTGGTGGCAGTGGGTGTCCATCTGCCTGCCCTGAGCCATGGATAGGCTGCAGGTGTGGAGAAATCTTGTTTGGGGCTTCTGCAGAGATGGATCTCCATCTCTGAGAGAAGAAAAGGGGATTTTGCAGTGGCCAGCGTGATGTTATCCACCCTTTTCCCAGAACTGCAGAGGCAGGGAGGGAGTCATCTGTGCCATGTGTTAGTTGTTAATTTTAGCTTTAGCATAACTCCTGATGACAGGGCTTGGTTGTTTCCTGCTGTAGGCAGCATGTAGCAGTTATCCTGGAGGTACAGTGTGGCTGTGAGACAGGAAGGCTGCAGCTCATCCCCGGGCTCAGTCTGTGGTGGCTGAGTCCCCCAGCTCACACAGCTGCTGCCTGCTGGAGTTGAGAGGCCATGTGGTACCATTTCCTTGCATTCATGCCAAACCTCTGCCTTTAGGTTACATAAGGATGGCAGCAGGCACAGGCTGGATTCCACCTGTGTCTGAGGGCAAAGCCTGGCCAAAAGGGTTAAATATCTGCCATGATATGCATGGCATTTATCAGGTTTTTTTTTTTCCTAATTCTGGCTGCCTGGTGAAGTCTGTATGAAGTAGCAGCCTGTACTGGCATGGCCAAAAGAGCATTATAGGATCTGATGTACAGGTCCCAAAGTGAACTTCTAGTAATGCACAGGCTACTTACAGGGAACTCGTACAAGTACAGCAGGCTGAAAAATAGCTTGTGGCTGATACCTTTGCTAATTATAATGCATTTGGTCTCAAGTCTGGAGCCAAGTCACTGAGCACATCAGAAAATCCCTGTGTGATCTGCTGCTGGTGCTGATATCTGTGTTTGCTGTGTGTGAGCTCCCCAGGGAGCCTCTGACAGCTGGGCTGCTGTGCAGTGCTGGAGGCTTGCCTGGCTTGTGTCCAGGGGTGGTGTGCTCACTGATGGGCTCAAGCTCAGTGAAGTGGACTGGTTAAAGGTGTGGGGAGCACTGGCCATGTGCTGGGGTCCAGCAGGGAGCCTCTGGGAGCTCCTTCTCTTTCTAGGACCATTCTTGTTGATGGCCTTTTGCTGTGCTCCACTGTTTGTTCAGTCTGTGGTTGGGTTGAACACTCTGTGAGGGTGTGAATGTACCTCCACCCCAGGCAAGCACTGCTGTGATGTGTGCTCCTGCCTCAGCCAGCCTTCATGGCAGCTTGGAGCATATGCAGCATCTTGTAATGTCTTTTCTGTCTACAGACACCAGATCTGTAGGAGAGCTGGTGACCTGGCTAGAAACATAGCAGGTGACATGTTAAAGATCTGGGGTACAGCTGGCTGCTCAGAATTGAGGTGTCAGGAGGGGCAAGGACTTGTATAAAGGCAGAAATTGGTCTGAAGTCATGTCAAGGGAAGTGTCAGAAACGAGACATCCTTACTCTGCAACAGAACATTCTTCATAGGTGGTTTAACAAGCCTTGGAATTAAATCTGGGGAGAGAGGGAAAAGTGATGTAGCTGTTATGTCAGGGCTTCACAAGCCCACAGTGTGCAGTCTGGGCTGTGACTGGTGGAAAAGCAGACCTGAGCAGCCATGTAATCAGGGCTTTTCCTAGGCTGTTATGAGCTCACACCAAACTCACACTGCAGCTGCAGATATATTTTCCAAAATACACTTTTGGAATTTTACGTGCACTTTTTTAGTATGCTAATCATCTCTGTGGTCATTCATTCCTGGAGTTAATGACTACGCTCTTGGAGAAAACAAGTTAACAAACTGACAGCTGCTCCTAACAAATCACTTGCTTGGAGAGGCCAGTCCAAGTTTAACATCCACAATAAATCCTTCTTTTGCTTCTGATGGTTCAGTGCAGCGATGGCAAAGAAATGAGGTAATAACTTTCATTTATCAAAGCAGTTTGGACTGTGGTGGATTTGTGCACAAGAACTCAGAGACAGAATTGCCAGAGTTACAGACTCTGGATTCCTGCTCTTCTTTGAGTAGCTGTAAGTGTAGATGGGAAAATGTAGTTCTGTCAGTGTAACCTGCCAGCCAGCCAGGTAATCAATCAATAGCTGCCAGGGCAGGCATGAAAAGGTGGGCAAGGAGTGCCCAGAGAGCTGGGGGGCTCTGAAGGGGCTTCCTCTGTCCCCACAGCAAGAAGTGAACTGAGACATCTGTCCAGGGCCTGATGCTGAGGTGGCACTGACTTGTTCCAGGTGTGTCCCCCTGCTCTGTGCAGCCCCTCCTGCCCCAGGGTCCCTGCAGAGCCCTGGGGATGTGGTGGGACAGTGAGCAGGGCCCTGGGCTCTGTGCTGCTGCCAGGAGTGAGGAATTCCTGCAGCTGCTGGCTCACAGGGCAGCTCTTCCAGCCACAGTAATCAATAGCCATCTTTGATCAGTTAACCTTTAACTCATGGCAAATAGGAGATTTTTCCATAGCATTTGGTTACAAATAAATGAATAGACCTGGCAGCTTTGGATAAGGCAACAAATGTTCTGAAATTCCCATTCCTTGTGTCGGGGCTGAGCTTGCCCAAGGACTGGCATTTTCTTTACAAGTTTGCAATAAAGTCATGGATCTGGATGGCAGCAAGTTTGTCTCACTAGGTTTAGCTTGGGTAGCTCTTAATCTTAAAGTTATAGTTTTTGCTTCCCTAAATTTCTGAAAACAGGTTTAAGATTTAAAAAATATTAACGGATGCATTGGGTTTTAAATTTATAATTTCATTTGACAAATAGTCTAAAATGGCAACATTGTGCCAGGATGTTGAGCTAGCTGAATGAAAGGCTGATCTCCCTTCATTACATGAAACGAGGGAGTTAAAGGTATAAACACCAATAAACACTGATTTAATGAATGGTCTCTCCACTTCAGTATTGGAATTCATAGTATAGGAAAAACACTTTTCTTAAACTTGCCCATATCCTAATTAGTCTGATTACCCTGCACAGCTCATACTGATGGCTGTGTTGATGCTGCTCTGAAGTGAAGCAGCTCAGTTTTAGAATAGGTGTGTTGTGCTGGGCTGGCATGGGCAGGTTTTTGGAGGGGGGGTGGCTTTGTGAGCAGCTGCCAGAAGCTTCCCCTGTGCCCAGCAGAGCCAATTCCAGCCCCTGGCCAAGGCCTGGCCCAGCAGGGACAGCAGCAGCACCTCTGGGGAACATTCAGGAAAGGGCAGGAAATCCCCTGGAGCTGCAGCTGGGTGAGAGGAGTGAGGAGATGGGANGACTGCACGCATGGAAAGGGACGCGGCTGGAGCAGCTCCTGAAGGACTGCAGACCATGGGAAGCTCTCAGGCTGGAGAAGTTCATGGAGGGATGTCTCCTAATACAAGAGGGAGATGCCTGTTCATAATAAGCTGATCTTCCCCCAAAGAACTTGCATTTTTGTTTTGCACGTGCTTTCATAGAATGTTCACAGCACAGTAGGGGACAATTTTGGAAGATAAAAGCCTGGTTTTGTGCTTCTGCAGTTCCTAGGTTCTGAGGTGTATTAGCAGTTTTGTTGGTGCCAGTGATTAATGCTAAGCTTGTGCATGTGCTTGTAGAAATAGAGTCTCAAACAACACATGGAACTCAGCAGTTGCTTTAGAGTTGTTTGAAGCAAAAAAAAAAAAAAAAATCTCCATTTTTATCTTCTACTGTAGTATTTAAAAAATATCACCAGCCTTGTGTTGATGGACTGAGTGCCCTGCTAGGATTGAATCTCTGGACATCTCAGAAAAACTTAAAGATCAGTAGTCCCAATAGTGTGACAGAAAGACATGGATTCCCTGGAGTTTAAGTTCTTCTTCATAGGAATACAAAACCAAAGTGATCCTTGAATTAATTCCCTTCATTGGTTTGAATTTAAAGAGGTTATGCATAGGTAGAAATAAATGCATAGGCAAAAGACTAAAAAAAAAAACAAACCCAAAAACTTTGAGGAAATAGCTTTAAATACTCCCCCAAACCAAACCATCCCAAAAAATCCCTCTTTGCAGAGCCTACTGAAATCATGACCTTCCCTGTGGGTTTGCCACGTGCAGAGCTGACCTCTGACTTGTTGGCTCCTGGTGCTTTGGTCTCCTGAGGACTCCCTGGGAGTCATCCCTGGCATCACCAGGAGCAGGCGTGGGCAGTAAAGGTGAATTTCTGAGCCCACTGAAGCACAGCTGTGAGCCTGAATTTCTGCCCTGAGACCAAAGGGAGGGCAGAGGCTTTGCTGTTGGGTGTGCTAAGGTGCCAGGTTGTGTTTATGAGGTTACATCCTCTGCTCATGGGGAACTAAACAGTTCCTAAATGTGACTGACAGATCCATTTTCCCAGTGGCTTTCACTGCAGACAAACGTGCTTGATGTCCTGTTTGTGGAGAGGGCCAAGGAGAAATCTTTTGGGCTTGGACTGAATTGTTTTATCAGTGGTTGTTGAATGTCGTGTGGTGGAGCACTTTGTTGTGAAGGTCTCACTCAATTATTTCTTGGGCTGGCAGGGTTGTTTGCAGGGAGTGTGTGGATTTCTGTCCTTTCTGGCTGCACCTGCCTCCTGGGTTTCTGTCTGGAGCCAGCCTCAGCCTCCCTGCATTGAAACACCAGCAGAGGCTTGGCCCCCCCTTAATTTTGGGTTAATTTCCATGCCTTTGTTTCACTGCAGCCGCCTGCTGCTCTCTTGGGTACTCGAGTCCATTCAGGGTGAGGAGCTCATTGATTTAGGGCCTGATGGGGGTATCATGAGTGGTGTGAATCAACAGCCTGGAGCTGTTTTCAGGAGCCGCGGGAGGATTTTAACTTTGATTCTCTTTCTGCTTTTGTAGGTATTTGTATAAAATGTGGAAAAGGTGTGTATGGAGCGAGCCAGGCTTGCCAAGCAATGGGTAACCTCTATCATACCAACTGCTTCACCTGCTGCTCCTGTGGTAAGTCAGCCCTGCCGTGCCCTTGGCTTCCCTCAGCACCCAGAGTGTACCAAGGGACGGCTCACCCTGCCTGCTCCCCCAGGCAGGATGCCCACACAGGCCTCCAGCTTCTGAAGTTGTTTTTTTTTTTATTTGCCATCCTGTCCTGGTTTAGGGCAAAATTGAGAGGGAACCTCCGAGGGGGTTCCTCTGAAAAGCAAGCCCGAACGGCCCCTCCCCCCAGCTGGTCCAGGAAAAGAACTTCTTCAGAGAAAAGTGGAAAAAACGATTTATTTAACAAACAAAATGCCCACAAATGCAAAGAATTAATAGTATGAAGCAATAAAACCTCTCNTGGGGATACGAGCAGCATAAAGTCACCCTACCACACATCCCTAAGTGCTCAATGGTGTTTTCCTAAGCAGCAGCCCAGAAAAGTAGTGTTTGGTTGTTTGAAGGGCTGCTTTCACAAAGTGGCTTCAACCTGGCTGTTAGGAGCACTGTGTGCTTTAAATCACTTTTGTTTATGGAACTGTAATGTGCATGCATCGTTTTTATAAATGGTGAAAAAATGGTAACAATTGTTCAGCCAAAACCATATTTTTGTCACTTTCTATTTGCAAATGCAAGTCTAGTCAGGCATGTGTATTTGTCATTTCTGTGTATGCACAGTGCTCAGAAATTGTTCACTTGTGGTTGAATGTGACAAGAACAAATAGAAACTGTGTGTTAAAACGTCTTATGCTACTACAAGATTTTATTTTTGTGGGGGAAAACTAGGTGTTAAATCACTGTTTCCTCCATGCTGTTCTCAGGAGCTTTTTAGGTTTCCCTTTTAGTCTGAAGGAGATGTTTCTGTGTGTGATTTTGGGAAAGTCCTGGCTTTGCCAGAGGAAATGGAAAATTCAGGGCAGCATTTTCAGAAGTGTGCCTTAAGTCAGGCATTATGAACTTAAGTTGGAGACTTCCTCAGTGTCTTGTCTGTAACTGCTGAGAGCTCACAAATTCCCACCAAGCTCAAGGGAAGTGTGAGAGCTCAATTTTCAGGAGTCAGGTGATTTTTCTTGTTTTATGCACACATCTAGTGAGGTTCCTTTATATATGAATATATTTGCCTGGATATTGAAGATCTTGTTATGATACATATACACAGCAAAAAAAAAAATATTCTGAGCAGAATGTGCTGAGCGCAGATTGTTTATAAAAAGGATTAATTAAGGATTAGAAAAAGAGGAAAAAGATTATTGGCATAGCAGCAAATAAGTTGACAATCAGAAGAACATTGTAAAGTTCACTTCTGACAGAAGAAGTATTGTGTTTTCTGCAGAGATTTGTATGGTAAAGATTGGTTTAAAGAGACCTTCAACCCAAATGTAGAATTTAGTGGCCTTTCTAAATTACTCTGGATTATTACCAGAGGCAGGGTTGAACTCAAAGCCTCAGGGATTGCTTGTGGCTTTGCTCAGGTCTGACAGTGAGTAGCTGTTTTGTTGGCTCCCAAAGTGAACAGCATCTTGCTTAGCAAAGGATTACAAAATAGGATATCAGATAATGTCTATCCACAGCATTAACCTAACCTAATTGCATGGGTGAATTCCAGCTTCCTCTCTGGAGCAGAAATGTTGTTTTTAAGTACTCAGGCTGCATGTTTGCTACCATGGGGTCCTGTATGCAGGTCACTGTTCCTTAGAAAAATGTATAAGGGACAATAAGTGTATTTTAACAGCAAAATACAAACACAACTCGATTATTTAAGCACACAACAAGCTTTTCTGACTCTTCTGGAGAGGTGTGTGTGGCCAGTGTTCACCTACCACGAGGCAGCTTGAGACATGTCCACTTGAAGCATTGTTTGCCCCACCCTTCAGTGCCCTGGAATTTGGTGATTCAGGCAGCTTCCCATGAGTCACCCTAAGCACAGGGAGATGCTCCAGGTTGTCTTCTGAGCCTCCACTGTGCTGCTGGAGGGCCCACCAGGACAGGTCCCCAGTGAGGAGGGCTTGGATTTCCTTCTGTTTGCCCCCTCTGGTACAATCCCGTTGGAAGGGGAGTGTTTGGGCACTTCCTTGGGCTGCTGCTGTGCCTGGGGGCAGCCAAAACTCAGGGTCTGACCAAAGCTCAGGGCCAGCTGCCTTCAAGGGTGAGTCCAAAGCAGAGCTTTTCCTCTCAGCTCTGAAATAGGATCAACATGAGTGTAGCTGGGAGGAGGGTGCTGCATGAACTCCTTTGCTTCTCACAACAAACATTTGTATTTGGGGCTGTGCATCCCCTGGAAAATGCAGAGTGGGTCAGTACAGTGCCAGTAGAGCCAGACCCTGGGACCAAGGCATGCAGGTCCTGTCTGTGGGAACTGCACCTTCAGGATGGTGCTGAAAGGGCTTTACAGGAGCTCCTGGGCAAGCAACCAAATGGAGACTTCCACAGGACTGCAGTTCCTGAGCAGGAGATCATTTTGTGAGTGCTGGGACCTGTGTGAGAATCCTGAGCTGTAGGTTTGGTGCCCACCTTTAAATGGATGAGAGTAACCAGAGAGGGCTCAGAAGAACTTAAATAGATGATTAAAGGCTGGAGAAAAGCTAATCACGAGAGCCCAGTGTATTTTTGGGTATCTGAAATTATGGAAGGGACATGTGGCTGGAGCTTGTAAGTACATGAACCATAAAACAGCATTAGAAAGTGGTCTCATATGTACTAGAGACAAACACAAGAGAGATCTTTCCTGCAGGCTGAAATTACACAACTCAAATAGGAAATCCAGGGCAGTTTTTCTGCAATGAGGATGATTAACAGCTGGGACAAAATAGCAAGAGAAGTGGCAGATTCTCTAGTCTTCTTTGTTTTCAAATTAAGTCCAAATGTCCCTCTGGAGAATGTTTTAAGTTGAGCCAAGCTTTAGGTAAGTGGGTGATCATTAATGATCTGTGTGAGGGGTTACAACACACACTGGTGCTCCTTGTGAGCCTTTGACAGCAGAGTGGAGAAGCCCTTTGGTTCTCTTTGCCTAAACCAGTGTCCATGCTGTAGTTCCTGTGTGTGTTTATGGGGTGGTTGGCCCTGGCTGGACACCAGGTGCCCACCAGAGCCCCTCCATCCCTGCCCTTCTCAGCTGGATGGGGAGAGGAAATACAAGGAAAGGCTTGTGAGTCAGGATAAGGGCAGGGAGAGGTCCCTCACCAGTTACTGACACAGCAAAACAAAAAAGTCTATTAACAACCAAATCAGAGTAGGAGAATGGCAAATAAAAGCTAAATCTTACAGCACCTTCTCCTCACCCCCTCCTTTCTTCCTGGGTTTAAGTTTACTCCCAGCTTTCTCCACCTCTCCCCTGAGTGGTGGACAGGGAATGGGGGCTGTGCTCAGCTCAGCCNCTCCTTCAGGCAGCCCCTGCTCAGGTGTGGGGCCCTGCAGGGGCTGCAGGGGGATCTCTGATCCATCCTGGCCCCCGAGGGCTGCAGGGGCACAGCTGCCTCTCCCTGGGCTGCACCCTGGGCTCGGGGGAGCCTCAGCTGCAGCAGCTGGAGCAGCTCCTGGCCCTGGTGCCCTGCCCTGGGGCTTTGCAGAGCTGCTGCTCTCCCATCTCCTCACTCCTCTCACCCAGCTGCAGCTCCAGGGGATTTCCTGCCCTTTCCTGAATGTTCCCCAGAGGTGCTGCTGCTGTCCCTGCTGGGCCAGGCCTTGGCCAGGGGCTGGAATTGGCTCTGCTGGGCACAGGGGAAGCTTCTGGCAGCTGCTCACAAAGCCACCCCCCCTCCAAAACCTGCCCATGCCATCAGAATCCAAGTTAGAAATGTGAGTATAAGAGCACAAGAGTGCCTGACTTTTTTAGTCTGTCTTTTTTTCCATTAAATAACACAAATGATCTGAGCTCACCTCCAGCAGTTTTCAGTTTTACTTTCAATAGAATGGTTGTAGAAAATAAAAGGGAATAACCAAAGAACAATAATTCTGCATCTGATATCTGATTTAGATAAGGGCTCAATACTTAACCAGCTACAATTAAAAAATAAATAAAATAATATTTCAAACCCTTGGGAAAAGCTGTGGTTTGGAGACCACTCATGCTGAAATGTGATAATGAATGATGGAGCCTCCAAGGCCTCATTTCATCACTTGGCAGTGAGTGTTTTCAACTCTGCAAAGACAAGTGCAGTTGTGCAGAGAAGTGGAAATTCTGCCTGAGTCAGAGCCCTTTCTTAGGCACTTCTTTGAGTTCTTTTAGTTTCAGTGCCAGGTGTCATCTCTCAGGGTGTCCTGGTTGAAGAGGGCAGCGTGTGCCAGGCCAGGCCTTCCCAGGAGGAGCTCCCAGTGCTCTCCTTTCCCACTCCCACCTTTGTTTATCACATCATTGCTGGGGGCTTGTGTTGCTGGTAATTAAGAGGAAACCCAAAAGCAGGCTCTCAGGTGCAGGCACCTCTGTGGGGGCTCCAGTGTTGCCAGTGTAGAGGTGTAAGGATGGAGTGGGTGGTTCCCTCGTGAAGGACACCAATGCAGAAAGATGAGAAAGTATTTCAGGTGCACAGTAAAGGAGCAGGAGACTTCTGTCCCCTTTACACATTTTGGTAAAATGCTCAGATGGTAAATCTCTTCACTGTCTCTTCCTAGGTTCTGGCAACTTTGGGAAAAGCCTTAGTAATGCATTGATTCAGAGTTGTACAGGATCTCCTCAACAAAGGGAGATTTTACCAGTAAGCTGAGATCAGAGTTATAATGGAAAGGAAGAGTAGGTGACTTACTGGACATGTTTATGTGCTGCTTTTCTGCCTCTCAGATGTGTTCAGTGGGCTCTGGATGGCTGAGCCTTGCTCCCATAGCTGAGCACCTTCAGCATCTCAGATCCTTGCTCTGTCAGTAGATTCTTGCCACATCTCTGTAACACCCTACAGCCTTCTGCCTAAAGCCATGCTCCTCAGATGGCTTTTTTTTTCAGAGGTCAAATAATTCTCTTCAGGTGAGGTAGAAGCCAAAGTGATCTGATTTCCTGAGATCAAGTATTTCAATGTAGATCTTTATTCACAATCTCTTAGAGGACACAACTGAAGCTTGTTAGGATGGTTTTTAAATGCAGATTCTGTATCAGCCCTGACATCAACAGAATCTCTTTTAGGCCTTGATTCAGCAAATCACTTAGATGTGTTTAAATATGTTATATTAGTCATGTGTAAAATTGCTGAATTTTAAATAACAGATGTTAATTCAGGCAACAAGGTAACCTGTCCCTTCTGTTAAGTATAAAATCTTGGCTTTGGCAGGAAATCAGTTGCAGATTTTGCTTATGGAAGACAAGAGCTGAAAAAGCTGAAGGGCTCAACAGCTCATCATCTAATTCCTCTTGATAGTATTTCAGAGCATGACAGGATTTCTTGAGGGATACTTGGTGTAATGCCAGATTGCTTGTGTGATCTAAGTGCAGGTGAACAGTTGCAGGAATTAATGGGCTCTGGTTGATACTCATTAAAGAAGAGAACTTACCAGGCAGCTTCACTTTGCAGATCACAATGTCATCCACAGCATCTTTTCAGGCTGGAAATTTTAATCCAGTGGCAATGATGGCAGAAACTGCAGTAAGATAAATCTGTACAATGAGGAGTATCAGTTTGCTGTTGGTAACTCAGAGGGTGTAAGGAAATGAGCTTTGGTCAGGGTGTAAGGGTGTAAGGCCTGAGCTTTGCAGGGCTAAGGGTTTGAAGGCTCTGCTCTCAAAGCTGAGATGTATTTCACCATAAAAACCAGGAATGTGTTCTGCTCTCCTATGGTGAAAGCAAATGCTTCAGCATGCCATTCATCTTTAGCTGGAGCTTTTGCTGCTGGTTTTAAGGCACAGAAACTCATGGCAAGATCAGCCAGAGGCTTAAAGCAAACTGTAGCATCCAAAGGGATCCAGCTCTCACCTGATGGCTGTTGGCCAGCCCAGAGCACCCTGAGGGTCAGACAGCACCTCTGCTTTGAGGGACAGCTGGTAGAGGTGTCACAGTGTAGGTGATGATGGGCAGTGCTGCTGCCTTTGTTCAGCCTTCACCAGCTCACCCAGGTCTCTGGGAGGGGGCCCCAGGCAGGGCTGACAGAGCTGCTGGTTTCAAAGGCCCAAGTGGGACAGCCACCCTGAGGGTGTTGTTATTATTACTCTGAGGGTATGAAGAGCACTTCTGAACCAGCCCCTGCCCCCAGCTGATGGGAAAAGGGACTCAGTTCATGGCCACAGTCACAACCTGCCTTTTCACTTCTGTCTGAGGCCACTCAGTGCTACTGGGTGTAGATGTCTATTAATAGGAGGTTGCTCATGTCCCAGAGAAGTTCCTTGTGGCACTGGAAATGGTCTTTTGCGTATTTGCTGCCCCAAGCTGAACCTTTGTTTGCTCTTGGTGGTAGTAAGGCACAGAACATCTGAAGGAAGCTGTGTCCCTTTGGTGTGTATTTACAGCAGTTGGTGAGTTTTTAAAATACCCAAATTCCCAGTGGAAGGTTCGTTTTCAATTCATATTTGTTCTGTCCCCACGGTGTATTTATAAATTTGGCATGAGTCGCTGCATCCAAATTGCCCACTGCCAGTGCTTGCTTTGTAGCTGCAAATTAAATTGTCTCTAAATGTGACTTTCCCATAAAATAAACCAGAATTCAGTGTCAAGTGTGAGCTCTACAGTGTGTGACCAGCAGTGTTATTGTTGGTAATCACAGTGGTACAAACGTGTGTGTTTGTGTCAGTGGTTCAACCTCATGACTGACTTTTCACTGACCTGGTCACAGGTTCAGTATCTGTTCGTCTTTCTGCAGCCACTTTGTGCAACTCCTGTGGGCATCAAGGAAACCCAGCAGGAGCCCTGGAGGGAGAGGGGCTCAGGGGCATTGCTGTGAGGGGCCTTGCAGTGACAGGCTGCTGGCTGGCTCGTGTCCTTCTGCGCTTTTCCCTGCCTTTTTCTGACCACCTATGGAGGGGCTGGAGCAGGCTGAAACGTTGGGAGTTTTGGTCTGTAATCCTGCCAGATTACACCTGGTGCCCAGGGGCCAAGCTGAGGAGTGGCTCAGTGCTGTAGGAACATCCTTCCCAACTCCCTCAGCCCACACCCTGCCCTTGCTGCGCATCCACCACTCCGGCCCACGGTTGGATTGAACCTGTGGCCCCCTGGGTGTTTGGGGGTTTCCAGGCCAGGACTGGAGCTGGCAGCAGGTGCTGTTGTGCGTGGGGCAGATTCCTGGAGTTGTGATTCCCAGGAGAAGCAGAGGCACAGGGTGGGGTGGGAGGGAGGGCTCGGTGTCAGTGCTGCTGGCTGGGGCTGCTGTCACTGAGGGAACTCCTGTTGCTGCTGCAGGAGGGCACAGCTCTGGCTCACCCTGCATCTCTGGGCTGAGTTACAGCCCCTGCTCACTTCCCACTGAGCCCCTGTCAGGACAGATGGATAAAGCCATTCCAGGTCTGTCTGGTTTGCAGAGCTCAGCCAAGGGAGGGGCTGGCTGTGCAAGGAGGCAGTGGATGGCAGAGGTGACAGCTGGGCTCCCCTCTGCAAGACTCTGAACCATGACAGAGTCTCAGCAAAGGAATGTAATCTTAATTTTAAGTCAAACTTGGATGCCAGCCCGTGTAAGAGCCCAAGTACCTTTGGGCACTGATTGCTAGAAGAATGTTTTTATCTGTGGTTAGTCTGATAATATCCCAGGCTTTAGAAGAACAAAAACAATAGGATGGAAAAGGGTCATCAGAAGTGTTTGAGATGGGATAGACACAGGAAACTCTCTTTTATTTAAAATTTATGTAGTTGAGTTTTACATTTTAGGAGGCATTTTGTATTTCTCTGCACTGCTGTCTGTTGTCCCAGGTAGCTCTGGCCCAGCAGGGCTCTGATCTGTGTGCTGGGCTGGAAATAAAGCAGTCCATTGCTGGCTCCCTTCTACAGACAATGCTGTAAATATTATGTCATGAGATGTTTTCAGTTCTGTGACTAATTTAAATTTAGTTCAGCACTAGGAGAGAACTTGTTTTTTTAGGGGTGTCTCATCTGATGACTTTACCTCCATGGGGACATCCCAGATATTGAAGATGCATGTGCTTAAAGCTTTTTTTGTTTGGGGGTGTCTGTGTGGTGGTGCAGTGCCACTCTTGTCTGAGAGCTGCTTTAGCAGCCGTGGTAGAGCTGGAGGCTCAGCCCCAGGGAAGGGTGGTGGGATCAGTACCTGGCTGACAGGGAACTGGGAAATGCTTCTCTATTTCTGATGATCAGAGGGCATGTGATCAACAGTTGGCTGCTGGTTTGTCCCTGTCTCCTTGTTTCCTTGAAAGGCTGTAATTGCATTCTGCTATTAATAATTCCAGCATGAAATTTATGGCTTTTGATGGTTATTTCAATTGGTAGGGGTTGCCTGGCAACTCATGCTGGAAACTTTCTTCTGTGTTCATTGGCTGACCATAGGTGTGTTCCTTCCACAACGTTTTTGTATTCATAATGTGGAACTGATGGCACCTGTGATCCTTTCAAGGGCTGGAAAACACATAAAGTACAAAAAATACGCTCTCATTAACAGGGTTTCTGTCTCTGTTTTTTATTTCTGTAAAAACTCCAGAGAACCTAATCACTTCTTTGCATAGTTTTTGGGTCTGAAATGTCACCTATTGTCTAGAGTAACAAGATTTGGTCAAATTTCCCTGTTTACTTTTTGGCATCTTTTATCTGCAGGTCTCTATGGTCTTCTCTGAAACCCACATTTTTTGAGTGTTCAGTTCTCCCTTCTACTCTTTTTTTTCCTTTCTTACCTTCCCCTCTACCCATTTAAAATGTTTTCTTGGAACACACCTCAGTTTCTACAAAAGCAGAGATTCCCTTGGGATGCTATTGAGTTCATCTCTCAAAAGGGAAGAAATCCAGATAATCCAGAACAGAGCACAGGCAAGTCACTGACGTTGTCAGCAGATGTTTCTGTTTCCCATTTCCAGGTTCTGTAATGTTTAAATGTTACCAAAAAACAGGTGGAAGGGAAAAGTGGAGAAGAAAATGAATTAAAGGAGAAACACAGGGTTGGTTTCCTGAAATTCAGTTGATCTGTTTCTCCTGTGGGCTGTCCCTATGTGTTTTGCCAAGTGTGAAAAATGCTTTAGTGGTGTCCTTGACCTTTGCTCATCTGAAGACTAAACCTGCAAACTAAGCTCTGAAATCATTTCTTATGTAATAGAGATCATCATCAGCTCTTCAACAGCAAGTCAGTTCTATGTCCACATGTGCAGTTAGTGAGTTTTGTCCTTCAGCACTCAGGAAATCCCTTCTCCTGCCTCCAGCCAACCAATGGTTTCTTTCCTGGTGCCATACTCAGTGCATTTTATCCTCATCCAAAGCTGCCCATGTGTGTAAACACCTTCAGGCTCTCGTGTGTTGAGCCTGTCCTAAAGCCAGGTACCACCTGGATCCTCTCCTGGCATTTGGGTGACTCTGCATCTTTCCTTGTCCCTGGAGGTGATCTCAGCATTGCTGCTCTGGACTGACCAGAGGGTGGTCTGTGGGCCACCATTACCTGATTGTTTTCCTGGTGTGTTGGAAGGATTGAGCTTCAGTTTTTGTCTCTGGTGCATCTTGTGGGAAGTTTTCCATTCCCCATGTGTTGTCTTTTTCTTCTTTCTGCCTGCATTTGCTCTGATGTGTCTGCTCTGCTACTGAAGAATTTAAACTTTCTTACTGTTTCTGTGTGGGCATCTTTTGTTTTCCATCTCAGACAAGCACAGTGGATGACTTTGGCCAAGATCCTAACTCCTTGTCAGTACCTTTTTCTCCAGAAAGTAGTGAGCTCCTCTGGCACTAAGTTTTACTGTACCCTGGTAATTTCCCATTTTGATTTGTTATGTTATCTTTGGCTCTTCCTGGAATTCCCAGTGTCTAAGGACTGCTGGCAGCTCATCATCTCCATATAAAGGAGACAGGATTATCCCACTTTGCAGCCATGGAAACTTCCATCTCTCCTTCCTCACCAGCAAAGCTCCTTTTCCAAACTTCAAAATAGTTTCCTATTCTAATTCCTGTGTCAGATACCTATCTTTCCAAACCAAGACATCCTGTTACCTGTTTTGCTGCTGTTTCTAGTCTTGGACTTGTTATTTTCTGGTGACAGTGCAGGGACAGGGCCTCTCCCCTCCTGCCAGGCCAGCTGTGCAGGCTCAGCCTAGCGAGGACTGGAGCTCTTAGCAGAGGACACAGCATGATCAGGAAATCTGCTTTTTGCTGCTCCTGTTGCCTTCACCTCCCGTGCTGTCTGACAGGAGGGCTCTGGCTCTGCTCCTCAGCTCTGCCCCCTGTCCAGGCTGGGTTACAATCTCATCCTTAATTCTTGTTAACTGCTTATTTCCAGGGAGAGTTGTCTGTATGGGCTGGAAACGCATTAAAGTTCTCACCAGAAAGCAGCCTGGGTTTTTCCTTGCAAATTCATTTTACACATCAAAGGCTTCCATTGCCACTCTTCACCTTCAGGATGCTTTGACTTCTTTTGGGTCTAGAAAAGCTCTTTCCCATAAGAATCGTGCCATGTACAAAACAAAATAAAGAAGCTATTTGGGGTTTTGGGGTTTTTTTGGGGTTTGGTTGTTTTCTTTTGCTAAAGTTTGTCTTCACACTTATAAAATCTGCAGTTGCAGCAGACTCCAGCACTCTGTGTTTGAGGCTTTCTTCTGGCAGAGGATATTGGCAAACGACAAAGGAAAAATTCTTAGCTGAGAGGAGTGGTAGGTTGGTGGTCACCAAGGGGTGGATCAGCCCAGTGAGGCAGAGGACAGGGTTTTGCTCCACTTGCTAAGGCTGCCTTGTCCTCTTGGACAGATCACTTTGCCTGCCTGGCTTGGCCCACCTGGACATAACCCTCACCTTCCTCACCTGGGTGATACTGTGCTGCTTTCAATATTTCGAAATTACGTGGAAATCCTGAGGTCAAACACCAGAGAAGTGAGAAGTTTTGTAAATCTTTCAGTAATTATTGTTATATCACAAATAGATGCATTTGCTGGAGGAAACACTCGCAGTGTCTGGCAGCCAAACCCTACAGCTGCTACTGCATGCTACTGAAACTAATTACTTGCTCAAATAATGCATATTTACAGTTTATGGGGGACCAGTTTGAGGATTATATATCATTAAATAAATGAACTAAGGCAAGATTTTAAAAAGGCTGCTTTCCCAGCACTGCTCCCAAGAGCCCTTAGTGCCTGGGCCACGTCAAAAGCGTTCCCATTCCTCTGTCCAAGCCCAGCGTTGTGTTTTTAATTTATTTTCAGTATCCAAGGAATGCTGTCTCCAGCATTCAGAGGACTCTGAATCGGATGTGAGACACAAATGCACCAGAGAAGCTTATCAGAGAAACAGGCTTGGCCTGAAGCCTACATAAACAACCATAAATTTTTCTCATTTAAATGAGAGGGCTCAGGAGGATTGGCTGATTGTAGCAGCAGTGGGCTGGCCCTGGGCACCAAGGAAAGTGCTTTGGTAACCCCTGGTATTTGACATGACCTGAATGTTTTGCCTGCTTATAAACTTACTGTTACAGACTGACCAGCTTGGTTCTGGTAAATTCACTTCTGCAGGTCAGAGTTATTTACCAGCAGTGGATGTTTTCTCCTCTCCTTGGAATTCTCAGAAAGTTTTAGCTCATTTTAACCCAGGTAACGAAGAGCTCTTGTTTCCAACCAGCCCTTGCTGCCTCGCTCCCTTAAAACACAGAACAGGAAGAAACTCAGTAAATTCAATTTTGGCCAGAAAGCTATTTTTCTCCCTTGCTTCCAATAAATATCTCATTTCCTGAAAATCCTGACTTTGACCAAAACTTCTGGGACTTTCTAGATTTATCATCACTCAGGGCCAAATCCCATTTCAGTTAGTGCTGGGGTAGCCTTGAGTTCATGGAGGGCAGTGTGAGCTCTGAGCTGGGCAGCAGGAGCCTGCTCTCATCACACTGACAGTGATCCTGTGCTTTGCCCCAGGTGAGTCTCCTCCCTGTAGCTGTATAAAAACCATGTAATTCTGCAATATGGCTTTGATTGTGAGCACCATGCCAGAAACAGCAAGGAATTATTTTATGGGGGTGTTTTTTTGTGAAATTCCTATTATTTTACCAGCATGAACCCTACACGTGGGTGTCCTGCACTGAACTGACACAAGTGAAAATAGGCAACTGTCACACTTACAAACTTGATCCCACAGTCTTGGGTTAGGTACAGTAAATGCTTTCTGAAAGGAAACCTGAAGCAAACCCCACTGTGGGCCTCACCAGTGGTCAGCATCCAGTCCAGCCATACCCAGAGCTTCTCCCTTTCCAGAGGGTTCAGTGGCTCCCTTGGGCAGTTCCCAGGACTGGTGTCTGATGCAGCAGAGGTCATGTGCTGAGCTCTTGGTGCTGGGCTGGGCATCAGTGCTGGGCTGTCCCTGAACAGCTCCCTCCTGCTGACCCACCCTCCTGTGAGGGTTTACCCACTCTTCTGGCTTCAAATTAACAAGAATTTTCTACAAGAGAGAGCAGGAGTGTGATAACTTCAGGCGTAGTTGCATGTTCCTCAGCTGTCCCAAACATCCCTGCAGGCTCAGGGCATGCCAGGAGTGAGGAGGGAATGGTGTTGAGGTTCCTCTGGGAATGGTGTTGAGATTCCTCTGGGAATGATGTTGAGTGTTTGCTGGACACTTGGGCCTCTCACCCCATTTCCCATGGGCACTGGGGACTCCCAACAGGTTGTGTCCTGTGGTCATGGACCAGAGTAGCCTCTCAGCATTGTTTTGGGTGGTGGGTGCTCAGGGGCTTTAGCATTTCACCCACCCTTTACACTGAAGTGGCAAAGAGCATTTCAGTCTCTGTCCCACGTCCTGCAAAGTGACAGGTGAAGATGTAGCTTCAGTGTGTTTTTGTGTTTGTGTGTGCCATGACTGGAGAGCCCTGGCCATGGCCCTGCCATCCCTGCTGCTCCCTGTGTCCAACCCTGTCATCCCTGCTGCTCCCTGTGCCCAGCCCTGCCCCTGCCATCCCTGCTGCTCCCTGAGCCTGCCCCTGCCATCCCTGCTGCTCCCTGTGCCCAGCCCTGCCCCTGCCATCCCTGCTGCTCCCTGTGTCCACCCTGCCCCTGCCATCCCTGCTGCTCCCTGGTCCAGCCCTGCCATCCCTGCTGCTCCCTGTGTCCAGCCCTGGCTGTGCCATCCCTGCTGCTCCCTGGTCCAGCTCCCTGGTCCAGCCTGGGCCAGGCAGGCAGCCCCCGGGGCTGGGGAGGGCTCCCAGCAGTGCTCCCTGCTCTGGATGCCCCTCCAGGCTCGGTGCTTTCTCCTCCTCTCCACCAGCCCCCAGGCTGATCTTTTCTTACCTAAAACCTTCCAGCATTAACTATTTGTGTACCCAACTCCAGTGAACTTGCACTGTGTTTGGAGTAGTGGTGGTAAAAGTGAGTGATGAGCCAGGCAAGGGGCAGGCAGGGAATTAGGAGAGGTGCTGTATCTCTGTATCTGTTCTTACAGTACCTGCTGTAAGAAGGAGCATCAGCAGTGGCTCTGGCTCCAGCCAGCAGGGCTGGCTCTGCTGGTGTGGTGACTGTGTCAGCACACAGCCACCAGTACCTTCCAGCTCTCTTTGCTGTGCCTGTGCAGAGTGCAAGGTGTCTGATTGAGTGCATGTTTAAAAGCAGGAATGGATTTAGCAGTCATTTTGGATTACTCACTGTTACATCTCAGCAGCTGTCTGTCAGTGTGCTCTAAAACACAAGTGTGCTGTGTCCTGACATTAAATTAGATACAATCACAGAACCCCAGTCACACAACTCCCCTGGCTGCCTGGGTACTCTGCACTGTCACTCTTCCAGCTGCACTTCTTGCTAAATTTTTCCTGGAAGTAATGCAAATAACTTTATTGAGTGAGTCAGTGGATTACTGACCTTAGGAACCACGGCAGTGTAAATTCAGACCCATGGAAACAATTTGCTGAATCAGTATGAACAATGCAGTGGTCTCTAGAGCAGCAGTCTCCAAAGTGGGGGGCAGGCTTGAACACCCCAGACAAGTGTTCAAGGTGATCCTTTAAGGTGCAGGAAGAAAATACTTCACAAGTGGGTGTATATAATTTATAAATATAAAAATGTACATGTATTGGGATGCATGTGCAAACATTTTTTACTGGTAGGGGAGCATCATCAAATGTTTGGACTTGGGGAAGAAAGCCTAAAGAACACACAGCCACCAGCAGACTTGTTCTGCTGATTCCACGAGTTATTTACCAAAGCAGAATGTATGCACTTGGGAAAAGGAGGCTGGAAATCATCTACTTAATCTCTTAAGAAAGTATGTAGGTGAAAGCCAGAGATCATGGTTTCTAAGCCTTGTTTTTGGAGGGATGTTATTTTTTATTACCCTGTTTAGATTCAAGTAGCAAATCATCCCTGTTGTTAGAGTGTGCAGGAGGCTGGTTCAGGCAGAGGGGCTGCTGGCTGCTCTCTCTCAAGTCCCCTGGGGTTTGGGAAATGATGGTGAAGAGGATTTGGTTCTGATACAGAGATGGCAGCACAGATGCTGGCAGATCATACAGTACCTGCACACTGAAACCTTGAGGAGGTTTCAGAATTTGCAGTGAAGTTCTACAGATGATCCTGAGCAGTTGTGAGTGATTAACTTCAGGGTCATGGGACAGTGCATTTGATGTTTGTGCTTTGCAGTACAGCTGCCTTTTCATGTTTGCTTCTAGAGCCTTTTCCCCCTAGCCCAAATGTTGGGCAAGTGAACAGGATATGCAAAGCTGAGAAAAATGAGAAGGAGTAAGCAGCTTTGATAAGAGCATGGCTGAAGGCAGAGGTTTGCAGTGTCTTAGTCACTAGTGGCTGTAGTGGAGAGCTGATGTCTCATGCTGGGTAGAGAAGAGAGGAAGGAAGTGGATTTAGCAGAAAATTGATTGCATCTACTTGGGCTCTTTCCAGCTGAATCCTGAGTTAAGTACATTCATCCTGAACTAATCGTTGTGGAGAATTGGCTGAAATCTCACATACTTCTTAAAAGGAAAGCTAAGCATTAAAGGAACAATATCCTTATTGTACCTGAGTGCCAGAAGAAGTGAGTGCACTGTCAGGAGCTGTACCTATTCAGCCCTCTGGGCTGGGAGCTCCGTGTGGGTTTGGTGCTAATGTGACCTGTTGCAGGAAGCTGTGGTCAGTCCAGCACAAAATATCAAGGGCAGCCCAAGGAGGGCTGATCTTTGATTAGATTACAAATTGGCTGAGCAAACCCCAGTCCATTTCAGTAATTGAGTACAGCTATGATTTTCAGTTTTGTTTTGTTTACAGCAAAGAAACTGGAATATTGTCTAAAACACACATCTAAGGTCCCAGCGAGGTTTTGTTCCAAGTTATCCAGGATACATCTGAAGTAACATTATTAACATCAGTGTGGTTGTTCACCAGTGTGGGCAACAGGAGCGTTGTTATCTGTGCAGGTCTTTCAAATTTACAGCTAAATAATCTAAACCCAAAGAATATCCTTCAAAGTTAGCAGATGCTTTAATGCTTTGTAATTCTGAACTTCTTTTTTTTTTCACTGTGTACTGTCCTCTCTAAGTTTTTTTCGTGCTTCTGGACCCAAGGGCCACTGCCTGACACATTCTTCCATTGTCCCATGAAGAAAAGGGTTACAGCTGTTGCTCAAGGTGTCATTTCTAGGCACTGTGGGTCTTACCAATCTCACTTTATTGCAGAGATTTAGGGCAGGAGGATTGTGCACCGTGAGCCTGATTTCACCAAGGTGGGGTGCTGTTGGTGCTGGCTGCTGAGCCCTTTCTGGGATGACTCAACCCAAGGCCTGCTGGCTGTGGAGGTTCATCCTTTGATGCTGCTCACACTGCTGCTGACTCACTTGGTGCTACTGTGAGGAAGCTGAACTCTGCAAATCCATTCTTGTTTTTGTGAGACAACGCAGGAGGGAGTTTAGGGAAATTGCTCATCTCCCTTGAGGCTCTCCTGCATGTTGCCACAGGACTGGGCTGTGTCCACTCCTTTTCTTCAACATGCTTTTTTGTATGTTAGGAGAGGTGATGCTGCAGCTCACTCCATGCAAAGATGACATTCAGCAGCCTGCCTGCTCTTCCAGCTCTTGCTCACATTTCTCTAATCTGCTTCAGAGCCTGGCTAAGCTGGGACTTTTAGTTGAGGCTGAACTTGAATGGAGAGCAATGACTTGCAGGAAGGAAGCTGGTAGCAATGGTGAGGGGTCTGCAGTACCCTCAGTCCAGCAGCCTCACCCAGGGTTTGCTGCTTGTCAGGTGCAGCCTCCAGTGGGCTCTTGCCCTGCTCTGAACGCCCACATGACACTGAGGACCAAACATCTTTTTTTCTTCTTCCTTCTTTTCTTCCTTTAGTCTTATTGGAATGCAGCAGCATCTTCTTTTGGATGTGTTCCCAGAGGAATTGCCTGTTGTTGTGTTTCTCAGCAGCTCACCCTTCACAGATGCTGCTCAGGAACTTGGGGCAGTGCAGAACTCGGGAGGTTGGTCCTGTCTCCCTCAGGGAGATCACACAGTGTGAACTTTGATTCAGGGATCATGTTCCAGGACATGTTCCATGTGTGTGTGTCCACGCCTGTGTTGTAAAAAGAAGACCTGAGCAGAGTCTCAGAATGCTTGCTGCGAGATAAAAATACCAGTTGTGCTGGAGATGTGCATCCCATTCACTTCTAGGTGCAGCTGAAGGTTCAGACTTTGACTTACAGAGCTCTTTAGTCTGGTGATGATGACTGCAGAGGCTGCTGTGTTCTCAAGGATGCAACAGAAGCTTGAGATCAGCAGAGGTTCAAAACAAAAAAAGGGAATCGTACAATGCACAGTGAAATTGTGGGACTCTGCCATGGGGACAGCGTGGAGGCCAGAAATATAAATGATCTCATAGAGAAATTAGACAAATTAGAGAAGAATTGGTCCAGTGAGGCTATTAAACATAATAGTTATGATGCAACCTGTGGTGCAGGCAGGCCTTAAGTGCTGGCTGCTGGAAGCTGAGAGGTTATTCTGGGGAGCCCTGCAGCTGTGTAGCCCTGTTTGCAGTGCTCCTTCCCAAAGAACTTCCACTCCTGGCCAGATCTGGAGACAGGGTGCCAGGATGGATGGATCCCTGTTGCTGACGTTGTGGTGGCTCCTGCAGGAGGCTGCACGAGAGCCCCCCACCAGGACACAGGGTTGGGGCCAGCCAGGCTGCTGGGGGCCCTGTCCTGCCTGGAAGGCTGGGGCTGGGGTGGCTGCACTTTGGGGATGGATTTACTCTGCCATGGAATGGGCTGGCACTTGGACCCTGGGATAGTGTGATAAGACAAGTACTCTTTTAAGTCCTGGCTTACAGGCAGCAGCTGGAAAATTGGAATTCTTTGCTGATAACAAACAAGAGGCTGTGATGGAATGGTGAAAGCTTCCCACAGTGGAAGCTACCTTGGGGGAAGAGCTGTATCCCCTGCCCTCCCAGCTTGTCGAGTTAGGGAGGCCTCTCATGGTTTGCTGGGGTTTTTTTGCATTTGTAAACCCAGCCCTGGGGGAAAAACATTAAATTGAAGTACACTTGGAGCTTTATTTTAAGTTTTCTTGTGTTGCCACTTGCTGGCTTTTTAAGTAATGTGTTTTAAGATACATGTTAATATATAGACTCAAAGTAGCTGTTAGATCAATGCAGGCAGTTATATTTCTGGTTTTAAATATATACTTGGGTTATGTTTTTGCAAACCCTTTTTCAGCATAAGTTCTTCTGTTAGAGCTCTGTGGAAATAATTTATGTGTTAACCCTGAAATTGATGGGTGGTATGGGATAGAATAAATCTGTAAGTGAGAGAGAAAGGAAACATCTGCCAATTTAAACTTTAGCAAATTATATGGAAGCTTGGAAGTATCTGCTAAGTTTATAATACAGTCTGCACAGGAAGGCCTTGCCAGAGTGCCACAGGTCAGAGAGCTTCTTGTCCCTGCAGCTTTAAGCAACCTTTTGGTTAAATAACCTGACTGAGGAGTAGGAGGAGACAGAAAGGAAGAGAGAATTCCACACTAGAGTAAACATGGCACGGAGATTATGGATACCCTGCCAAGAAAGGTGGGGTTTTCTAGCAAGGTAACAAAAGATATCAGCTATCTACCTACATAATCCTGCTGGAGGCTGACAGCAGCAGTCCTGCAGCGAGGTTGGGGCAGAAGTGTGCCCTCCACACCTCAGAAGTGTGCCCTCCACACCTCAGAAGTGTGCCCTCCACCCCTCAGCAGTGTGCCCTCCACACCTCAGAAGTGTGCCCCCCACACCTCAGCAGTGTGCCCTCCACCCCTCAGCAGTGTGCCCCCCACACCTCAGCAGTGTGCCCTCCACACCTCAGCAGTGTGCCCCCCAC